>CM069909.1:62492099-62777801 GCA_036172215.1 Camellia granthamiana
GGTGTCACCAGATTTGGAACTGCCGTGCAGTTTAGAAACGTGGGATAGTGGAAAATGTGGGTAGTGAAACTGATTGGTTTAAATTTCACATGTTACCCTCAACTACAAACTGGTATAAGTGTAAAAATAATATAATTATTCAAGAAGTTATAGTCATTTAAGAAAAAATTGGAAAAAAATTCGGAGTTAGGCTTCATGACACCAACGTTGGTGTTGGCTTTTAATAATAGAATAGATATATATATTTTTTAACCCATCATATTTTAATCGTAACATTTTTTTATTATGTTTGTCACTAATAAAAAAAAAATTGATGTTCTATTTTAAAAATTATTTTGTCTATTTTTAAAAAATAAATGAGATAAAATAAAAATATTCCGATTATTAAATTAACCTAATTTTTTACATAAATGATATACACTAAGAACCTTACAAAATGAACAATTTGAATTATTAAAATAAAACCTGTGGTGAAACTTCTGTGCCCCTAAAATTCTCTCAAATTTAAATTTAAATTTAAATTTAAGAAAAGATTAACCCTTTTATTATTACATGACACATCAATTAACAGTTTCTAACTTTAATTTTCAAACCATGCAAGTCGTATATTTCCAGTAGGAAATCCTCTTCAGTTGGGTCTCAACTAGATGGTTCGGTTCGGCCTATTTTGGACCTATTTCGAACTCAACTCAACAATTCAAATTGTTTATTTTGTGAGGCTTATTAAATAAGTTATTCATACATAAAATCAAATTGATCGGAACATCGGGAACTACTCAATCGAATCACATTTGTCTTTATTTTTTAAACAAACGTAATCTAATTAAGTGACTACTAATATCCAATCAACCTAATTTTTTATATACATGATTTGTTTAGAGAGTTCTCTAACATAAATAATTTAAATTATAGATATAGAACCTGTAGTGGGCCAGAAAGCAAAATGTATACGGTGCAGTCCAACATGGAGAGTTCCAATATTAACATAAGAAAACATGTCACTTGTGCTTGCACTTAAACCACAATTAATTGGCTAATACTAAATCCATCATCAAACATGAAAACCAGCAGAAGCATTCTTAGAATCATTTCAACATGTGACTCATGCAGAAAATGTTTGAGATCTCAAAAAAATTTCACAATTTTACTTATAATAATATGTCAAAATAGTATTAACTTTTAATTTGTTATACATTTAATCATTCAGGGCCCAATTTCTTTATCACATCATTGTGAGTAAATTTGTAGATCAAATGTGTGAGTTTCTAACATTACTCTTATTCATACCGATCAAAGTTTTAAATATCAAATAATACATGTCAATTTTGATATTGACATTCTACAATATATTATTAATCAATATGGTACAATATTAGCATTGTTTTGTCAATACTGATACGTGTCCTTATATCATTATTTAAAACAGTGAAGATACAGAAATTGATACAGAATGATCCCTTCTTGGTCTTTTTCAGTGATGCTTTGGATCTGGTCCCCCGGGACTAACTCGCTTGGACTCGTCCCAGAGTTCGCTCAATCCATCATTTCTCAACCTAAAATGGTACATTTCTTGAGCTTCTTCGAGCACTGCCTGGTACTGTACACTTAGCTCCCTTCTCTTCTTCACTAATGGATTCAGAGTCCGAGAATTAGATCTCGTCACCGAGCACAAGATCAATGCAAAGCACAACCAGAAGTTCCAGTTGGCCATTTTACTCTCAATATGTTATGAGCAATGATAGTTGCATATATATATAGCCATCTTGGTGTTGAATTTAGGTTATATTTTGTTATTATTATTATTTTGGTCAAGTACATAGCTGAATTTAAATGAATTATGAACCACAAGTAAAACACTGTACCTAACAATTAATATTTCATAATGGGGTGTCCAATCCATTGAATCGAAGGCCTCATTTTTTTGCTCTTGGTTCTCCAATCCCTTTGTGCTTGCCCTTTAGCTAATTCGGCCATATTTGTCATTTTTGTCAAGTCATGAGACTCATGACAATAAATATAGTGACAATTTTTTTTTAAAAAAAGTATACAGAATGTACGTTTATCCTAAATAGGACCTACACTCTCAATAGGATTATATTCATTTTTTTATAAAAATAAATATAAAGTAAGTTCTTGTTTCTTAAATATTTTGGGACTAAAAAAAGCATAAAAAAACAAAATAGGCTATATAAGATAATAAAACAAAGGGGTGTTTTGGGAAGATAATAAAAATTGACTTTTTAACTTTTAACCAAGTTTTTGGCTTTTTTAGACAAGTGATTTGGGAAGTTAGTAAAAAGTTACTTTTGGCTTTTTTGATTAATATTTGTTTATAATGTCAAATCACAATAAAATGACCAAACTACCCTTATTCAATTTAAAATATTTACAACTTCACCTATGTAGAACATTTTGACCCATGTGGTGTAAAATTATAATTTCACCAGTGGCTGAAAACCAACATTCCAAATGTCTTTAAATACAAAAAAACCAACTTTTAAATTTTGCTACAAACCCACAAAAATGGCTAAAAACTATGGGTTTGGTTATGGTGTGCAACTTACACCTTACACCTTCCACCTTACACCTTACACTTACACCTTTTGTGAAAAATTAAACCTTACACTTACACCTTTTTTTAAGGTTGCACACCATATGCAACTTACTTACACCTTATACCTTACACTTACAACTTACACTTACACCTTATACTTATACTTACACTTTTTGTGTAAGTGGCACATGGTGTGCAATTGCACACTTAAGAAAAGTCCAAAAACTATATACCCAAAAGAAGCCAAAATGTCATATCCAAACCATAATCATTACACTTATTTTCTCACAAAAGTCAAAAAAATCAAAAAATAAAAACGAAACGAGATTAAAAAAATCAGGCTAAAAAAGTTTCAATACAAAAAAATTAGCTACCGTAGCCAATGCCAAACGAAACTTTATGTATATATATATTTTTTTTATCAGCAAAGAAAAGTAACTTTATTGATGAAAAAGAAGACAATTACATCAATAAAAGAAAGGAGAGGGATGAGGGCAAAAAGTATCATAGCAATCCAAATCAATCCCAATTTCGTTGGCATCGATAAGGCCACCCAATCATATGCTAGCACACCATCAAGGGTTTGTTTTCGATGTTATCTAAATTTGGTTTTGTGCCTAAGTGGGTAAAGTGGATGAAGGAATGTGTTGTTTCTGTGAGAACTTGAGTGTCGGTTAATGGGTCTCCAACTCCTGAATTTTGTCCTCAGAGGGGACTTTAGCAGGGAGACCCACTGTCACCTTTCGTGTTCATCACTGTGGCTAAGGCACTTAATATCTTGTTGGGTAGAGCTAAAAGTCACAAAGTTGAGGGTAGCCTCGGAACCCAGCTTGCCTCCTAAGCTATGTTCCACTTTGCAATGTAGGGTATGAAAGAGTGCGTCTCTTTTGGCTCTTCAACAAAAACTTATGATGTAAAACAAGAATAACCATTGTTTAGTTGCTTCATAATATAGCCAATGCAGCTGTCCACCAATAGAATCCATTGCATTATTTCATATACATAATCAAATAGGGTAAGCTCCCATATCTCCTTGAATTAGCAATGAAAATCCACTTCTTTTTTTCTGACATTGATGTAAACAAAAATGTACACAGTACAGAAAAATAAATCAATAAGAGGCAAAGGTGAGAAAAAAAATGTATCATTACTAGAGATCAATTCCCAAGTCTAGACTAGTGGCAAGAATTTATGTACCTTACTAAGAAGTTAAAGGTTTTAACTCCCCCTCCCACTCTAATCTACTTAAAAAAATGAAAATTCACTTAATAACTTTTATCATGCATTGCCATAGCAATGGTGCAATGCGTTCTGCATAAGGCTTATTGATATTTAGTAGTTGTAAATGTGCCACATCAAATGATATGAAAAAAGTGGAAATAAAATGTGTGCGCAACATGTTACGGAAGTACAATATAAAATCATTGGAATTAGGAAAACAGGTGTAACTTTGAGGCACATTAGAGTCACTATCTTTAATTTTTCCAACTCAAAAGACTTTGCTATCGAGCTCAAAGCAATTCATCTTCAGGATACAACAAAGTTATTACAAAATTGCATGCCACAACTCTAAAGCTTCACTTCTACAAAACTGTGGATATGATAGGACAAAAAAAATGAGAGAAAAGAAAAGAATTTCAATGTGAGAAATATAAATTTAAATTAACTATTTTATCCTTGATTTCTATCTAATTTCTTGAGGAATTTCTCAATTAAACTAAATTGACATATTGTAAAAAATTAAAAAAGTTAAAATGATACAAACTACAAAACTATACAAGGATCATATGTACAATAGCTTGACTTTTTATGACAGATAAGGTAGGAATTATCCTTTGACCTAACTAGATTCCTTGTAGTAGATCCACAACATTCTACTTAGAATAAAATGTGACAGTGTGTTAGTTCATCCCAGTTATATAAAAAAGTGCAAAAGGAAAATTTGTCTTTATTGATCTCTGTTGGCTTCCCCAAAGTAATCGCTTTCAAAACTACCTTAGTTTGTATATAATGGTGCTACATTATTTAGTACAACACAAAGGAAATATACTTTTTTAATTAACTGAGAGGGATTGAGTGGGACTAGCATGCTTTCCACCTATTTTGAATCTTGAATAGAGTTGTTGTATTTGAATTTTGAATTTTAATAGAGCTTTGTTTAAAAAACATGTGGAGAGAAAAATCACTTATATGTCATTTACATTTCTACTGTTTTTTTTTTTTTTTTCCACAAATTTGTACCAAAATCCAATAGGTCTAATCCAGTCTAGGACAAGCAAGGGACTTCATGTAACAAATAATTTTGATTCTTTATATGAACTTGATTAAAGAGACAACTGAGTTAATTAACACCAAATATTAACTTAGTTCATAGAAAAAAACTAAAGTTTAAGGGGAGGGCAATCCTTTATAGGATTTGTCAAATTGGAATCAAGGGTTGACCTACCTAGCTAGCCAGTGAGTGCCATGATTAGTGACGCTGCGGCAGGTTGAGATAGAGACATTTTCTTGGTTTACATTGTCCTATTAGCAACACCTTTGCATAACTTCTAGCGATTCGTGATTTGGTTCTTATCTATTGAATGGACTTTAACATTAGAAGAGAGAGAATTATAAATAAATTGTGTTTAATCTTTAAACTATTATCATCATTGCCAACACCTTCACAATAGGAGAAAACGTAACTTTAAGACAATTAAACACGTCTCTCAATCTATCATATTTTATATGTATCTTTCTAACATTTTATAAATCTATGATTTTATTGTTTTCTCCTTTTTGATTGTTGCATTTTTGTTAATTTCTTTGTTCCATTTAGTTTCTACTAATTGTAATTAGTTTAACTTCCTTGACATACGAATTTAGTGTGTACTTCTTATCAAATGTGAAATTTAAATCTAGCTTTGGATTTTCTCTTGATTGATCAAACCATTACAACACATCTTAAAGTTTTCATATCCATAGCAAAAATACTACTTTCTATTAATTATTTAATAATTTTAAAATACTCACTCATAAGCTGCTTTATAAGTTTGACTTTTTTTTGTTTATTACAAAAAATAAATAAATAAAAAGTACAAAAAAATAAAAAGATAATATAACTAAAATATATTGAAGATACTGAGCTAAAGCTGAATAGCAGCCCAACTGCTTCAACTGATTCTGTTATCACTGGCTCAACTACTCCAACTAATTCTGTTATCATAGCTGCAAACACCGCTACAAATTCAACTACATCTTCAAGAAGCTTCCCTAAGCTGCTGCCACCTCAGCCATACAGTTGTAACTACCATTCAGTTGTAACTACCTAGAGCTTACATACAAGTCTATAAATAAGCATTGTAAATTATCATCTGTTGTATCTTCAAAATTATAATAAAAAGATCTTAATTTCTTCATTTCATCATGGTATCAAAGCATCTCTCTCTTACGAGTTGATCCATAGCTCCTTCAACTTCTCTGTTATCCTCTCTCATGGCTTCAACCTCACTTCCTCCAAATCTCTCATTATTGATTTCTAACCTTTCTTCGTTTATCACCATCAAGCTTGATGCATCAAACTTTCTGATATGAAAAAATCAAGTGCAGAATATTCTCATTGCTACTAGTCTTCTTGGCTTTGTTGATGGTATTATACCATGTCTACAAATGAGAATTACAGATTCTTCTGGTTCAGAAAAAGACAATCTTGAATACTTGCAATGGAAAATTATTGATGCACACCTGCTCAGTTGCATTACTGCAACTTTGTCACCTGCAATCTATTCATCTGTTCTTCATCTTCATAGCTGTGCTGAGATCTGGACTGCTTTACATAAGCGATTCACTTCACTTTCTCGATCTCATGTTCATTAGTTGAAGAACAAATCAAACAGCATTTCTAAGAAAACAGATTCGATGGAGAATTATCTCTCCAAGATCAAAGACTTGGTCAGTCAATTGGCTCTTGTTTCTTCATTTATAGATGATGAAGATCTTGTTTTGCTTACCTTGAATGGTCTTCCTGATGAGTATGATGCCTTCAAGACTACCATTCGAGCCAGATCAGAGTCAATTTCCATGGAAAAATTGACTGCTCTTCTTCTTTCTGAAGCTGTTCATATTGAATCCAAACTTCAGAAGCTTTCTTCTGAACCTACTATGGCCTTCTCTTCTGTTCGAGGTTCTTCTAATTCTAATCTCAAAGGTCATTCTTCTAGCTTCAGAGGTCACTCTTACAGAAGCAATAGAGATAGTCACTCTTACAGAGGCAATACTAGAGGTGGTGGTAGATCTGGATCTAATTTCACTAATTCTGGTTTTTCAAGGAATTTTCATGATCAATGAGGTTTTTCTCGCGGCAGAGGTAGATCTATAACTTGTCAGATTTGTGGAGGTTCTGGTCACTCTGCATTGGACTGTTGGTATCGGATGGATTCTCAGTATCAATCTTCCTCTAGTTCTTAGCATCCTTCTGAGTCCAACTCCAGAGCATTTGTTGCTACAACTCAATTAGCTACTTCTACTCCTCAAACTCCTTGGTACTTGGACTCTGCTGCTACAGATCATATCACTCATGATCTTCAAAATCTCAGTTGCTCACAGCCCTATCAAGGATCAGATCAGATCACTGTAAGTAACGGAACTACAGTTCCTATTCACAACATTAGTAAGGGATTGCTTTCTACACCTCATTGTTCCTTTCGATTGAATCATATTTTACGTACTCCTTCAATTTCTTCTAACCTTCTATCAGTTCACAAATTTACTAAGGATAATAATTGTCTCATCACCTTTGATGATTCTAAATTTGTGATTCAGGACAAGGATTCGAGGAGAATTCTTCATCAGGGTTCTAGTACCAATGGCCTATACCATTTTCACTCTACTCCTTTATCTGTGCTGACTGCTGATCCATCTGTCCATAATGCTTACTTTAATACATCACATACATTTGTTTCTTTCTTTGTTTGGCATAATAGATTAGGCCATCCCTCCTTAGTGAAGTATAATCATCTTAAACCATTTTTGAATGTTTCATAGAATAAAATGACATCTGCTTGTACTGATTATTGCATAGCTAAAAGTCATAGACTTCCTTTTCAATTGTCTAATACTACTGTAAATGCTCATCTTTTTCTTATCCATAGTGATGTATGGGGGCCATATTCTTCTACTTCTGGTTATAAATACTACTTACTTTTTGTGGATGATTTTAGTTGATTTACTTGGCTTTTTCCATTATCTTATAAAAGTGAAGTGTGTGATTGGTTCATAGAATTCAAGGCTTATATTGAAAAACAATTTCATACTTCATTGCAAATTCTGAGAACTGATGGAGGATCTAAATATTTTACTAATAAAATGCAATCTTTCTTGCGTACCCAAGGTGTTATTCACCAACATTCTTGTCCTCACACTTCTTCTCAGAATGGCACTGTTGAGAGGAAACACAAGCATATCACTGAAACTGCTACTGCTCATCTTCATCACTCATCTGTGCCATTACAATACTGGTTTGATGTTGTTGCTATTTTTACTTTTCTTATTAATAGACTTCCCTCTTCTAAGCTTGGACATAAATCTCCTTTTGAAAAGCTTTTTCAATATACTCCAGATTTCTCCTATTTTCGAGTGTTTGTTTGTCAATGCTTCCATTGGCTTAAGCCTTATCAGCCTCTCAAGCTACATCCTAAATCTGTGTCCTATGTTTTTCTAGGCTATCATCCTTTTGCTAAAGGTTATCGATGTCTTGATCCACTCACAGGTCGAGTCTATCTGTCTAGACATGTGGTCTTTAATGAGCAAGTGTTTCCCTTTGCTAGTCTGGCTTCTTCTACATCTTCTCAATCTTCTTCAACATTACCAACATTACCTGATATTCAATCTTTTTTTTGGCCTTCTTCCTCTTATTCTATTGTTTCTCAGACCTTCTCTAATCCAGTATCTCCTCATCTTTCCTCTTCTAATTCTTCTTTACCAGCTTCGGCAGTTCCTATTCAATCCATTTTTATTGAGTTACCTCCTCTACCTCCTTCTCATTATAATCAACATCCTATGATTACCAGATCCAAATCTACTGCCACTTCTCACTGTTTGGTTGCTTCCACTGAAATTGCCACTGATTCCTACTCTAATTCTGAACCTCCTTCTTATAGAGAAGCTTTGCTTTCTCTTGTTTGGCATAAAGCTATGCTTAAGGAATTCTCTGCTCTTTAGCAACAACATACTTGGTCTTTGGTGTCTCTTCCATCTAACAAGACTGCCATAGGCTGTAAATGGGTTTTCAAGGTTAAAAGAAATTCTGATGGCACTATTGCAAGGTATAAGGCACGATGGGTTGCCAAAGGGTACCTGCAGCAAGAGGGCATTGACTTTCATGAGACTTTCATTCCAGTGGCTAAGCAACCCATTATTCGAATCTTACTTTGTCTTGCCCTTCACCATCAGTGGTCTCTTAAACAGTTAGACATTTCCAATGCATTTCTTCATGGCCTTCTTGAAGAAGAGGTATTCATGCTTCAACCTCCAGGTTTTGAGGATTCTTCCTCACCTAATCAAGTGTGTAAACTACACAAGGCCTTATATGGCTTGAAATAGGCACCAAGAGCTTGGTATTCAACATTTTCTCAATACTTGTTGTCTCAAGGCTTTAGTAATAGCAAATATGACTCTTCTTTGTTCATTCAAAGGACTTGCACTTCAGTCACTTATCTATTGATTTATGTGGATGATATCTTAATCACTGGTGATAATCCTTCTCACATTCAATCTCTTATTACAAATATGCACAGTGTGTTCTCCATGAAGGAATTGGGTGACATTGCTTATTTTCTTGGTTTTTCAGTCCAACTTACCAGTTCAGGATATCTTTTATCTCAGTCCAAATATGCAAAAGAAATTCTTCTTAAAGCTGGCTTGTCCTCTTGTACGCCTTGCCCTTCATCTATCTCTGTCAAGCCTAGTGTTCCTCCAAATGCTTCTCTACCATTTTCTGATCCAGCTCTTTATAGAAGTATTGTTGGTGCTTTACAATATCTCACCATTACAAGACCAGATCTTTCTCTCTATGTCAACCGAGCTTGTCAATATATGCATGCCTCTACTATTGGCCATTTTGCTGCAATTAAGAGAATTCTTAGATTTGTTCAAGGCACCCTCACTCATGGCTTGTCCTTTTCCTCCAATACTTTTGATGTTCATGGGTATTCAGATTCCAATTGGGCAGGAGATGTTCATGACAGAAAATCAACCTCTGGTTACTGTGTCTTCTTGGGTTCCAATTTGGTCTCTTGGTCTGCAAAAAAAAACAGGCCACAGTGTCTCGCTCCTTCACTGAAGCTGAATATAGAGCTTTAGCCAATGCTGCTGCTGAGTTAAGTTGGATTTCCATGCTGCTTACTGAAATGGGTATTTCTTCCCCTACTACATCCATTCTCTGGTGTGATAACCTCTCTGCAATAGCTCTAGCTTCCAATCAAGTCTTCCACTCACGTTCCAAACATATCGAAATCGATTGTCATTTCATCCGAGATAAGGTTTTGGCTAAGCAATTTCAGTTGCAATACATTCCAACCACTGATCAGCTTGCTGATCTGTTTACTAAACCTTTAAGTGTCTCTCGGTTTCAATATCTCAAATCCAAACTCATGGTTCTTGATTGCCACATCAGCTTGCAGGGAATATTGAAGATACTGAGCTGAAGCTGAATAGCAACCCAACTGCTTCAACTGATTCTGTTATCACTGACTCAACTACTCCAACTGATTTTGTTATCACAGCTGCAAACACTGCTGCAAATTCAACTACATCTTCAAGAAGCTTCTCGAAGCTGCTGCCACCTCAGCCATACAGTTGTAACTATCATTCGGTTGTAACTACCTAGAGCTTACATACAAGTCTATAAATAAGCATTGTAAATCATCATCTGTTGTATCTTCAAAATTATAATAAAAAGATCTTAATTTCTTCATTTCATCAAAATAAACCAATAAACCAATAACTAGCTTATTTGTGTGCTTTCCAAAAAACCCTTAATACACTAACATGATTATCTCATATCAATAAACAAGGTTGGCCTGAGGAGGCTCACCCACATTTTGACTAAATTCAAATTATGTTAGAATCTTGTTGAGGTAAGTTTATTTTCTTAATTATATAATAGTCTTTATTTTTGTCGCGCATTGTCTATATATCTCTTTGTCTATAAACTTAGATATATATATATAAAATTCTCAAATTGGAATTGGGTGTTTTAGTGCTCATATTGGCCTGTCAATTTCACCAAGCTCAAGATATATTCTAACCAACAATGACTCTTGTGTGGCCTGTGAAACGCGTTTCAATAATAAAATTAATAATATCATTAAGCCAACATTAAGCCCCACATCTTCATATGAAAAAATTATTTCATACCCCATATAACATTGGCTTGGATTGATTTGTGGCATTACCACATCAATGCCTATGGAGTAATGAATAATTGCTCTTTCATATCACATAAGAGATTCTTTTTTTTTTTTTCATGATTAAATATCTAGACCAACTTATTCTTAGAGTGACTCGAACTAAAAATCACCCTTAAGAATGATTCGAACTTAAAATTTTAAATCTTATTTTTAAACACTCTCAAGCCAATTAAACAAATTTTAACCATAAATTTTTACCCCAATCACACTGAACCATAGTTACAAAGAGCCAATAAAAATTACCAAACTACCCTTTGAATGGTCTGTATATATATATAGATATTGATTTGAAGGGAATACACCCAATTAATGTTTACTCAATCAAAAACCCAGAAAGAAAATGAAAATACTTAAAAATTCTTAAATTGTTTAATAAAATTCAAAAACCCAAAAAGAAAATGAAAATTACCAAACTACCCTTGGCCATTATTTAATAAAATTCTTAAATTTCATGCAATATAAAATAAAACTCATAAATTGTTAAGACATTATTAAAACATTTAATGAAAAAAAATTAATTTTCATTGATAAAATACTTAAAAATGAACAATCTATCTAAAATTAATGTTAGATAATATCCTAATAATTTAATATAAGACTTATTCCACACTGCATAAATAATGTAAAATTTATTATTTTAAGTAATGTATTTATTATTTGATTTTTTTTTTAGTTGAAATAAATGGATTTTTTTTTTCTCCCTACAACTTGCATTACTTATTTATTCATATGTAAAAAAATTATTATTTTATATTTTTTCAATTACATATTATTCTCAAATTTTAATTTTTATCTTTGAGTCAGTACTAGGAATGGCAACGGCACCCGAGGGCACATTTTTAGGTCTCCCTCCTTGTCTCTTAATTTGGTGGGGGCGGAGACGGTGTGGGAGATGTCAAGGGAAATAAATCAAGATATACCTTGATATCTCCCACACCGTCTCCGCCCCCACCAAATTAAGAGACAAGGAGGGAGACCTAAAAATGTGCCCTCGGGTGCCGTTGCCATTCCTAGTCATTACATATTTAAGGGGAAAAAAAACACAAGTTAATATTTCTTACATGATTAAAAAAATAAAAAAATAAATATAGAAGTAAAAAAAGTCTTACCTCTACTGAGGTTTCTGACAATTAAAGCAAACTCACTCATTATCAACATTAATCTTAACCTTAAATGCACTAAATTTAATTTATCCTATTAAATATTTATTTTTCATAAATTTTTCAAAATATAAATGTAATTTCTTGACTCTATTTTTTTCCACAACAAGTTTTTGAACTTTTATAAATAAAAAATTGTTAGAAATTAGGCGCCCATGTGGCATGACCCTTTGAATTTTTTGAACCTGAACCTTTTGAACCTTATCCATGTAAGTTTGAATTTGAATTTAAAACTTATTTGGATAACCATTTAGGATATCTATATCTATCATATCAATAGATATGGATAGATGGATAGATAGATATTGGTTGTTAAATATTTGATTATATACATCTGATATGATGGGAATAATATATCGATATCAGATACATTATGTGATTTTTACCCATAACTTTTTTCCCCAGACTCTCTCTCTAACTCTCTCCCATATGAGAACGACCCAGCTTCTGTACTGTGACTTGTGTGGGTGATACTCATTTTGTAGTATCACTCAACTGCTGGGTTGGTTGTTCACATCCTGGAAGCACGTGATTTACCCACGAGATTCTTCGTTTCAGGTTCTACTAAAAGGTATGACTATGAAATTTTTCATCCGTTGCATTTTATACTTTGATTTACAAAAATAAAATAAAAATTCAACCATTAATGAAGATGAGAAAGTAATTTAAAGATTTAATTTAATAAAAATAGTTTAAATGAGATAAATAAAGACAGAGAAATAGATTTTAAGTATCATACACATCAAATTAATTGAGTATTTTATTGTTCTCAAATAATTTCTTCATACAAGTAAAGAATAATTTCAATTTTAGATGTAAGAAATGATAAATGTTTGAATTGTTTAGTATTCTCAAAAATGATTTCTTAATCCTTCATTCCGTATCAACTAATTTTAATTTATTATGAGTCAATTAGATTTTCTTTTTTACTTATATATTTATTTTTTAATTATGTAAGAAATATTAACCTACGTTTTTTAAATATGCATTGACTAGAAGTTTAATGACTCAAAGATAAAAATTAAAATTTGAGAATAATATATGATTGAGAAAATATAAAATAATAATTTTTTTACGTATGAATAAATAATTAATGCAAATTGCGGGGAAAAAAGTAAATCTATTTATTTCAACTTTAAAAAAATTTAATTAATAAATAGATTATTTAAAATAATAAATTTCACGTTGTTTATGTAGTGTGAAATAAGCCTTATATTAAATTATTAGGATGTTATCTAACATTAATTTTAGAGAGATTGTTTAGTTTTAAGTGTTTTATCAATGAAAATTAATTTTTTTTTTCTATTAAATGATTTAATAATGTCTTAACAATTTAAGGGTTTTATTTAATATTACATTGAATTTACGATTTTTATTAAATAATGCTAAAATATATATGGTTCTTTGATAATATATATGCAAAACCTTAAGCTATATGAGTGAAATTTCTCATTTGAATAGATAAAGTAACTAATGGCCAATTTCATTATTTTTGGTATTATAACGTATGATATCAATAAATTCTGTTAAATAGATTAATAATAATTTTAAAAATAAGAGAGGTTAATATAATTATTGAAAATATAAGAGAGATTTCTATAATTATCAGAAATGTCAAAGGAGGTAAAGTAATTTACACAAAACACAATAATAACTAAATTGAGCTTCTCTCTCACTTGGAAAGAACCAAGATCCCAAATAAAATTACTCATCTCTTTATATATATATATATATATTTTAACCCATCATATTTTAATCGTAACATTTTTTTATTGTGTTTGTCACTAATAAAAAAATTGATGTTCTATTTTAAAAATTATTTTGTCTTTTTTTAAAAAATAAATGAGATAAAATAAAAATGTTCTGATTATTAAATTAACTTAATTTTTTTACATGGATGATATACACTAAGGATCCTACAAAATAAATAATTTGAATCATTAAAATAAAACCTGTGGTGGAACTTATGTGCCCCTAAAATTCTCTCAAATTTAAATTTAAATTTAAGAAAATACCAACCCTTTTATTATTACATGACATATCAATTAACATTTTCTAATTTTAATTTTCTAACCATGCAAGTCGTATATTTCCAATAGGGACTAAATCCTCTTCAGTTGGGTCTCAACTGGATGGTTCAGTTCGGCCTATTCTGGACCTATTTCGAACTCAACTCAACAATTCAAGTTATTCATTTTGTAAGGCTCATTAAATAGGTCATTCATACATAAAATTAAGTTGATCGGATATCGGAAACCATTCAATCGAATCACATTTGTCTTTATTTTTTAAACAAATGTGATCTAATTAAGTAACTACTGATATTCAATCAAGTTAATTTTTTATATACATGATATATTTAGAAAGTTCTCTAACATAAATAATTTAAATTATTGATATAGAACCTGTAGTGGGCCAGAAAGCAAAATGTGTACCGTCCAATCCAACACGGAGAGTTCCAACATTAACATAAGAAAACATGTCACTTGTGCTTGCACTTGAACCACAATTAATTGGCTAGTACTAAATCCATCATCAAACATGAAAACCAGCAGAAGCATTATTAGAATCATTTCAACATGTGACTCATGCGGAAAATGTTTGAAATCTAAATTTTTTTTACAATTCTACTCATAATAATATGTCAGAATAGGTATTAATTTTTGATTTGTTATACATTTAATCATTCAGGGCCCAATTTCTTTACCATATCATTGTGAGTAAATTTGTAGATCAAATATGTGGATTTCTAACATTACTCTTATTCATACCGATCAAAGTTTTAAATATCGGATAATACATGTCAATTTTGATATTGACATTCTGCAATATATTATTAGTCAATATGGGACAATATTAGCATTGTTTTGTCAATACTGATACGTGTCCTTATATCATTATTTAAAGCAGTGAAGATACAGAAATTGATACAAAATGATCCCTTCTTGGTCTTTTTCAGTGATGCTTTGGATCCGGTCCCCCGGGACTATCTCGCTTGGACTCGTCCCAGATTTTGCTCAATCCATCATTTCTCAATCTAAAATGGTACATTTCTTGAGCTTCTTCGAGCACTGCGTGGTACCGCACACTTAGCTCCCTTCTCTTCTTCACTAATGGATTCAGAGTCCGAGTATCTGATCTCGTCACCGAGTACAAGATCAATGCAAAGCACAACCAGAAGTTCCAGTTGGCCATTTTACTCTCAATATGTTATGAGCAATGATAGTTGCATATATATATATATAGCCATCTTGGTGTTGAATTTAGGTTATATTATTGTTATTATTTTGGTCAAGTACATAGCTGAATTTAAATGAATTATGAACCACAAGTAAAACACTGTACCTAACAATTAATATTTCATAATGGGGTGTCCAATCCATTGAATCGAAGACCTCATTTTTGTGCTCTTGGTTCTCCAATCCCTTTGTGCGTGCCCTTTAGCTAATTCGGCCATATTTGTCATTTTTGTCAGTCATGAGACTCATGACAATAAATATAGTGACAATTTTTTTCAAAAAAGTATATAGAATGTACGTTTGTCCTAAATAGGACCTACACTCTCAATAGGATTATATTCATTTTTCTATAAAAATAAATATAAAGTAAGTTCTCGTTTGGTAAATATTTTGGGACTAAAAAAGCACAAAAAGATAAAATAGGCTATATAAGCTAATAAAACAAAATGTAATATTCAAACCATAATCATTACACTTATTCTCTCAAAAAATTCAAAAACAAAAACCAAACGAGACTAAAAAAATCAAGTTAAAAAAGTTCCAATACAAAAAAGTTGACTACCGTAATTAATACCAAACGAAGCTTATGTGTCATATTATTGAAGTCACAAAGTTGAGGGTAGCCTCGGAACCTAGCTTGCCTCCTAAGCTATATTCCACTTTGCAATGTAGGGCGTGAAAGAGTGCGTCTCTTTTGGCTCTTCAAGAAAAGCTCATGATGTAAAACAAGAATAACCATTGTTTAGTTCCTTCATAATATAGCCAATGCAGCTGTGCAACAATAGAATCCATTGCATTATTTCATATACATAATCAAATAGGGCAACCTCCCATATCTCCTTGAATTAGCAATGAAAATTCACTTCTTTTTTTCCCATATTGATGTAAACAAGAATGTACGCAGTACAGAAGAATGAATCAATAAGAGGCAAAGGTGAGAAAAAAAAAATGTATCATTACTAGAGATCGCTTCCCAAGTCTAGCCTAGTGGCAAAAATCTGTGTACCTCACTAAGAAGTTATAAAAATGAAAATTCACTTAAAAACTTTTATCATGCATTACCATAGCAATGGTGCAATACGTTCTGCATAAGACTTATTAATATTTAATAGTTGTAAATGTACCACATCAAATGATATGAAAAAAGTGGAAGGAAAATGTGTGCGCGACATGTTACGGAAGTACAATATAAAATTATTGGAATTAGGAAAACAAGTGTCAAACCATAAATCCGGGCATGGCCGGCCGTGGCCCATAGGAACTCAGTTAAGGCACACGTAACCCTAAACATGAACCCAAAATCATGAAGAAATAATGTGATTATAGCCCATAAGTAAATAAATCAAAACTCAATCCAATGACAAGTCATAAGTATAAATGGTAAAACCAACCATAACCAACTTCAAAAAATATATACTAAATGGAACACAAACCGCCCACAAAATAAAATAATTCTAAATTAAAAAAAAGAATCTAACCACAAAGTATGCACAAAACCCAACATAATAAGCTAAAACAAAATAAATGAATGTCCTAGAGGTCTATGCAATTGAGTCCCCGCTACGCCATAAGTCCAGTCTAAGTCCTTCTAACACCTGGAAGTGATAAACAATTAAGTCAGCTGATAGCTCAGTGAGTAGCAACATGAATAGTAAATACAGTTTTGAAAACAGGGTTCAATTCCAAAATAAGATATATATATCACAGAAACTAGATTGGCATACAGTTTGATAAGGATAATCTGTTTCAAAAAGAAAGTTTCACAGTTCAACAGTTAAAATACTCATGTCTCAAGAACATGATAAATGACATTTTCACTTAAAACATATTACAACATGAACACCAATAATTTTCTGGGTACCAAGAAATAACAAGTAACATGCCACACAGTTCTCAAGGTTATAAGCCCCGTTGGATCCAATACCCAACTAAGAGTCATCCTCAGGGTGGCAACCCGGGCCTTTTCTTTAAGATGATCTGATTGAAGGTCACCTAGCTTAACCTAGGTTTTTTCCTTACAATCGTTGAGCACTAAAGTCATTACGGCCCAACCCGGATCTGTTTCCTAGTGGCCAGAGTCACCACACACAGTGAAATAATTTCCCTAGACTAAAATATACAGATGGTCCCAATAATCAATACACATCAGTTTCACAAAACATGGTAGTTCACTATTATAAACATGAGACCAAAACAAATAGTTTACAGTATGCCAAGTTCACACATGTTTCAGAAATAATTTGATTCTATTGATAATATAATAATTTATTAAAACAATTTAGTCCTGAAACACCAATTAAATTTTTCAACAGTTCAGGGTAGGGGAACATTTATAAAAATATGTAGCATGAAACTACTCACCTGAAAATGGAACAATGTAATCCTCGAATAGAGTATAAAAGTTCAACTAGTGCCCTGAACCAAGTATGAAAACTACACGTCACTACTAATTTAAAAATACTAAAGAACAAGAACTAAGTAACCTCAAACTAAAGTGCACTAACACGGCTCAACCCAACTCACCGTTACCCTTAAATATTACCTAAGTTCATGTTCTTCAAGGTTTAAAATCACCTAAGACATGGGTTCAAATCGAAACTTAATTAAAAGTAACTTTAAGATAAAAACAAAATTTTAAACAAACTTTCTCAATCTATTAGCTAACTTTGAAAATTACAAAACCCACTCCACGCTGTTCGAAAAACTCCAAAACCCTCCAGATATCAACTAATATATCCTAAGCTTCAAACCCAATTGGTTTTACTTGATTTGCTTATCAAAATAATTATTTACAATTAATTATGCCCAAATAGGTAATTTTTGCAGCACTTTAAAGAAATTAATGGTTCTCTTAATATACATAAGCAATCAATGCAAGGCAAAAAATTTAAGAAACTAGACTCATAACCAGTTCTAATGACGCTGATTTGATAATTTTCAAATTTATACCCAAGGTCATGTTTGATTCACAAGACTAATAGTGAAGTATTAATAATCCTATTAAATTAGTGTGGTATTCACTATCCAATTGGATTAATATCCATTGGATTAATAATCTCACCCCTACCCCATTACTAATAATCCTACAAATTTGTTGGATTAATTATCCATTGGATTAATAATCCTAAACCAAAATGTTAAAACAAACATAGGATAATTGGACCCACGGATTAATAATCCCAATCCCATGTTCTAATCCACCCAATCAAGCATGCCCAAAGAGAAGGACACTTTCGAAGTTACTGTTTTAAACCAGTTTTCTGGACAGATTTGAACGCAACAGTTAATATAGATTTGAACTCCCAAAAATTATGAGAAAATTCAAATATGCAATTCAATATGTAATTAATCTATTGTAAAAATTTCAATTCAAAATTCATTCATTTGGTATGGTTTCTTGATTTTTAAAATTTGTGATTAAGTGTAGAATTTCATACTCATAGATTGTACCCTCAATTTTATGTACCTATTTAATTCCTCAAACTACATAAAAGAAACATGATATTCACTAACAGTGGTGGCCAAGTACTTTTACCTAACCCACATTTCACTCACAAAGTCCACCATTACAAGCACAAACACTCATTGAATATAACCCATGCCATACATTTGCTCTTCATACATCCACTATACCCATTATACTATTTTACACAAACTATTAACCTGATAGATATTCAAGCCACCTAATCAGTTAAGCTTTCACTCCTTTTTCTTCCAATGAATGCACAGAAACATATATACAAAACGACTATATTCACAGAATATTGGTTTCTACCTTGGAGATGGAGTTATTCAAGCACCAAACTAGTTCTTCAATTTTTACCAAAACTGCTCCTATCTCCTCTTCACGGCTGCTAGTTTAATAATATGAGAGTTTAGGGTTACCCACACACTTTAAATAATCTGACGCCCTTATCTTTTTGCTTTTCTTTATTTATTTATTTTATTATTATTTCAAATCTTATCTCTAAATTAGAAATTTCCACCATAAATTTATTTTAGGTTTAAAATTAATTAAAAGATCTTCCAATAATATTTAATTTGCACTTTAAGATTCACTACCAAAATATTTGAGATTGTAATATTATTATTATTTAATTATTTACTTAATTTTTATATTCGGGTTCTCACATTCTTCCCCCCTAAAAGAAAAGTTTCGTCTTCAAAACTAACCTGAGTAAATCATGAGAATAGATGTAGGTACTTCTCGTACATCTCATCCTCGCGTTCCCAAGTTGCCTCTTCAACTAGATGATTACGCCACTGTACCTTAACCAATTTAATGGCCTTTGTATGCAACATTTTCTCTTTCGAATCCAAAATCTGAACAGGCATCTCCTCATACGAAAAATCATCTCTAATTTGAAGTGGCTCATAATCTATCACATGCGACGGATTATGCACATATTTCCTCAGCATAGACACATGGAACACATTATGCACTCTTGCCAACCTAGGGGGTAAAGCAACACGGTACTCAACCTCACCAATCTTCTCCAATACCTCAAATGGACCAATGTATCTAGGACTTAACTTTCCTTTCTTTCCAAACCTGATGACTCTTTTCCATGGTGATACTTTCAAGAATACCATAACCCCAACATGAAACTCTAAATCTATCCTACGATGATCAGCATAACTTTTTTGTCTACTCTGAGCAGTCAATAATCTCTCTCTGATAGTGATAATTTTCTGTGTAGCATCCTCCACCAAATCAGGTCCCAACATTTGCCTATCACCAACCTCATGCCAACACAAAGGAGGCCTACACTTCCTCTCATACAAAACCTCATAAGGAGCTACTCTTAAACTAGAATGATAACTATTGTTATATGCAAACTCCATAAGCGGCAAATAATCATCCCAATTACCTCTCTACTCCAAAGCACATGCCCCCAACATATCCTCAAGGGTTTGAATAGTCCTCTCTGATTGCCCATCTGTCTGAGGGTGATAAGTTGAACTAAAATTTAACCGAGTACCCATAGCTGACTGTAACGCACCCCAAAACTTAGACACAAAACGAGGTTATCTGACACTATTGACACAGGTGCACCATGCAATCTAACAATCTCCTTCACATACAACTATGCAAATCGAGCTAGAGAATAGTTCATCTGAACTGTAATAAAATGTGCTAACTTGGTTAATCTATCAACAATTACCCGAACTGCATCGTGATTACTATTAGTACGAGGTAATCCGCATACGAAGTCCATGGTAACATGATCCCACTTTCACTTTGGTATAGGTAAGGGTTGTAGTTTCCCCACGGGTTTCTGATGTTCTACTTTAACTTGTTGACACACTAAACACTGAGCCACAAATTTTGCAATATCTCCCTTCATACCATTCCACCAAAAATGTTCATGAAGATCCCGATACATCTTAGTGCTTCGAAGATGAATGCTGTAACTAGAACTATGTGCCTCCGTCATAATCTCCTTCCTCAAATCACCACCAATAGGAACACAAATTCGGCTACGGAATATAAGCAACCTATCATCACTAACCACAAAATCTACATGCTTACCCTCTTCCATCTCTCCTTTAATATGCTCACACTGGGGGGTCAATCTCTTGAGCTAAACGAATCCGTTCTCTCAAGGTCGATTGAACTGTCAATTGACTACAATAAGCCCTATCACCAGGCGTAACAACCTCAAGCCTCAAACGTCTCATGTCTTCCACTAAACAACTCTCAATAGACAAAGCAGCTACTTCTCCAACTGCGACCTTCTTACTCAAGGCATCTGCAACCACATTTGCCTTCCCCAGATGATATAAAATATTTACATCGTAATTTTTTTGTAACTCAAGCCATCTTCTTTGCCTCAAATTTAGTTCCTTCTGTGTGAAAATATACTTCAAACTCTTATGATTAGTGTAAATCTCACATGACTCTCTATACAAATAAAGTCGCCAAATCTTAAGAGCGAAAATCACTGCTGCTAACTCCAAGTCATGTGTAGGATAATTTCTCTCATGTACTTTCAACTGTCGTGATGCATAAGCAATCACCTTCCCATGCTGCATGAGCACACATCCTAAACCCTGTCGTGAAGCATCACTATAAATTACAAAACCACCTCCATCTGCCGGTAAAGCAAGGATTGGAGCTGATGTCAATCTATGTTTAAACTCTTGGAAGCTACGCTCACAATCATCATTCCACTCAAACTTTACCCCTTTCCTGGTGAGATTGGTAAGTGGCAAAGCAATATGGGAGAATCCTTCCACAAATCGTCTGTAATAACCAGCAAGCCCTAGAAAGATACGTATCTCTGTCACAGAAGTAGGTCGTGGCCAATCAACAATTGCTGCCACCTTCGTGCTATCCACAGATACCTCATCTTTACTCACCACATGACCTAAAAAGGATACACTGCTTAACCAGAATTCACACTTCTTAAATTTTGCATATAGTCTATTCTCCCTAAGGATTTGTGGTACTACCCTCAAATGTTGCTCATGCTCCTCCTTACTTCTCGAATAAATTAGGATGTCATCAATAAACACTACCACAAATTTATCCAGTTGGGGTTTGAATACTCTGTTCATCAAATCCATGAATATGGCTGGTGTATTTGTGAGACCAAAAGACATCACTAAGAACTCAAAATGTCCATAACAGGTTCTAAAAGCGGTCTCAGGAACATCTTCACCCCTTACCTTCAACTAGTGATAGCCTGACCTCAAGTCAATCTTAGAGAATACTTGAGCTCTCTGCAACTGGTCAAATAGGTCATCAATGCGTGACAAAGGATACTTATTCTTCACTGTGACTTTGTTCAGTTCTCTATAATCAATACACAATCTCATAGACCCACCATTCTTCTTCACAAACAACACAGGTGCTCCCCAAGGTGAGACACTAGGCCTAATAAAACCTTTGTTTAGCAACTCCTGTAACTGAGTTTGTAACTCCCTAGCTAGCTAGTGAGTGCCATGATGAGTGACACTGTGGCAGGTTGAGATAGAGACATTTTCTTGGTTTACATTGTCCTATTAGCAACACCTTCACAACCTAAGTACATATTGCGTAACTTTGGTTCTTATTCTTCGGTTGGACTTCAATAACAAAAGGGAAAGAATTATAAATAAATTTGTATTCAATCTTTAAACTATTATCATCATCATCGCTAACACCTTCACAATAGGAGAAAACGTAACATTAAGACAGTTAAGCACGTCTCTCAATCTATCATATTTTATAGCATATTTTATATGTATCTTTCTAGCATTTTATGAATCTATGATTTTATTGTTCTCCTTGTTGATTGTTGCATTTTTGTTAATTTCCTTGATACTTTTAGTTTCTACTAAGCCTCTGTTTGGGAAGTGGGTTGGCTTTTTAGCTTCTTGACTTTTTTGGCTATTTTAGCCTGGGGCTAAAAAGCCTGGTTTGGGAAGGGCTTTTTGACTTTTTTGGCTTTTTGACTTTTTAGTGAGGTGTCTTCCTGTTAAATTACCAAACTACCCTTCATCCACGTGGAACAATGATTCAAAAAATCTGGTCGTCCACGTCAGCCTCCGTGGAGGACCGAAATTGTTGTTCTTTTTTTTTGTTTTTTTTTTAATTTTTTTATTTTGGGTTTGGATTTGTCGTATTTTACTTAAATTTTTTTTTATTTTAGATTTGGATTTGGCGTATTTTGCTTAAACTTTTTTTTTTTTAATTTATGTTTTTGTCATTTTTATTTTTTTATACATTAAAATTAGTTCTTGTTCTTTAATTTACATTTTTTGTCTTATTTATTTTTATTGGTATACAATAACATTTTTTTTATTTATGTGTTTCATTTATTTGTAAATTACGTGGCGAATGGTAATTTATGTTTTTATGTTTTTTTTTAATATATTTTTGAATGAGGCGTATTTTTCTCGTTATTTTTTTTTAATTTACGTTTTTGTCATTTTTTTATTCGTACACATTAATTTGTTTTTATATTTCAAAAATGGGTTTTAATGTATTTTATTTATTTGTAAATTACATGGCAAATGGTAATTTCTGCTTTTTTTTTTTTTTTTTATCTTTTTGGATGAGGTGTATTTTTGTCGTTCTTTTTTTTTTTTTGAATTTACGTTTTTGTAATTTTTAAATGAGGCGTATTTTTTGTTAAATAATTTATGCATTTTAAATTTTTTTTTTTTTGCAAATGGTTTTTTCATGTGTTTTTTATTTTTATTTTTATGTTTTTTTCATTTCCTGTGAAATGATAAAAAGTGAGATTTTAATTTATTGCCCTGTGTATTTTAAATAATTTTATTTTATTTTTATTTTAAATATTTAATTTTAATTTTAATTTTAATTTTATTTTCATTTTAATTTTAATTTGATTTTAAATATTTAAATAATGTAAATAATCTAAAAAATTTAATAAGCAAAAATTTAAAATAAATATTCAAAAAATCTAAATCGTAAAAATTTAAATAATTTAAATATTCAAAAAATTATTTGAACAAAAAAATTTTAATAATTTAAATATTCCAAAAATTTTAATAATTTAAAATGTTAATATTTTAAATTTAAAAACAACTCTACACTCAAATCGTAACAAAACACATACAATAAAACTGAATTAATAAATTATTTTTAAAACTCATAACCAAACACATAACTCGAAACGCCATACTACTTTCACAACTCTATACTCAAAAAATAATCAAATACATAATTTAAAAAAAATTAAAATATTTAAAAATATTTTTAGAAATAGAGTTTGGCTTTATTTTTATAAAATATTTTAACAAAAAACAAAAAAATGTTTTGAAATTTTTTTTTTCAACTTTCTTTGGTTTTATGGGAAAACGTGTTTTTTTTGGGGAAAAGGTTGACATTGGAGTCTTCTTTTAGAGTAGCCCAAATAGCCCAGGGGTAAATTGGTAGTTTCATCCCTCTTTGTGTGGAAGTTATGCTCCAAAACGGAGGCTTTTTGTGTTTTGTCCGTTTGTGGCTAATTTAGCCAATTTTGTCGGTTTGTGCTAAATTAGCCCACAACCCACATGCCAAACACAGGCTAATTGTAATTAGTTTAACTTCCTTGAAATATGAATTTTAGTGCGTACTTCTCATCAAATGTGAAATTTAAATCTACAACACCGCTACGGAGCCCGAAAAATCAAAGGCTCGAATGGCTCGAAATCTCAAAACGACGTCGTTTTAGGACTTTTTTTAATTCTCTTACCGGTAAGATAATATTTTCCGTACCATTCGAGCCATTCGAGCCTCAGTTTTTCGGACTACGGAGCATTTTTGTTAAATCTAGCTTTAGATTTTCTCTTGATTGATCAAACCATTACAACACATCTTAAAGTTTTCATGTCCATAGCAAAAATACTACTTTCTATTAATTATTTAATAATTTTGAAATACTCACTCATAAGCTGCGTTATAAGTTTGACTTTTTTTTGTTTATTACAAAAAAATCATACAAAAAATGTAAAAAAATGATGTGAGTGAAATAAATCAATAAATCAATAATTAGCTTATTTATGTGTTTTCTAAAAAAACCCTTAATACGCTAACATAATTATCTCATATCAATAAACAGGCTCGGCCTGAGGAGGCCCACATAAGCACCCACAATTTGACTAACTTCAAATTATGTTAGAATCTTGTTGAGGTAAGTTTGTTTGCTTGATTATATAATAATCTTTATTTTTGTCACACATTATTTATGTATCTCTTTGCCTATGAACTAATACATAAAAAAAAAATTCTCAAATTAGAATTGGGTTCTTTAGTGCTCATATTGGCCCATCAATTGCACTAAGCTCAAGATATATTCTAACCAAACGTTTCAATAATAAAATTAATAATATCATTAAGCCCCACATCTTCGTATGAAAAAATTATTTCATATCCCATGTGACATTGGCTTAGATTGATTTGTAACATTACAAATGGAGCAATGAATAATTGGTCCGTCATATCACATAAGATATTCTTTTTTTTTTTCATGATTAGATATTTGAACCAATTTATTTTTAGAGTGACTCGAACTCAAAATCACCCTTTAAAATGATTCCAACTTAAAATCTTAAATCTTATTTTTACTCAAGCCAATTAAACAAATTTTAGCCATAAATTTTTACCCCAATCCCACTGAACCATAGTTACAAATGATTTGAAGGGAATACACCCAATTAATGTTTACTCAATCAAAAACCCAGAAAGAAAATGAAAATGAAAAAAAGAAAAAAAGAAAAAGGAAAAAAGGATAGAATAAACTTTTGATTTGAATGATAGATGAAAACTAATTTGTGGACTATCTAAAACATTTCCTTAGAGAAACAAGAGCTGTGCTGTTCTGCATTGAGAAGAAGTCAGAGTCAATCTTAGCTCTCCTCTTCCGGTGCTTCACATTGGAGACCAAAATGTGGGAAGAAAGAGAAAGAGCTGTGCTGTTTGGAACTGGAACTGAATAAAAGAGGTTGGTGATGTCTTGTAGAGGAATTCTGGTTCTGGTTGTTGCACTTTTTTTCTTGGTTGGAATTGTGGAAACTGCTTCAATTGTATCGGGTTGCTTTGAGATGGAAGGGGGGATGTTCTCTCTGTTGTTTTCACAAACACAGAGCATTGCCATTGCTGGTTACTGACCGAATGTGTATCTGTGTTTGTTGAGAGAGAGAGAGAGAGAGAGAGAGAGAGAGAGGTGCAATGGAGGGGGGGAAAGAAGAGGTATTTTGTAGGAATGTTTTGGAGGGGAGATTTGGGATTTGGGATTTGGGAGAGAGTTGAATTTGAAGTTGTTTTTGTTTTTTTGTTTTGTTTTGTTTTGGAGGATGTTTTCAATTTTCATTTTCAGGGAGATAGGCGGAGAATTCCCAATTTTTCAAAAATAGTATGTTCGGAAGACATTTTGTTATTATGGAACTAATATAGCGCTATATTTATGTTTTTATGAAATTAAAGTATTATATATATATATATTTTGTTATTTAATTATGTGAATCCGTGATCCTAAACCGATCGAATCCGTATTTAAATGGATTGGTTCCATGATTTAAACGAATTAGATTAGTTCTAATTTTTTAAGAACAGTAGATAACGAATTGGTCTTGATTTTATCTTAATCTGGTCTAATTCGAACCATACTCACTCCTAAGTAATGTTGGGTTTTCTCTCAAGTTTGAACATTTGTGAGGACTTGAAAATTCAGCAAGGCTAGGACTGGTGACCCTGTTTGGATTTTATAATTTGCATTGAAATGATTTTTTTGCCATTGAGTACCAATGTACCCTACCCAATTAAAAAATTATATCCATACATAAAATTCATATGAAAAAAATTGACAATAACAATAACATTATCATTATTGTAAATAAATTTATCTTTAATAGCATTTTGTTTTAATATGAAGTCATATGTATAAATTTTTTATTTGTATAACATTACTCAATTTAATGAAATTGCAAATATATATTATTAGATACACACGATCAAATCATACCCTAAAAATAAATTACACTAAAAAATAATATATACACTATTAGAGCATGTCTCTTTAAAAAAATTTATATTAAAATTTGATGGGTTTTTTTTTTTCTGATGAAGTGCCTTCAAATTGTATTTTGAATTTGACCTGATCTTTTTCTTTAGGTTGGGGGAGAGCAATATAGTAAATTTGAAAAAAATTAATGATCAAACATTAATCATAACATTTTTATTTTATTATGTTTGTCTTTAAAAAATTGACGACAAATATATTTTTCAAAATAGATCATTCATTTTTTTACACAAATCCTAAAATGAAAATATTATGATTATTTGATCGACTTAAATTTATTTTTCATAAATGATATACATAAAAAAAACCTTACAAAATAAACGATTTAGATTAAGGATCATGGTGGGCCCACAATCCCCACAAGTTCTCAATCCCAACCCAGGAAGGAACGATACTGGTTTGGCTATGTTTTGCCAGCTAGAAAATCTCATTCAAGTTTAAGTTGTCATAACAAACTTGAGAGATTCATTCATCAGAGAATATGTAGTTAGTTGTTCATGGTCAAGCTTACATGGACTTCATGTATCTCAAACATAATAATAGAACATACAAAAATCAGCAGTAGTTTCGAGCATTAAAGAGTACCCGATGCATGAGATACCACATTACAAATAGTTGTCTCTGGAACCAATGTAGCATGGCAATCAACTGAAACCAAATGGATATAGTGAAATACAAAATCAGGCATTCGAAAGAGAGCTTACCTTGGAGAATTGCAAAATGATCCTCATGTCTGTGTGGACATTAGCTGAGCAGCAAATTTCTGAACTTTGCGGATGTTTTCAGTGGTAAAGGAGCAAACAGCTATAGTTTTATGTCACAAATTATGCCCCCCAAAGAAAAGAAGGAAAATGTAATAGCGAAAACAGTCGGACGGATATTTTCTCTTCATCAATCGGATGGTTGAGCATCAGCAGATTATTCTTGTTCACAAGACCTCGAACTAATATTTCCTTTACCTCCTCGTGTTTCTTTCTCAACTAGTAAGATTTTTTATGTTCTTTTCACTTCCCTGAACCGATTCACCTTTAATTACTTCTCGCTCATGTAGCCTTGAAGAACCAAACAATTTGCTCCCATTTAGCGCACCATTAGCATTGAAACGCTCCCTGTCATATATTATATAAGACATCATTAGCCTTGAAGAACCGAACAATTCACTTGTATTGGTCCAATCCAACTTTGGAGCACCAGAAGTTCAACACAATTAAAGTGAAAATCCTTGGGTATTATAGAATGAAAATTCCAGATACAAAAAGCCTCACCCAACACCCTTGAGACCTTTAACACTGCTTGTGCTCCCTGGTTGAATAGGTTCGCCTTTGTTTAGTTCTCCAGAATGTGACGTTGAAATTCCTACCAGCTTGTTACCACTTTGTGCATCTTTAGCATCAATACACTCCCTGTTGAAAATTGTACAGAACACTTTTGCCCATGGCCATATAATCAGCTAATTCCCAGGAAAAGCCTGCTGACCTTCCTTCCTTTGCAGCACAATTTTGCCCATGGCCAGTACTTTTGCCACCAAACATGGCAAGTTTTTTCTGAGTTGATGCTGCCTGTTGTGAGACCATCTCAAACGGTGCATCAAACCTTGCATCAGATTTGAAATTTGATGAAAAAATCACTTTTTCTCACTCTGATGGTTTCACCAAATTGATATCAAAATGAGAATGGAACAAAAGTTTCATCAAACTAAGGACAAGCTCCAGATTTTATCTTTTCACTGTTCTATACCGTTGGACGGGGGCAACCGGTCAACTAGCCGGATGTCCGACCGGTTGACCAATCGGTCGACCGGTTCCCTTTCAAATAGGTAAGTTCAAACAGGTCAAAAGGTTCAAACATGTTTAAAAAAAAAAAAAATTAGTCATACCGGTCGACCCACCGGATGACCCTTCCCTTTTGATGCATCATTGGAGGAAGCCATATCAGATTGAGAAAATCAAATATTTTTTACTCAGATTTGGTGAAAAAAGTAATGAACCGTTGGAGATGCTCTGATTGAGATTTAGTTTCATCTGATCTCTTGAAAAAATTTGACCGTGTAACACCAGTTTCTTTTTAATGGTAGCAAAAAATGATTGTCCAAACAATAAATACAATATAACTATGACTATATTTATATTCCAAAACTTATTTCTCAGGCTTTTAAATAATGTGAATTGTGAACATTCACATTGATTGACAAAAAAAATAGAAACAATGGCAGCAATAGAATTAGAAATTCCCAAAACAACTCAATTACTCCAAAAATAAGAAATTATCACTCACATCCTTGTCTTTATCATCATCTTCATCATTATCACTATCATTAACAATTCATGCAATTTCACCATTCCATCAATCCAAATCAAACCAAACCCACATTTAAAGAATATGTTTGTAACAAAATTGATTGGATATAAACAAAGTTTACAACTATGGAGAAACACAAGTAGCGTTTGGTAGAATTTTCTAAATATGATTTGAGAATAGGAGTTGTATTTTGAGTTTGTGAGTTTTAGAATTATGATTTGAGTGTAGAAAATTTGTTTGGTGAATGAGTTTTGAAATGAGTTTTGAATTGAGTGAAAATTTTTTGATGTGACATATGATATCTGATACAAAAAACTCATAACCAAACACATAACTAAAAAATCTATTAAAAGCTCATAAATTTTTTTTAAAAATTCCCAAAATATTGTTTTATTAAAAATATATATATAAAAAAGCAAGTGCCAATTGAAAAATAAATAAATAAATAAATAAAATAATAATAATAGCACTGTTCAGGTCAATCGGCTAGATGACTGGTTGGACGACCGATAGGCCAAATTTCAAAATTTAAAAGTCCGCCTGAAATGAGTTTTCAAAAGAAGGGGTGGAATTAATTTTCCAAAACTCAAACCAAATATCATACTAGAATGTAGGGGTAGAATTATGATTCCAAAACTCTTCCAAACACATAGAGTTTTGAATACAGAACAACAATGGATGAAGATAGAGTTTCGAACACAAAGTGACAATGGAAGAATACAAAACTTCACCGCAACAATGAAGGAACATAATATTCTTTCACTTCCACGTGTAAACTAGACCTTCAAAACCCTACCAAACAGAGAGTTTAGAAACCCTAACACGACGAAACAATACCATAAATGTGAATGAAACTAATCAAAAGGAAAAATGTGAATAATGGTAACTGCCAAAATAGAGGGAGTAACAAAAAGGAAACGTGTATATTCTCTTTTTATATAATACATATCAACAATAGACATAGGGGGTGTTTGGTGTAGCTGTTAAAACAGATTATAGATTATAGCTTAACAGATTATAGATTATGGCTTTAATCAGAAGCTGTTAATCTGTTTGGTGTAGCTGTTGGATTATAGATTTAAGTTGCTGAGTAGTGTTTGTTAAATAAGCTGTGAAGTAGCTTTTTGCTGTATAAATGTCTTTTTTACCCTTGTTAGTTGTAAATTGAATTTTTTTAGACTTTTTGCTATTAATTACATATTAAGAGATCATTCCAACACCAAATTAACATAACCTTATTATTTTTAAATAATAATACAATGAAATAAATATTACACAAAAATAAATTTATTATATTTTAATAATTATTTCCTTGAGAAATTGACATTAAAATCTCATGTCTTCTTGAATCCATCTCATAATCATCATTATGAACCGGATACCCATGTCGGTTTTCCCCTACCACTGCTTCCTCGTCAACAGGGACATACTCAATATGTTTATCATAAGAGTCAAATGGAATATCCCTTAAATTAGTTCGTCTAATGAAGTTGTGGATCGCCATAGTAGCACAAACAAGTTGTCGTATTGACAAACAAAATTGTAATTGCATGGAATATCTTTCATAAAAGGCCATCTTGCTTTCCAAACACCAAATGATCTTTCTATTACGCTCCTAAGTGATGAATGTGTTTTGTTGAATTTTTCATGTGCAGTTTGAGGAGGCCGATGGTCAAATTGAGCTAAATGATATCTCTCCCCTTTGTACGGCACAAGATAGCCCTTTGTGTTTGGATAGCCAGAATCAACCAAATAATACTCATCTACAAAGTAAAATATGAACTCATTACAAATATAACTAATATAGAATAAATGAATAAATCTTAATTTGTGTTACATACATACCTCCTTCTGGATATGGAAAATTATTGTTTGGATTCCTAATTGTATCCCAAAAAATTCGCGTGTCATGTGCACTTCCCTCCCAACCAGGCAAGCAAAATGTGAAACACATGTCAAAGTCACACACTGCCAATATGTTTTGTGTAGCATATCCCTTCCTACCTATGAAACGGGGTAAGTATTCTGCTTCCACATGAGCTTTGATATGTGTTCCATCAATTGCCCCAATGCAATTCTACATACAAAAAATATCAGAAAATATTTTTTTAAGAGAGAGAGAGAGAGAAAGAGTATTTGTAGTTACCTTAAAATGAGGGTAATATTTCCGGCTATTCTTTAAAAAAACTACGTGAAAATCTGGGAATTGATTCTAAATTTTGTTCTTCTGTTGTCTCATGTTTTTAGTGTAGTGGAAAAATAATCCAATTTGCAGGTAAGGATTGGTGGTGTTGGTGGTAAATTCTATTGTTTGTTTTTTATCCAATTTAACGGGTATTCACATCAAACCAAACCCAACTGTAGATGGGCTCACTGGATGCAACTAATTTAACCTTGTTTATGGATTTGGACGGGTTAAAACGGGTTAAATTGAATGGATTTATGATTTCTGACTGTGTTTTGCCATCTCTAAATGCATAGCATACCCAATGTGCAACAAAGTTAGATGATGTACCTAGCCATGAAAATGAAATAGAGAACTAAGCTGCAAGGCTCCTGATATCCTTAATTCCATGTTATCACTATTGTCATAGTTATAACAGATTCAAGTACTTAGGCTCATCTAAGACAACTCACAGAATATGTTTAACATGACAACAGATTAATTAATAGCAATTTCATCAAATCAAAATAGACAACCGTGTTTTATGTATTTAGCTTGTAAATGGGTATGAACAGAGGAGACATTTGAAATCACATGCAAGACGCCTAGCTTGGTAAGCAATGCATCTCTACTTCACATTTATTCTCATTATAAGTGAAGAAAATCATTGATACAAAAAATTATTGGCCAAGGTTTATGTATCAAAGTCATATAAGACTATTACTTGACCACAAAATTCAAACAAAGACTCAGATAGATTTCAGATTTTGTATCTATTACAAAGGTTTATGTATCTATTAAGAGATACATAAGCACAGGTATCTATTATGATTCCAGATTTTTATGTATCTATTCAAGCACAGGTATCCCTAATTCAAACAAAGGTTTATGTATCTATTATGATTTCAGATTTTTTACTTAAGCACAGATTTTTTCCTGCATCACTAGCAGGAAAAAAATAAAATAAATAACTTCAACAAACTTTTAACATCAAAGAATGAATAAATTTTCCCAAATTTTTATTATTATGATTTGTTTAATAGAAATATCACAGTAAAATTTACACAAACAGAGCATTGATAAACCAACTCCTTCACAAATTTTTAACATCAAAATAAATTTCCCCAAAATTTTCCTAAACCCTAACTACTCTTATTTTCCCCAATTTGAACAAATTTGAAATACATATATATTTATATATATATATATTTGAAATACATGCTGAACAAATTTAAAATAAAAAATAACTAAAACAATACACACACACAACACATATATATATATATATAAACATGCAATCCGAGCAAGAAAAAGAAAAATCAAAGATGAAGGAAACGAACCAGAGTCAGAAACGAATCAGAGCCGCACGTAGCTGGAAGCAAACCAACACCGGAAACAAACCAGAGCTTCACGTCTCCGGAACTGAACCAGTGTCGCAACTTGCTGCTGCGTTGCTGTGTTACTGCTGATCTCTTGCCAAAGACAAGATTAGGGCAACCAAAAGAACATATATAGGTGGTATAAGGGTAAATCTTTCAAAACACTTGGGACATTTAAGTCAAATTGCCCTCCGCGTTTTACCCGTGAGAATCTGAAGCTGGTTGAACCAGCTTTTGAATTTCAGTTTTTTTTCCCTTGCCGAGAATCTATAGAAGTTGAAGCTGAAGCAGATGCCTTGCTACCAAACAGCTTGAATTAGCTTTTTTTAAGCTAAAAGCCAAAAGTTGGGTAGAAAAAGCTACACCAAACACCACCATAATGATATAATAGTCCAACGAGCAATATAAATTAGGAAAAAAAGACTTCATGAAATAAAAATATAAATATATAGGACTAACTAAGTTATAATTTTTCCTTATGGACTTATTAGGTTAGAATACTTCTAAATGAGATTTATCAAATAAAAAAAAAATACCCCTTATAAATAAGGATAATACACACTAAACTCTAAAATAAAATAGTATTATTTTTCTCATGGTACATCTTATCAACTTATATGTATTCTTTATATTCAAGTCCTTTCATCTTCTTTTCAAAGTTTTAATTATTTTCTCTTCATCTTCTTCCAAAATTTCAATCCACCCCATCAAAACTCACCATTATCATCAATATCATTATTTCTTATTGTATTGTTACTTGCAAGTAGAAGAAAATTTAAATAAAATCAAATAATGGATGAGAATTAAATCACAAGTAAATAATTGAAAGTCATTATCCCAATTCAAAGAATAACAAAAAAAAAATTAAAAAAATACACCTAAAGAGTGTGAGAGAGTGTGATTAATAACCAAAGAGTTTCTAACCCAATGATGTTCTTCGCCACATTTCCTGCGATTTCAAACACTCAAAGAGGACATGTTCTGAAGATTCACTTGCTTGCTACAAAACATCTCGTGTGTCTAGTATCAATCATGATGCCCCTTTTGCTCAGGTTCCAAAAGATTGGAAAAATATTGTGAAGACATTTTCAATCGAAAGTCTCATACTTAGGTGGTATTCTCTATTGGACAATCTTCACTATATTTGAAAAATTAAAGAGAGGAGAGAGACTGTTTGATTAGAAAAATCAAAACAGTATAAAAGATAAAATAAAATAAAATAGATTTTCATTTTGTTACAAAAACAAAATCAAAATCAAAATCTTATATAAATAAATAAATTGAAAGTAAAATAAATACTTACCTTATTTATTTGTCGAACAAATTTTTGATCAAGTCCAATGTTTAACAATGTATCCTTAAGACAGATTCTTCCTCTTCACGGTACTTTCAGATTGTGGACGTCTATCTCCCAAGATAAAATGATTAACAACGAATAATAGCAGCACTACAAATTATTTGCACAACGAACACACTTTGTGTTTACACTTTTTCTCACAGAAAAATAATGCAGCAAAATGCAGAAATTAATGGCAGCAGAGAAGAACGAAAATTGAATGCTAAATCCAAATAAGGGACTGCCTATTTATAGATGGAAAGGGGCTACTCGATTTGAATTAAACAAGTACCAAACCTGTTGCTAATGTCCAAGAGACTCAGGGTAATCCGGCGGAGCCAATCCCAGCACAAGCCTCTAAAGCTCCTGTCTATCAAGCCAAAGCTCCGTTTGAATTTGAGGTTGACCCAACTGCACTTAAGGTCAATATACTGGAGAAGTTATTCAAACGAGCACAAGGAGTAAAATCCATCCCGGATTTAGAGGACGGGTATACTGAATCTGTAGTTACCTTACCGGAGCAGTTTAAAATGCCGCATATTGACCGCTTCGACAGCTCTGGAGACCCAATGGTGCACCTCCACCTATTTTCTGATATCCTGAGGCCAATGGGTCTGACCCTAGCCCAGAAGTTGTCTCTCTTCAGCCGAACCATGTTTGGGATAGCTGTAATCTTGTATGCTAAAATAGAGGACTCTGTGAAATAGAATTGGAAAGAGATGGCTGAGGCCTTTATTGCTCAATACTCCTACAACACACAGATCGAGGTCACAACTCATGATCTCGAAGTCATTCGCCAAGAGCTAAACGAGGGTTTCTCAGAGTTTGTGATGAGGTGGAGAGCGAAGGCCTCGATGATGACTACAAGGCCTTCCGAAAAAGATCAGATTAGGATGATTGTTCGGAATCTGTATGGCAAGTTGCTGCAGAAGATAATCGTTCTACCTTTGTTTACCTTTCTAGAGTTTCATGAAACGGGGGTTCAAATCGAGGATGCCATCAGACAAGGGATCTTTCTGGAAGATAATGAGCATTTGAAGAAGAATGTTGTCCGCAGTTCCAATGCTACTACTGATGGTAGCACAGTTGCGAAATGCTCAGAAGTAAACACTGTCACCACTCCCATCAATGGCCAAAAACCAACCACTTCGACTTCGCCCCAAGCCCGAAATTTCCATCCTCTTTACATAAGTCTCTCTCAAGCCTTGAGAATGCTGCAAGAAAAAAGGGTACCTAGAACTCCTAGAACCCCAACCCCTTCCAAATCCTTTTCCACCAAGATATGACCCAGCTAAAAACTATGCCTATCATCAACAACATGATCATGATACGAACCGTTGCATCTGCCTCCGTCATAAGATTCAGGATCTTATTGATGAAGAGATCATGGCTCCACCAAAAGGACTTCAGGCTAGCACTAACTTGTTACCTCAACACCTCAATTTAATCCATACACTGCCATCCACTTATAACCCCAGCATATACATCACCCCAGCCCATTTACCTAAGCCTGAGGTGTTCATTCCAGAAAATACGGACTCATGTATGATGGATGCATTTGAATCCCAATCATCTCAAACCATGAACCCACTAATTCTGAGCTAGGTAGTGGCTCTGGGTATCGGGTTACCCGTGGAAGGTGCATGAGATGCAGAAGCTACTGTTGGTTGTAATTGCTGTTGTTGAAGCTTATCTATCACTTCAGCTTGGCGGGCTACAACCTTAGCTTGGCGGGCTGTGACCTCAACTTGGTGAGCAGCGTCTTGCTGCAGTGCTTCAATTGTTTGCTGTAGGTGCCACATGAGTTCTTCCACACTGGATGGGGGATACTGAGCCATTTAGAATCAGCGTTTTGAACTTGTGCTGAGCAACATGCAGATGACCGTTCCCGGACTTAACTGGACACTAGTGAATCGAAGGGTGACTACTGTAAACACTACACTAGTGAATCCTGCCTAACTCTCCTCCGTCTTGTACCCGGTGAGAGGGAGGTAAACACATGTTGCTTCTGAACAATTCCCAACCTACAAAGTCTATCGACACAAGTCCAGAGTACTTTGGCGATATTGGAGCCTTCTAAAGCTATGGTTCTAGGACTACCTTGCAAAAGAGAGAAACAGACAGCACCTGAGCCTGATTTCACTAGAACAGATATTGTAGACACCCCATTTTTGACCGTCCTCAAGACTTGGACGTCACCGCTTGAACACTCGGTGATTATCCATGTTGGTGTTTGTTTTGAGTTCCCGGAGGTCCCGGGTGCGCGCCGTGCCTCAGGACCTCTCAACCGGTTTGTTCTGTGCTTGGTTTTGTACTAAGGCTTGTGTGTTTTTGCACCTGAGGGTAGGGGGAGGCTTGTTAGCCATCCCTGAAGCCTACCGGCTGCCCCACACCTCCACCGGCACCCCCTAGAGGCCACCGGCACTTATTTCTCAAAACCTTTGGCCGGTCGGCACTGTATTATGCCGACCGGCACTATTTTATGCCGGTGACTATTTTGGCTGGTCGGTGTGACCCCTTTGCACCCCCAGGGATGGTGCATGCCAGCTGTGACAGCTGGGGTGCACCATCACCACTCCCCATGCCCGGGTTTGCACCCTTTGCACCCTTGAACCCCATAAACCTTCTAGAAGGTTGAACCCTTGGCCAAGCTTCTTGGAGAAGCTTGGCCAGCTGTCTTAGCTTCCCTTGGAAGCCAAGACCCTCTTGCACCTCTTGAACCCCCCTCTCTTTGCTTAGCCACTAAGTTAAGAGCTTTATTTTGCCTATATAAGCTCATCTCTTCCCCTTGAGTTGGAGGTTAGCCATTTTAGGTCAAAAACCAGAGCTTATATCTATATATCCGTGTGATACACACTCTCTCTATATATTTTTCCCTCTCTCTCCTCTTGTGTGTGTGTTTTTGGGCCTAAAAGTGTAGTTCTACCTCATTTTTGCACCATTACACACACTATTACACCTTAGCTCGCGATTGAGGGACTTGGGAGGTTGATTGTTGTGATTTTGGACTGACTTTGATCACTAGAGAGTGGCTGCTCCACCTGTTCTTCAAAGGATCTTCAAGGGTGAGCTTGTTACTTTAGTTTCCCCATTCTTGCACTAGCTTTCTACCCCTCTTGCTTTGTGTTTTTGGATTTGTGTTTAACATAAAAAGACTTGTTTTTCCTTGCTTAAGAACATTCATGAAGGTTGTTTTGTGGTTTGGGTAGAGTCTCACCCTCTTAGGCCTTGTTTTGGCCATTTTGGAGCCTTTTCTTGAGGCCTTGTGTACTTGGTGTTTTTGATCTTCTCACCACTGAAAACCAGTGGGTTTTCAGTGGTGAGGAAGGTATTTTTAAGTCTTAGATAGGGGAGGGACACCCCTCTCCCCTTGGCCCCTTGCTTGCCTTTGTTTTGGCTCAATAATAGCATGTATGCATGGTTGGTTTTGGCTGCATTTCAGAGCATATTTGTGGTTCATATGACATGTTATGCCTCTGTTTTAGGTTGGTTTTATGGTCCTTAACATGCCTCTTATGTTTGCTTTGAAATGCTCTCTTATGCCTAGAAATATGCCATGCTTTGAGGCCATGTCTCCTTGCATGTTTTAGCTTAGTTTCATGGAGATACTAACATTATTTTGCCATGTATAAGGGCTGTGGGCCACTGTTTTCATCATATTTAACATGCTTGACATGGTTGTTTTGCATGATGGCTTGTAAGCCTTAGGTAGGTGATCCATGTACATGCATTAGATAGTCTATTTGGATGATTTGGGATCATTTGACATGCTATTTCAGACCCTAATCCATGCTCATATGTTTGTACTTGTCATCTCTTTCATGCTTTAAAGGTGTGTCCTTTTATGCCTAAGAATAGGCCTTGTGTATGCTCCCATGATCAATGCATTCTGGGGGTGCCATGTGAGGGGATTTGGGTGTCATTTTGCATACTAAAAATCTGTCTTTGGTTGTTAGATTCATGCCATGAGTGGTTGTGTAAGTGGTAGTAAAATGCCCTTTTTGGTGCCTTAGGTTTAGGCCCATGAACTTGCATGTTTGGGTAGTATTTTGGTCATCATTTAGGGCTTGTTTTGCCACTATTTTGGGGTGGTTTGAGGGCTGCCCCATTGAAGTTAAGACCACCATTGTATGTTCATTATATGCTTGATGCATGTTTGGTTCATTGAGTGTTGTAGTAGGTTGGTCCCATTGCTTGATTGGCCCATGTTTGCATGCCACTTATACCTTGCATGCCCTAGCATTTTGCATGCCTATTGTGATAGTTGCATGACACTTGGTATGCCTTGCATCTTAGTCCCATTGTTGCATAATTTGAGCTATGTTGCATACATGCATTCCATGGCTTGGCTTGGGGATTGTCAAGCCACGCATAGGATCGAGAGGAGTTCACACTTCAAGTGGTGCAACTCGTCTCAATTCTTGATCACCAAGACCTTTGACTAACACATGATAAGGCCTTGGATTTCATTTGTTTGTTTGCATGCATTACCAACCTTGGTCCCTTAGGTCATCATGCATCAAGATGCATAATTGATGGCCCAAGAACCAAGAGTCATGCCTCCTTGAGTCCCCAAGCATGATAGGAGGCATTGGCCATGCTTACATATGCTCAAAATCCATGCCATGCACTGCTGGTTTGCTGCTACTGTCAAACTGTCCTCTGCAGGAACTTTCTGCCGACCGGCAGTACAATGTGCCGACCGGCACACTTTTTGTGCCGACGAACTCTACAAGAAGTCGGTGGCCAATTTAAGCAGCCGGTGGTTACTTTCTCCAACCGGTGGGGTACTGCAGTTCATATAGAAGGTATTCTGGGACTTTGGGAATTTTTGGAGAGGCAGGGCAGTAGAAACAGAAGCAACAGTGTCATGACGCGGCTTTCCGGGCAAGGCGGGCTCAAGCATGCATCATTCGCACATCCCGAGGCAGGGCTGAAGCCCCTTTCTTTTTGCATATGATTTAATTTGATAATTAGAATTTTGTAATAATTTATTCATTTATTTTTTTTTGGACTGTATTATTATTTTGGTCCCTCCGAGAGAGGGCAAATCTGTAATAAGTGTGTGTGAGTGGGTGTATGTCTTCCAATCCCCATTTCTTTCTCCCTTTTCTTTATCTGCTTATGATGGTTAGATATAGGACATATTTCAATTAGCATACAGTATGACAGCATGTTTGCATCATTCATCTGTTTTGCACGCACCGGGCTCGGCGCATCATACAAACTGCATTTGTATTTCAATTCCAAATTGAATACGTGTTAGTTGTAGCATTCCATATGCCATATTTAGAATAGCCGAGCCTGCTATAGTTGCATTTTGCATGTGTTGCATTAGGCAATTCTGTGTATCTAGGATCATGCATGGATTTCTAATCGGTTATTGTTTTGGCACGGAGTACGATGTAAGTATTTTTGCTTTAGCATACCGCATGCGTGTGAATGCTAACATGACAGTATGCTTACCATGCGGCTAAGTGCTTATGTGAGATAAACTGTTTGAATGCCTGTGGGTGGAGGTTAGATTGCCTGAGTTGGAAAAACTTGTTGAAATCCGTGTTTTAGCCTACTTGCGAGTAGCAAATTCCAATGCATTTTCAAAACCAACGGATATGCAATGTTTATTCCCAAATTAGTCAATCTAGTCTATACTTGTTTGCTGCGCGCATAACATAGTAATTCTAAGTTAATAATTGGGATAAGAACGCATAACGTTTTCAAAAACGGATATCATGGTTAGTAGAGGCCGGTCTTCGGACCGGGCGAAAGGGGGTGCTCATAACTGACCTTCCCCGATCGTACCCAAGCTCCCGAGCCAAGACCACTTTGGTGATGACGGACATGTGGCCTTCGGCACCGAGTCAGGGTTTCCTAAATTTCCCATTTAAAAATATTTAGGTGGCGACTCTGTATCTGGCAAAGCAGTCCATGTTTGACACTACTTTTCAAAAAATCTGTTTTTCTCAAAAACGATTTGCCAGAGTTGGACTCTTTGGTTCAGATTAAGAACCGTGACACAAACGAGAGTCCGAGCTGTAACATCGAGGCCCCACGCGGGCGCGTCTACAGTTTCTGGCGACTCTGCTGGGGAGTATTTAGAGAGCTTGACTCGAACTCGTGATATCCAGTTTTGATTTCACTTATGTGTTTCTTTGCATTGCATGTGCATTGGTGCGCCTAGGACACCGTGTTGGCCATCTGCTATTCCTGAGCGGTTTGCTGGAGGCTTGTCTTGTCAAAGGCATGACCATAAGGCTGACCGGTTGCGGGCTCTGCCAGTATGGGAACACCAAACCCCGGTTTTACCGGGGCACCCTTTTTGACCATTCGACCTAGTGCATATTCGGAATCCATAGTGACCATTCCAAACTAGGACAGGTTGCTTACCCGATGTTAGGTTGTTTGAAACCCGCTGCGTGCGTAGTGAAACCCTAGCTCCTGACAAAATAGGACAGGGAAACCCTACCCCAACATAGGGGTGTATTGGCTCTCATTTATCTGCTATGTGCTTTTAGAGTGTATCTCTACAGGAACACACATGTCAGTTTGCAGGATTGGGTATCAGCCTGAGGCACCAGTAACGGTATTTTGGGGAATCAGTTATCTGTGGGTACCAGATTCAGACTTGGGGGCAATGATTCAGAAACAGTGATCAAGTATTTGAGGAACAGTGTATCCAGTTCACTAAACAGTGTGTTATGACATCCAACCGTGTGTTGTATATTATTTTATGCTGTTATGCTGTCCGATTGTCTGTTTATTTATACGGCTTTATTTATCTTTTTACTAGGTAGTTGAGCACGATTGCTTCTGACCAGTAGATATTCCCCAAGCACTCTGGACTAGAGGTCGCCGACTCCATCGATTTGAGGATCTGATAGACGGACAACCAGTGTACTACTCACTACCCCCGGTTACTAAACGGAGGTCAGTCCGGCAGAGGACAGTACAGCAGTCAGTTCAGAGGGCCTTATCTACCCCACCTGTGTTCAGTAGGGATCAGGATTCCGTGTCACCAACAGAGGGAGAATATATACCAGCAACTCAGCCAGAGCAGGATAGTATGGCTAGTTTAGAAGAGATGGTGCGCCACCTCCAAGAGAGTATGAAAACAATGCAGCAGGATGCCGTTCGTCAGGCAGAATTCTCTAGGCAACAAGCTACAGTTGTGAGGGAACAGGCAGAGACAATTGCCAGGTTAGAGCAGCAAACTGGAGCATCTGCTTCGCATCAAGCTCCTTCCCCACCAGGAATCCCAAACCTTGGGGAGACAAGCCAATGTTCAGAATGATACAGAACTTCCCACAGGACCACCCCCACCTCCAATCCTACCTCAGATCCAACCCTCAGCTATCAAAAACACCCACCAACCTGCCGGACTCTCCCTTTGAGTTCGAGACCGATCCCACCGCACTGAAGTTAAGCAAGCTTGAAAAGCTGTTCAAGAGATCTCAGGGAGTCAAGACTATCCCCCGACATTGAAGATGGATATACCGACGCAGCTGTGACGTTGCCTGACAGATTCAAAATGCCTCATATCGATCGGTTTGATGGGTCCGGGGACCCCATGGTGCACTTGAGACTATTTTCGGATATCCTAAGGCCGATGGGCCTCAGTAGGCTTCAAAAGTTATCTTTATTCGGCCGAACTATGTCAGGTGTGGCGGCCATATGGTATGCCAAGTTGGAAGATGACGTTAAGAGGAATTGGGACGAAATGGCTGAGGCCTTCATCGCGCAATACTCGTACAATACACAGATTGAGATTACGACTCGTGATCTCGAGACGACTAGGCAAGAGCCTAAGGAGAGTTTTTCAGAATTTGTAACCAGATGGAGGGCCAAGGCTTCGATGATGACTTGAGGCCTACAGACAAAGACCAAATTCGGATGATAGTGCGCAATCTCCAACCGAAGTTGATGCAAAAAGATGATAGTACTCCCCTTTCCTACTTTTTCTGACCTACATGAAATGGGGGTGGAGATTGAGGATGCCTTGAAGCAAGGCTTGATCGATAACGACCGAGAGCAACCTCGACGAACTTTCAATCGTGGTAGTAATGCAGGCCCGAGTGGCGTTACGACTGCAAGAGCTCAGGAAGTGAGCATGGTCACCGCCAACCCCCCTCCAAGAAATACAGCAGCTTCATCCATTCTCCGGTGCATCCGGAAGCAACCCGCAACCCGCAAACAACCAATACCCACCCAGAAACACCAGAACCTTCGCCCCACTTTATATGCCCCTATCCAAAGCTCTGGGGGTTTTGATCAAAAAAGGGCATCTGAAGCCCCTGGGAGCCGCGGCCCCTACCAGAAAAACTCCCTCCTACCCATAACCCAGCCAAGTATTGTGCATTTCATCAACAGCACGGCCATGATACCGACCTGTGTTTCCGGTTACGTCATGAGATTCAAGATCTCATTGATAATGGGGTGATTCTGCCTCCGGAGAAACCCAACGTTACTACAAACCCTCTCCCCGCACATAACCAAGCTCCACCACCCCAAAAGACTCAATTTCATCCATACTGGGGCCGTGTCCTACGACCCTAGTATTTATATCACACCTACCCACCTGCCTAAACCAGAGGTGTTCCTCCCTGATTGCACCGACCTGTGCATGATAGACATCTCCAAAAAACCAGCCCAAGTCAGTAGTGGTGGACCATTGAAGAATGGGAGAGAGGAGATCCCAAAGGAAAAATGGGTTGTTGAGCCAGAGTCTGCGGAATCTGGGGGTCGTACTAAAAAAACATATAGTCCGTGTGACTATATTTCGTCAATGGGCCAAGATGGGCTCGGAGTGGAATTGCCGACAGAGGCAGAGTTATGTGTGATTCAAGGAGAGAGTCTGGGACCGGGAACAGATGGTGTTAACAGCTATGGGGGAGGACCTTGCCGATCTCCAGTTTTACAGTGACCAAGACCCAGTGTGATGCGGCAGTCGCATTGGTTCGATTATGAGGATTTAGTAGAAGTTACCGGGTGGTTGGACGATCCAACCCGATGTGATAGGAGAATTTCAGTCAGAACAGGGCCCAGCAGGGGCGAGAATATCAGTAACGGCCGGGAGGGTCGAAGAGCCAGAGTACATCGCCGGAGAGCGCCGGTGTCAAGAATTTCGCTCGAGACTGGAGTATTTTGAGTACAGGGATTCTTGAACAGTCAGTCATGTCAGAACAAGTAAGTTTTGAAGATTCCGAGAGAATCAGGAAGGCAAAGGCCCATGTGGGAGTTGAAAACTGCTGTGTGCACAGGGACCGAGAATACTACAGGTATGTGGACGGAAGGTGCTGCGAGCACAAGAACAGTCATACCAGAGCCGGACAGGTGTCTGTCGGCTGCTGATGGAATGTGGTGGGAGGATGAAGATTTTATGCCTTAGCCCATACAGACGAGGATTGGGGTAACAAACCAACCCGATGACACTTGGTACCTTGGAGAGGTAGATCACATGACACGGAGTGGGCGGTATTTCAAACCTCCACACTTAGATCAGCCAGAGGCTTCTGGGAAGGATAGAGAGGCTGAAAAGCAAAAAGAAAAGCAACTTGAAGAGGAGGCTGTGCTCAAACAGCTTAAAAAAGATACAAGCAGACATCTCTATATGGGGACTGCTCATGGCATCACGGGTGCATAGAGAGGCTGTCTTATCAGCCATGGACAAAGCAAAGCTTTCAATAGAAACCACGCCAGAGCAGCTGGTGGGATTGGTCTTTCCGGGGGGAGCCACCCGATGCTGACCTTTTCTGACAAGGAATTGCCACCCGAGGGGGCAGACCATAACAAGCCCCTCTACATCTCTGTGGAGTGTAGGGATAAATGGATACCGGTGGTACTTGTTGATACCGGGTCCGCCATCAACGTCTGCCGGCAAGAACGGCATACGCAATTGGTTTGAAAACCGCAGATTTTGTACCAACAGCCCAGGTTATCCGGGCATACGACAACACAAGTAGAGAAGTGATGGGAACCGTAAAAGTTCGGACAAAGGTCGGGCCAGGGCAGCATGAGATAGATTTCCATGTCTTGGAAGTGCCTGCGACTTTCAACTTGCTTTTGGGGCGGCCGTGGCTGCATCAGGTGAAGGCGGTATCATCTACTTTGCATCAAATGGTGAAATACCCCTATGGAAAGGGAGTAGCCATTGTCTTTGGAAACTCATCAATCCACCCACCACCGGAGGTATCCACGCCTGTTCTAGAAATCGAGCATGGCATGGAAGATGTGTTCATATCAGGGTTTACCCTAGCTGAGGCTCAGGTTGTACAAAACATCATGGCTGCTAACGAAGGGATCTATGTTAGTGCCCAGGCAATGTATCTCATGAACAAGCTCCAACATATCCCCGGGATGGGATTAGGAAAGAGCGGCCGCAAAGGCGTTGCAGCATTGGCCAGAGTGCCACACAATCCCCACACCTTCGGCTTGGGTTATCTGCTCACTAAGGAAGATTGGGTGAGAAGAGGAAAAGAAATGGCTGGGAGAGCCAAAGCAAAACAAATGGGAAGACCTTTTGAGTTGACGCATCGGCCCATCCGGGGTACCCTAAACGGACGCTTCGTCCGGGAGGGGGAGGACTTTCCGTTCTGTGGTTTTCCGGAGCCGTGGTTGAACGCAGAGAAGAAGCGCGTGCCGGGTTTCGAAATCTTCTTTGACTTACAGATACTTGGGGATGATGTTGCTGAAAAATAGACAGACCCGATAGTCAAGATTGAGCAGAGCAGGGAAATGGAGTCTGAGGACGCCGAACTTGAAATGGGGGTAGCACTGGCATGTCTACTTTCAGATCCTTTGATCGACCAGTTGTGCTTGGGGGATAACTCCTCGGTGTCCATGATCGGAGATGAAACGGCTGCGGGCCTACAATCAGCTATTTTGGATGCATCCATCGCACCCTCCCTCACCTGGCAGTACGAGGAGGGATTCTTATCTAGTAGCACCGGGTCAGGTAGTGAGCCGGAATCTGATTCCACCGAGTCTTGTGAGTTGGAATCAGGTTCCAGCTCGTCTGAGTCTGAGTTCGGTATTCCTGGGGGTGACAACCCGGATGCCACAGTCCTGTCCAGGTCGTCTTTTTCTTTCTCTTTTGAGTCTGTTGTAACGGAAGAATTGGACGGTTTGGAAGTACATAATGAGAATGAGGTGACTGTGGTTTCCGAGTACTTTTCTGTGCCTTTGGTTTATTGCCTAAATCAGGACTTTCAAAATTTTGATGAAAACGACGAGGACGAAATTCCTCCGGTTTTGCAACGACTAATTGAACAAGAACAAGAGAGGTTTGTTAAACCCTTAATGGATGAAATCACTACCATGAACATTGGTACTGAGAAGGACCCGCGGCTGGTCCAGATCGGGTCCACGTTGTCTTCGGAGGAACGCGAGCGCTTAGTCGCTTTACTAAAAGATTTCAAAGATGTTTTCGCGTGGTCCTACGAAGACATGCCTGGGATCGATCCTGAGATTGTACAGCACCGGATCCCTCTTGACCCCGAGGCCCAACCCATCAAACAGAAACTCAGAAGGATCCGCCCTGATTGGGCCATTAAGATCAAGGAAGAGGTCACCAAGCAGATTGACGCAGGCTTCTTGCTGGTATCCGAATACCCGACTTGGTTGGCCAACATTGTTCCGGTGCCGAGGAAGGATGGCAGAATCCGGGTATGTGTGGACTTCAGGGATTTGAACAGAGCTAGTCCGAAGGATGACTTTCCCTTACCATACATCGATGAGCTGGTAGATTTCACAGCGCGGCATGCTTTGCTTTCGTTTATGGATGGTTTCTCAGGATATAATCAGATAGTGATGGCACCCGAAGACCGGGAGAAGACTGCTTTTACCACCCCGTGGGGGACGTATTGCTACAGAGTAATGCCGTTTGGGTTGAAGAACGCTGGGGCGACATATCAACGGGCTGCAACAACAATATTACATGACATGATCCATAAAGAGGTCGAGGTGTACGTGGACGACATGATTGTCAAGTCCAAAGAAAGAGAGGGCCACTACACCGCCTTGCAAAAGTTTTTTCAAAGGATCAGAGAATTTCGGCTGCGGTTGAATCCTCAGAAGTGTACGTTTGGTGTTACAGCGGGAAAAATGCTGGGATTTCTGATTACACAAAGGGGCATCGAAGTCGACCCTTCCAAAATCAAGGCCATCTTAGAAATGCCACCACCAATGACTGAAAAGGAGGTGCGAGGCTTTCTGGGTAAAGTGCAATTCATAAGGCGGTTTATCTCAAAACTAACCTTAACTTGTGAACCACTTTTTGGTCTTCTGAAGAAAGGAAAGAAGTTCCAATGGGATGGCCGATGCCAGGCAGCTTTTGAACAGATTAAAGAATATCTACAGAATCCGCCCGTGTTGTCACCACCAAAGCCGGGAAAACCGTTGATACTGTACCTGTCAGTAACTGAAACTACAATGGGCTGCATGCTCGCACAAGAGTCTGAAGATAAAGTGGAAAGGGCCATCTACTATCTGAGCAAGAAGATGCTGGATTACGAGACCCACTACACTCCACTGGAAAAGGCTTGTTTGGCCTTGGTATGGGCTACCAGGAAGCTGCGGCACTACCTGTTAGCTCACTCTGTAATGCTGGTTTCACGACTTGATCCCATCAAATATCTTTTCGAGAAACCAGCACTTACGGGTAGGCTAGCTCGCTGGCTGCTGTTGCTCTCCGAATTTGATCTCAAGTATGTGACGCGCAAGTCTGTAAAAGGGAGAGCGGTAGCAGAGTTCCTTGCCGACCACCCGGTTGAAGGGGATGAAGCGGTTGAGTACCTGTTCCCAGATGAAGCCATTTTGCACATCGAAGACGAAGCTTGGACGATGTACTTTGACGGAGCGTCAAATCAGTATGGGTATGGGATAGGGGTGTTGCTGATAGCGCCCGACGATTCCCGTATTCCTTTAGCATTCAAGCTCCGGTTCAAAGTCTCGAATAATGAGGCAGAATATGAGGCATGTATCGCCGGTTTAGAAGCTGCCCTAGAACTAGGGGCAAGGCGATTGGACGTCATTGGGGATTCAAACCTTGTTGTGTCTCAAGCAAAAGGAGATTGGAAAGTTAAGGAGGAAAAGATGATAATTTACCACCAGACCTTGGATTTGTTAATTCCTCGGTTTGAAAAGCTAAATTTCACTCACCTAGTAAGAGAGAACAACAGGTTTGCAGATTCGCTAGCAACTCTATCTTCCATGATAGACATCCCATCTGGGGTCCGGATGTGTCCAGTCATTATTGACCAGAAATTTACACCTGCCTACGAGTCAATCTCTGCCATAGATGAAGTGCAGGATAACAACCCTTGGTATCACGATATATAGAACTTCTTGGAAAAGGAGGCATATCCATCAGGGGCAAATGCCAAGGACAAGAGGGCAATCAGAAGAATGGCTGTTCAGTTTATCATCTGCGGGGGTAAGTTGTACAAAAGAGGTCATCTGGGAATGCACAAGCTGTGTGTGGAAGCCGAAGAGTCGAAGCACCTGATGGAGGCCATCCATGGAGGAGAATGTGGGGCACATATGAATGGGGTAATGCTGGCACGGAAGATCCTCAGACAAGGCTACTACTGGTCTACCATGGAGGAAGATTGTATTGGTTTTGTTCGGCGATGCCACAAATGCCAGATCCATGCGAACCGTACGAACATCCCGCCGTCGAAGCTGTACAACATGACGTCGCCATGGCCATTTTCAGTTTGGGGGATCGATGTGATTGGAGCTGTTACTCCGAAGGGTTCGAATGGGCACGAGTTTATCTTGGTAGCAATAGATTACTTTACGAAGTGGGTCGAGGCCCAATCTTATGCTGTGTTGAAGGCTTCGCATGTCGCAAAGTTCATCAGAAACAACATAATCTGCCGTTATGGAGTCCCGAATGAGATCATTTCGGACAATGGTTCTCACTTCAAGAAGGAGGTGATTGATTTGTTGGAGAAGTATAATGTAGCTTTTCATAAGTCGTCCACGTATCGGCCGCAGACCAACGGAGCAGTTGAGGCCGCCAACAAAAACATCAAACACATACTGTGGAAGATAGTGGAAACCTATCGGGACTGGCCAGATAAGTTGCCGTTTGCTCTGTGGGGCTACCGAACGTCAATTAGAACTTCTACTGGAGCAACTCCGTATTCCTTGGTATATGGGATGGAGGCCGTTCTACCTATAGAGATTGAGGTTCCGTCTTTACGAGTACTGGCTGAGTGTCAGATAGCTGAGGCAGATTGGTAGCAGAGCAGATTCGAGGAACTCATGCTCTTTGATGAAAGGAGATTAAAAGCATTGTACCATGTCCAAGGATATCAACGTAGAATCGCCCGGGCTTTTAACAAGAAAGTTAAGTCCAGGAATTTGAAGGAAGGAGATTTGGTGCTCAAGGACAACCGAGCTCCCATCCATGACCCAAGGGGCAAGTTCAGACCCAATTGGACTGGTCCCTATATCATCAAGTCTATCTGGTCAGGTGGAGCTGTGGTTCTGATAGACCTAGATGGCCTAGAGTTCTCCCAGCCGATCAACATGGACAAGTTGAAGAAATATTACCCCTGAGAGGCTCGCTAGGCCGAAAACCCGGAAGGGCGACCTAGGCAAAATTCAGAGCACAAAAAATTAGAAAGTATAAAAACTGAGCTCGCAAGGTTGAAAACCCGCAAAGGGCGGCCTTGGCAAAAGTTAGAGCGCAAAAGGAGAGTGAAAATACTTGAGTGAACCCAAGCCTGAACTACGTAAGGCTTGATTCCCATCTTTGGGATACGTAGGCAGCTTCGTCTTGAAGTTCAGCCATAAACTTTTCCCCGATCAACTTTGTCCATTCGATCATCTTGGTCATCTTTGTTCATCAGCATTTATCGCAATCTCCGGTACAGTGCCGTTCAGACTAGGGGCAACTTTCCGTTGCTGTATAGTGCAGCGGTACCACTCAGACAAGGGGCAACTTTCCAGTTGCTAGGATCCGGGGTTGTGCATCTCAGTGACAGATCTCAGGCATGTCCAGTTCTGATCCATACCGAAAATAGTTTTGGAAAATTGTAATAAAGATGACTTTGCTCAAATAAATCTTTTTACAACTAAGACCATTTTTGGACCAAAACGGAAAATTTTCAGTACCACAACGTTCAATTTCATTGATTTCAAACAGAGTTCTCTTGCTCTTACATACAATTGAAGTTGTTTTTTTATAACATTCATAAAGAAAACTTGAAAGTACTAATAAAGCAATAAATCCGGGGCATGGTCAAGTCAAATGTCCCTGCGCCCCCTCCCAGAGCTGGCCGAAGCCTCTGATGCCAAGGTGGGCCCTTCCTGTGCCTCTTCATTAAGCCAATCCAAGCACTCATCAGACAAAGTGCAACTGAAAGCGGGAGCGGGGGCCAGGAGTTCTCTCGTCCTCCATGCTGTGGCATATCGGGCCAGCTGTGCGCCTCGAATCAGGAATGTGGCCGGGTACTCTATCCCTTCCGGCGGGCAAGTCTGATTATGACCAAACTGGCGCAGGATACGGAATGGGAAGTAGAAGACACAGTGAGTCAAGCCAATCAATTGGATCCCGGGTTGACGGGTCATACTGTAACTCATCATTGGGAGATTGAGCCAAGGGCATCGCCACGCAATGCGGTCTGCGGACAAACTGCACATCCATTCAAACCACCAACCCTCGTCAAGGGCATCAACTAGGCGTTGCCTGAAGAAGTAACCACGAGCTGAATATGCTGGGCAGGAGTCCACAACTCGTAGTTTATCCATCAACCATACCTGGGGAGGGATGAAGAATGAGAGAATAAAGAATAGAGAGATGTATGATGAGAGGAAGAGTAAGAAGATGGGTTTTTGTGAGAAAAACCGAGCCTGAGGGCCGAGTGATGTGAGCAAACATAAAATGTGAGATGGGGTGGGAAACATTACCTACAGTAATAGTGGACTCCCTGCTAATCTGATTGTCTCTCGACGATAAAAGGCGTCTAAGCCCAGCAGTGTCTCAGCCAGGACCATGGCAATGCAACTCTCGCCCTCCTTCAAGCCTTGGGCAACTTCAATCAACCGGACACTGGGCCCTCCGGAACCAGGGGCGAACAGAAAATGAGAAAGCAGGAATAGACAGAGGGCGTGTCGCCGAAAGCCTTGCCAGTGATGGTCGCCGCGATCACCAGTCTCGAAAAAACGACAAACCAAGCTCGGAACATCTAATATCCCGTCACAAATTAGAGAACGAGCATCGGGCATTGAGAGCCCACACATTTGTCCTAAGGCTTGGGCATGGCCAAAACGAAGTTGGGGCAGGATCTCCTCGTTACGCCCAAATTCCATTAGAGCTTGGAAATCTTCAAAAGTGGGACACACCTCTTGCCCGCTAAAGCTAAAGACATGTGTTACCGGGTTCCAGAACCTTGCCGCGGCATGGAGGAATGGAAAATGCAGCGGGGTACGGCGCAAAGTGAATAGTACGTTTATGCCGAAAGCCCGAAAATTCAGCTTTTCCGAGCCATCCAAGTTGTTAATCCAAGTTGCGAGATTTTGGGCAAGAAATTCTTCCATTTGGAGTAAATCAGTGTGGAAATGAAGGAAACCACGAAGTTGAGACCCTTTTGAAGAAGATAAGGTTGAGTGAAGGACAGATGTCAACATTCTGCTGGTGCTGACATTTTAAGTGCCGACCGGCCAACTATAGTGCCGACCGGCCATCTGTTTTGGCCGGTGGATCATCTTTTCGGCCGATGGTCATTCCTCAAGGCCGGTAGCCTTTCTGCTCGGCCGGTGGTCCTCTTCCTTACCCTCTGAGCTGTTTATACTAGGAATTTGGAAAATCCCACCACTTCCAATACCCTCCGGAGATCAATTCTTACGAGGGCGCGCCCATTTGCTTATCGAGTTGTGGCATATTTGCTTATCGAGTTGTATTTCACTCTCTTTGAGTCTTTGTAATGTTTATCAAGGTGTACTCGCATTTGGCTAGTTTGCTGAGTCCCCCTGTTTTGCTTATCGAGTTGTAATTGGTTTACTACCTGATTATTACGATGCGATGTTTTGTTTTCAAAACACAGTTTCAATTTCAGTCACATTGTTATGTGATGCCTTGCGATGCGATGCATAGAACGCGCAAATGTAACACCTTTTGAACAAATAGCTGTTCCATCTCCATCATATGTTTTGCAAAAAACACACGCTTTTGAGAAATAAAACCTGCCCGAGGCAGTGCAATGTGCTTAAACTCCTAGTAAAAAGGAAAGTAAAGCAGAAGGATAGCAGGGTAGCAGAGTGCTAGGTTTGACACCGGTAACCTCCCCCTTTCGATCATCGTACCTTTTGCGCCCTTGTTCGGGTCAATCGTATGATTTGGCACCCTTATCACTCAAGGCAGTCCAAGAAATCGGGCATTCAGAACATAAATGGAGCTTCGAGTTGACCTCGTACCACAACTTTCGCGAGCAATGCTTGGGACATGCAAAGGATGTCCCTTCCCGTATCCTTTCATATCTTGTCAATTCTTTAAATCATTTCAATTATACTGTGTTGCAATACGTTGCATCTCAACATCATGTTTTACCATGTTCAATTTCAAGTTTCTCTATATACACATTGCATTGTATGCGTGCTTTGCTTTACTGATATGTGTTCAAGTTTCTCTATATACACATTGCATTGTATGCGTGCTTTGCTTTACTGATATGTGTTCAAGTTCTTTCTCTATATACACATTGCATTGTATGCATGCTTTGCTTTACTGATATGTGTTCAAGTTTCTCTATATACACATTGCATTGTATGCGTGCTTTGCTTTACTGATATGTGTTCAAGTTTCTCTATATACACATTGCATTGTATGCGTGCTTTGCTTTACTGATATGTGTTCAAGTTTCTCTATATACATATTGCATTGTATGCGTGCTTTGCTTTACTGATATGTGTTCAAGTTTCTCTATATACACATTGCATTGTATGCGTGCTTTGCTTTACTGATATGTGTTCAAGTTTCTCTATATACACATTGCATTGTATGCGTGCTTTGCTTTACTGATATGTGTTCAAGTTCTTTTCTATATACACATTGCATTGTATGCGTGCATTGCTTTACTGATATGTGTTCAAGTTTCTCTATATACACATTGCATTGTATGCGTGCTTTGCTTTACTGATATGTGTTCAAGTTCCTTTCTATATACATTGCGTGCACGTCTGCATTGCTTTACTCACATATGTTCAATCCTACTATCTTGCTGCACACATTGCATGCATTGTCACACACTTTCGACTGCCTTGTCATGCATATTGCTAACAAAATATTGTACCTGTTAAGCTTGCTTTCTTTGCGGGCACGATATTGTATGTACGGCTCATTTGAGGCCGGCGCAACCGGACGAGCCGCACAGGTATTGTATCCTCCGAGTGAGACATACTGAGAATTGCATAATTCTCTTACATCCTTTCTGCATTGTAGTGTAGATCGGCGTATGCCAGCTTATAACTGTCGCATGTGTGCTTCATTACAGCTTTCTTTGCATGATCATAAGTTATGCTCGGTTTCTTGCATCGTCTTGCATTTTGCCCCTGCCTTCGGGCGCATACCTTGTTTGTCTTGCATGTTTGTCCAAGTCTTCGGCCTTGTCAAAAATGGGTCGTCTCTGGGCTTTGACATTCACTCCCGTCATCGTTATGACTTCCGAGTTCTGTCAAAGAGGGGCAACTGTAGACACCCCATTTTTGACCGTCCTCAAGACTTGGACGTCACCGCTTGAACACTCGGTGATTATCCATGTTGGTGTTTGTTTTGAGTTCCCGGAGGTCCCGGCTACGCGCCGTGCCTCAGGACCTCTCAACCGGTTTGTTCTGTGCTTGGTTTTGTACCAAGGCTTGTGTGTTTTTGCACCTGAGGGTAGGGGGAGGCTTGTTAGCCATCCCTGAAGCCTACCGGCTGCCCCACACCTCCACCGGCACCCCCTAGAGGCCACCGGCACTTATTTCTCAAAACCTTTGGCCGGTCGGCACTGTATTATACCGACCGGCACTATTTTGTGCCGGTGACTGTTTTGGCTGGTCGGTGTGACCCCTTTGCACCCCCAGGGATGGTGCATGCCAGCTGTGACAGCTGGGGTGCACCATCACCACTCCCCATGCCCGGGTTTGCACCCTTTGCACCCTTGAACCCCATAAACCTTCTAGAAGGTTGAACCCTTGGCCAAGCTTCTTGGAGAAGCTTGGCCAGCTGTCTTAGCTTCCCTTGGAAGCCAAGACCCTCTTGCACCTCTTGAACCCCCCTCTCTTTGCTTAGCCACTAAGTTAAGAGCTTTATTTTGCCTATATAAGCTCATCTCTTCCCCTTGAGTTGGAGGTTAGCCATTTTAGGTCAAAAACCAGAGCTTATATCTATATATCCGTGTGATACACACTCTCTCTATATATTTTTCCCTCTCTCTCCTCTTGTGTGTGTGTTTTTGGGCCTAAAAGTGTAGTTCTACCTCATTTTTGCACCATTACACACACTATTACACCTTAGCTCGCGATTAAGGGACTTGGGAGGTTGATTGTTGTGATTTTGGACTGACTTTGATCACTAGAGAGTGGCTGCTCCACCTGTTCTTCAAAGGATCTTCAAGGGTGAGCTTGTTACTTTAGTTTCCCCATTCTTGCACTAGCTTTCTACCCCTCTTGCTTTGTGTTTTTGGATTTGTGTTTAACATAAAAAAGACTTGTTTTTCCTTGCTTAAGAACATTCATGAAGGTTGTTTTGTGGTTTGGGTAGAGTCTCACCCTCTTAGGCCTTGTTTTGGCCATTTTGGAGCCTTTTCTTGAGGCCTTGTGTACTTGGTGTTTTTGATCTTCTCACCACTGAAAACCAGTGGGTTTTCAGTGGTGAGGAAGGTATTTTTAAGTCTTAGATAGGGGAGGGACACCCCTCTCCCCTTGGCCCCTTGCTTGCCTTTGTTTTGGGCTCAAATAATAGCATGTATGCATGGTTGGTTTTGGTTGCATTTCAGAGCATATTTGTGGTTCATATGACATGTTATGCCTCTGTTTTAGGTTGGTTTTATGGTCCTTAACATGCCTCTTATGTTTGCTTTGAAATGCTCTCTTATGCCTAGAAATATGCCATGCTTTGAGGCCATGTCTCCTTGCATGTTTTAGCTTAGTTTCATGGAGATACTAACATCATTTTGCCATGTATAAGGGCTGTGGGCCACTGTTTTCGTCATATTTAACATGCTTGACATGGTTGTTTTGCATGATGGCTTGTAAGCCTTAGGTAGGTGATCCATGTACATGCATTAGATAGTCTATTTGGATGATTTGGGATCATTTGACATGCTATTTCAGACCCTAATCCATGCTCATATGTTTGTACTTGTCATCTCTTTCATGCTTTAAAGGTGTGTCCTTTTATGCCTAAGAATAGGCCTTGTGTATGCTCCCATGATCAATGCATTCTGGGGGTGCCATGTGAGGGGATTTGGGTGTCATTTTGCATACTAAAAATCTGTCTTTGGTTGTTAGATTCATGCCATGAGTGGTTGTGTAAGTGGTAGTAAAATGCCCTTTTTGGTGCCTTAGGTTTAGGCCCATGAACTTGCATGTTTGGGTAGTATTTTGGTCATCATTTAGGGCTTGTTTTGCCACTATTTTGGGGTGGTTTGAGGGCTGCCCCATTGAAGTTAAGACCACCATTGTATGTTCATTATATGCTTGATGCATGTTTGGTTCATTGAGTGTTGTAGTAGGTTGGTCCCATTGCTTGATTGGCCCATGTTTGCATGCCACTTATACCTTGCATGCCCTAGCATTTTGCATGCCTATTGTGATAGTTGCATGACACTTGGTATGCCTTGCATCTTAGTCCCATTGTTGCATAATTTGAGCTATGTTGCATACATGCATTCCATGGCTTGGCTTGGGGATTGTCAAGCCAAGCATAGGATCGAGAGGAGTTCACACTTCAAGTGGTGCAACTCGTCTCAATTCTTGATCACCAAGACCTTTGACTAACACATGATAAGGCCTTGGATTTCATTTGTTTGTTTGCATGCATTACCATTAAAATGCAACCTTGGTCCCTTAGGTCATCATGCATCAAGATGCATAATTGATGGCCCAAGAACCAAGAGTCATGCCTCCTTGAGTCCCCAAGCATGATAGGAGGCATTGGCCATGCTTACATATGCTCAAAATCCATGCCATGCACTGCTGGTTTGCTGCTGCTGTCAAACTGTCCTCTGCAGGAACTTTCTGCCGACCGGCAGTACAATGTGCCGACCGGCACACTTTTTGTGCCGACGAACTCTACAAGAAGTCGGTGGCCAATTTAAGCAGCCGGTGGTTACTTTCTCCAGCCGGTGGGGTACTGCAGTTCATATAGAAGGTATTCTGGGACTTTGGGAATTTTTGGAGAGGCAGGGCAGTAGAAACAGAAGCAACAGTGTCATGACGCGGCTTTCCGGGCAAGGCGGGCTCAAGCATGCATCATTCGCACATCCCGAGGCAGGGCTGAAGCCCCTTTCTTTTTGCATATGATTTAATTTGATAATTAGAATTTTGTCATAATTTATTCATTTATTTTTTTTTGGACTGTATTATTATTTTGGTCCCTCCGAGCGAGGGCAAATCTGTAATAAGTGTGTGTGAGTGGGTGTATGTCTTCCAATCCCCATTTTTTTCTCCCTTTTATTTATCTGCTTATGATGGTTAGATATAGGACATATTTCAATTAGCATACAGTATGACAGCATGTTTGCATCATTCATCTGTTTTGCACGCACCGGGCTCGGCGCATCATACAAACTGCATTTGTATTTCAATTCCAAATTGAATACGTGTTAGTTGTAGCATTCCATATGCCATATTTAGAATAGCCGAGCCTGCTATAGTTGCATTTTGCATGTGTTGCATTAGGCAATTCTGTGTATCTAGGATCATGCATGGATTTCTAATCGGTTATTGTTTTGGCACGGAGTACGATGTAAGTATTTTTGCTTTAGCATACCGCATGCGTGTGAATGCTAACATGACAGTATGCTTACCATGCGGCTAAGTGCTTATGTGAGATAAACTGTTTGAATGCCTGTGGGTGGAGGTTAGATTGCCTGAGTTGGGAAAACTTGTTGAAATCCGTGTTTTAGCCTACTTGCGAGTAGCAAATTCCAATGCATTTTCAAAACCAACGGATATGCAATGTTTATTCCCAAATTAGTCAATCTAGTCTATACTTGTTTGCTGCGCACATAACATAGTAATTCTAAGTTAATAATTGGGATAAGAACGCATAACGTTTTCAAAAACGGATATCACGGTTAGTAGAGGCCGGTCTTCGGACCGGGCGAAAGGGGGTGCTCATAGCTGACCTTCCCCGATCGTACCCAAGCTCCCGAGCCAAGACCACTTTGGTGATGACGGACATGTGGCCTTCGGCACCGAGTCAGGGTTTCCTAAATTTCCCATTTTAAAATATTTAGGTGGCGACTCTGTATCTGGCAAAGCAGTCCATGTTTGGCACTACTTTTCAAAAAATCTGTTTTTCTCAAAAACGATTTGCCAGAGTTGGACTCTTTGGTTCAGATTAAGAACCGTGACACAAACGAGAGTCCGAGCTGTAGCATCGAGGCCCCACGCGGGCGCGTCTACAAATATGAGCAACTGTAAACACCCTATTTTTGACCGACCTTAAGACTCAGACGTCACTGATTGAGTGCTCGGTGATGATGCATATTGTGCTCGTTCTGAGGTTGCAGAGTCTCGGCTGAGAGCCTTGCCTCCGGACTTCGGGACTCTTTTATGCTTTGCATCGGTTTGTGAACCATGTCCTATTTTCTCTGTTTTCTCTTCCCGAAGGGAGGGAGAGGTCTCGAAGACCATCTCTCAGTGGCCGTAGGCTACGTTTCGTAATCGTAGGCCACTATTCCCGTTTGGAGATCAATTTCCGTTTTCGGAGCCGTCGGCTGTGTGCCTCGATTCGGGACAGCTTAACTACCTCCGTTTGCTCCGATTTTTGGCACACACCTTGTTTCCTCTCCTTAGAGGGACACTGTGGCCCGGGAGATCACCTTTGTGGTCATACGCCACCTCCGGTGCCTAATAGTCAGTTTTCGGGGCACCCGGCTGCGCGTTTTGACCCCCGAACCCTCGTTTTGCATCAGTGTGGGTTCATTTTTGGCATGGACTCTATTTTCATTGTTAGGAAGGTGGTACAAGGGTGGGAGACCACCTTTCTCTTCGCCACCCAGTTTTCTTGTTAGGTAGGTGGTCTCCCTCACTTTTGCGCCACAATTTCGGGTCTCCCATACCACCACTGAGTTGTACTCATCTGGGAGGCCACCGATATGGGTAGGCCGACCAGCTTTTCTTCCTGACCCTTTTGAACCTTGCCAGAAAGCTGGTTTTCCTCTCTCCTGGGTCACTTTTCTAGTCTCACATACCACCACTGTATTGCATTCACCTGGGAGGCCACCTTTCTGGGTAGGCCGACCACTTTTCTTCTTGACCTTTTTGAACCCTGGTTGGCCGACCAGGGCAAGTGGCCGGCCGACCACTTGAATTGGTCGGCTAGCCATCTGCTTTTTGCTCTTCTTGAGTGTAACACAGCTGTGCCAGCTGGGAAGTATTTGACCCATCCTCCGGGATTTAACCCCTTTGTTTGTCTTCTTAAGGAAGTTTTGGTCCTTTTGCTTAGCTTCTAGGAGAAGCTTGACCCTTTTGTCAAGCTTCTTGAGGAAGCTTGACCCCTTTGGTTTAGCTTCCTCAAGAAGCTTGACCCTTTTGATTAAGCTTATTTTAGAAGCTTTGACCCTTTGTTGAAGCTTCTTAGAGAAGCCTTGGCCCTTTGTCTTCTATAAGAGAGGGTCTCCTCTCCATTTGTAAGGATTAGAAAAATTTGGCTGAGGCTTATACACTTGTCTCTCCATAGCTCTCTTCTTCAAGCTCCAAACCCCATTATTCTTGCACCCATTACACTACACCTCCTAGCACAACACCTCCACCATCCATCCAAGCACCTTGGAACTGATTTGCAGAGGTTGAAGGCTCATTACCTTAGTCCAGAAGTTGCTGAGGGTCGGCTCTACAAAGGTAAGCCTCTATTTTTCTTTTTTTTTGCATTGTTTTGCTTCATATCTTAGCCCTATTTGGAAGCATTTTTGGGTTTCGACATAAACTGAAAAAAGTTTTCTTTGGAGCTTATAAACGTGTTTACTTAAGGTCTTTTTTCTGTTTGGGGTCATCTTCCCCCTTGCATGCTTCATTTCCTCATGTTTTGAGCCATGCATTAGAGCATTTGTATTGGCATTGGTTTGGACTTTTGGCGACTAAAATCCAGTGGATTTTTAGTGGCCAATATGTCTTTTTGAGCCCTAAAATCAGAGAGGGGTGACCCTCTCACCCCTTGTTCTCTTTACTAGCTTGGTTGGCCTTCCAAAGGAGCTCTATTTTGCATGTTTTGAAGTCATGTTTCAAGCCCTATTTGGTGAGTTTTAAGGTTTTCATAAGCTCTGTCCAGAGCCTTTTTGGCCATTTTGAATGTCTATTATGCATGTGTAGAACAATCCTATTCAAGGCCTTTCAAAGGGGCTTTCACTTGCATGCTTCCTAGACTAATTTCAGGGCCTTTTTTGTGGGTTTTAGGGCTTTCATAATCTTTGTCCAGAGGTGGTTTTGCCATTTTGTGTGTCTATCTTATATATGTAGAACAACCCCTTGCATGGCCCTCCAAAGGAGTCTATCATTCTTGCATGCATTGACTGAGTTTCAGTGGGTTTTTGGCCATATTTTAGCATGGCATACTTCTGTTTTTGGCTGGTTTGGTGAGCTCTCATATGCTTCATATAGTTGTAGTACAACTCATGGTTCACTAGCTTTCTTTGCATGCTTTGTTGACCCTTGATTCTAGCACATTTTGGCCATGCCTTAAACTGATCTTATGTATATTTTGGACTGCTTTAGCTCTATTTTTGGGTCTCATGGTCGAATGATGTTTGTTTTGCATGCTTGTAGTTCAATACCCATGCTTAACTTTGAGTTTTGAGGCTCATTCCATGCATATACTGAGGTGTGTTCATGTTTTGGGTCCATTATACATCATATTTCAGAGCTTGTATCAATGCCATATTGCCATGTTTTATACTCCTTAAGTGTGCTTGAGAGTTGTCCATGAACGCCTTGTTTTCGGGCCATTGAATGAGCTCCATTTCTTCGCATTCCGAGCCATCATTTTAGGCCATTTCCCCACTGTTTCAGACCTACCTAGGGTCTGTTTGGGGTTGGTTTTTCCACTGGTGCATTGCTTTGTGTACTTCTAGAGTAACACACTTCACTAGTTTCGGTACCCGGGCCCCCCCTAGCTTGCTTTGTGTGCCATACTTGCATGTTTCGGGACCATCTTTTATGCCATTTCAGAGCTGTATCATGTGCCATCCTATGCCATATTTCATCCTTTGCCATGCTTAGTTAGAGTTGCATGTTGTGCCTTAGGATCGGTCCATTACATTCGTGCATGTTTGCATGTTTCTTGGTTGTCTCATTTTCATCATATGGCCACTGATTAGAGTGTGGCTGAGGTCTACTCACATTGGTTTAAGTCCATCTTGTATTGTGTATGCCATGTTACAATGTATTGTGCATGTTATGTTGTTGTTGGCACTGTGTATGCCATGTCATTCCTTGCATTGTGTATGCTAGGTTGTTAGTTGCATTGTGCATGCCATGTAGTCCATGTGCATTGCGTATGCCATATAGCATCATGAGCATTGAGTATGCCTTTGATTGTTTCATAGCATTGTGTATGCTAGTTACATATTTGCATGTCATCCTTCGCATGTCCGCATAACTAGGTTGCATTGCATTTAGGATTGCATGCTAGTCGCATTGTGCATGACTCATTTGTTGCATTGTGTTTAGAGTAGGAGTTAGTCCAAACACGGAAAACGAGGGACGTTTCATACTCCAAGTGATGAAACGAGCCTCGATTTCCGGTCCGCGACATTCTTGATCACCCATGATGGAATTGTTGGCTTCATGAGTTCATACTTGCATTCATTCCATACTAAGTAGTGCAATTCGACTTCTCGGCCATCATGTATCGGGATGCGTGATTGTGGCACGAGGATCAAGGACTACACTCCCTTGAGCTTGTGCAAGGACGGGGAGAGTGGTCACGTACACATTTGTTGAAAATACATTGCCTTTTCTCTCTCTTGCCTTTGTTGCAGAAAAACCAGAAACCAGAGGTGGAAACTGGTCGGCCGACCAGATTTTCTGGCAGGCCGACCACCCTCTTTGGTTTCCACCACAACGGGTGGTCGGCAGGTGGTCTCCCATGCTAATAACTGGTCGGTGGCCTTCCCATGGTGGAGTTTCAACCTTCTGGAGCTTTGTGCAAGTTTCTGAGATCAATTGCAAACAAAGGCAAGGCGAGGCGTCGGGATGGAATTTCCCAACAAAGCGACCCGAGAATGCATGCATCTTTCATCATTCGGAACAGAGCTGAAGAGGTCCATTTAGCTTGCATGCTAATTTATTTGCTTTCCTAGTTCATTTGTTGATAAATTAGGGTTTTGTAATATTTAATTAGCTAGAGTAGTTAATTATTTATTCGGTCTGTATTATTTATTCGGACCCTCCGAGCGAGGGCACAATTGTAATAAGTGTGCGTGTGTGTGATGTATATCTTCCAACCCCATGTCTTTCTCCCTTTTATTTACCAGCTTATGATGGTTAGATTAGGGCATGTTTCAATTAGCATACTTATGCTTGCATGTTTGCATGTTTGCATCATTCATCTGTATTACATGCACCGGGCTCGGCGCATCATACTAACTGTATTATATTCCAATTCCAAGTTGAATACGTGTTAGCTGTAGCATCTTATATGCCATTCTTAGGATAGCCGAGCCTATTTCTAGTTGCATTTTGCATGTGTTACATTAGCCATCTTAACATGAACTAGGATCATGCATTGATTACTAACTAGTTTCTGTTTTGGCTCGAAGTACTCGGTAAGTGTTTATACTTTAGCATCCTTGCATGTGTGTGAGTGACTGCCATGATAGCATGCTTACCATGAGGCTATGTGCTTATGTGATATACCTGCCTGAATGTCTGTGGGTGAAGGTTGGATTATCTGAATTGGAATAATGCATTGACTGTGAGTTTTAAGCCCACTTGAGAGTGGCAAACCATCACGTTTTCTAAGCCCACCCGAGGGTGGCAAATCCACGTCTTAGCCTACTTGCGGGTAGCACCATCAAACCATTTTCAAAATAAACAAACATGAAATGTGCTGTTCCAATTCAGGCTATCCAGTCTATACTTGTATGTTGTGCGCATCACGTAGTAAATCTAGGCTAATAATCGGAATAAGAATGCATAATGTTTTCAAAACTCGATATCAGGGTTAATAGAGGCCGATCTTCGATCGGGCGAACGGGGGTGCTCATGAAGTGACCTTCCCCAATCGTACCCAAGTTTCCGAGCCGAGGCAACTTTGGTGATGACGAACACGTGGCCTTCGGCATGAGTCAGGGTTTCCTAAATTCCCCCAAAATAAAATATTTAGGTGGCGACTCTGTATCTGGCAAAGCAGTCCATGTTTGGCACTTCTTTCTAAAAATCTGTTTTCCAAAATGATTTGCCAGATTTGGACTCTTTGATGATTCATCGGTCTTGCATTGCACTCTGCGAGATTAGATACAGGACCGTGACATTGAGTCCTGAACTGTAGTGAGCCCAAATGAACAAAACGGGATTCCCTCCCGGGACGTTTGGGGACGTCTACAGCAACACTGAATGATTGTACTCTCTACTAAATTCTACCCCAAAACAGATACCTAGACTTGCAACTGATACATACATTCCTGTAGAGTTTCACTCTAAAAGCACATATCAAGCAAGTGAGAGCCAAAACACCCCTATGATGGGTAGGGCTACCCTGTCCTAGTTTCGTCAGGAGCTAGGGTTTCACTATGCACAACAAATGGTTTCACACAATTCCTGCATTCGAGTAAGCAACCTGTCCTAATTTGGAACAGTCTCTAGGGTTTCCGATATGCAACTAGGTCGATTGGTCAAAAAGGGTACCTCAGCGAGACCACCTAATATACCTCTCACACCTAACACCGAGAAGTGAAAGGAGGATCAAACGGTACAGCGGTAGTCCAAATCCAAGGGTTGTGTTCCCATCATGGCAGAGCCCGCAACCGGTCAGCCTTTTGGCAAGCTTTTCCAAGCAAGCCTCCGGCAAACTGCTCAGGAATAGCAGATGGCAAACACTGTGACTTAGGTGCACCAATGCAAATGCAAATGCAAAGAAACACATAAGTGTAAATAAAACAACATATCATGAGTTCGAGTCAAGTTCTCTAAATCCCTAGCAGAGTCGCCAAAAAATGTGGACTCGCCTTTTTCCATGCCCCCGTTTTTCAGAAAGGGTTTGAAAAGAAGGCCTCACAGTTCGGACTCCTGCGGTTCTGAATCTAGTCTCACAAGTGCAATGTGAAATTGATAAACACCACAGAGTTCAAATCCCGCAAATCGTTTTGGAAAATCGTTTTTAAATCAAATAATGCCAAAATTGGACTGCTTTGCCAGATATAGAGTCGCCGCCTAATTATTTTATTTTGGGGAAATTTAGGAAACCCTGACTCGTGCTAAAGGCCGCGTGTCCATCATCACCAAAGTTGCTTCGAATCGGGAACTTGGGTACGAGAGGAGAAGGTTCTAAAGTGAGCACCCCGCTCGCCCGATCAAAGATCGGCCTCTACTAATCATGATATGATATTTTATAAACATTATGTGTTCTTATTCCGGTTATTAAACTAGCTTTACTATGTTGCGCGCACAGGCAAGTATAGACTAGTTGCAAGACTTAGAACAATTCAATTCATGTTTATTTTCGAAAAGGGTTTGAATTTGCCACACTCAAGTGGGCTTAAAAGATGCAGATTTGCCACCAAACATCGTGGGCTTAAAACATGATTTTGCCACAACAAAGTGGGCTTAAAACATACATTCGTTGAATCGTTCCAATTTAAACAACCAAGCCTTCATCCACAGGCATTCATGCAGTTTAGCAAGCAAGCACATAGCCTCATGGCAAGCATGCGAAACATGGCAATATGACAATCACACTCATGCAAGTATGCTAAAGCATAAGACTCACCTAGTACTCTAAGCCAAAACAAAAACTAGTTAGAAAAATGCATGATCCTAACTATGTTAGATGCCTAATGCAACACATGCAATATGAAATTAACAGGCTCGGCTACTAATATGGCATATGATTTCGATTTGATAACATGCAGTTAAACAAGTATTCAAAGAAGTATTGAAATTGCAATGCAGTTTGAATGATGCGTCGAGCCTCAGCATATGCAAGACAAATGAATGGATGCAAACATGAGAGCATAAGGTATGCTAATCAAAACATGTCCCTAATCTAACCATCGAAAGCAGGCAAATAAAAGGGAGAAAGACGTAAGGTTAGAAGACATGCACACATGCACGCACACTTATTACAACATTGTGCCCTTGCGAAGGAGGGCCTGAATGAACTAGCTAACTAGCTACGCTAATTAAGTTAACTATTACAACACAATTAATTAACTACTCTAGTTAACTAATTATTACAAACCAAATTAAACTAATTAATTACAATACGAATTAATTAACTAAACAATTACAACACTTGTATGAATGAATTAGCTATGACTAACTAATTAAACAAAGCAAGTAAATGGCCTCGAGGGCGAGAGACGCATACATGCATGGTTGGTTTCCTCCCGAAAATCCTCCGTCTTGCCATCGGACACCTCTGTTTGCACTTGCTTGAACACCAACAGTGCTACCAACTTCTAGAACACCTCTGCTCCAACTCAGGAGTACACTCGTGCAAAATTTCATTTTTGGCCGGTCAGCTACCAATGGTGGCTGTCGGCTACCATTGGTGGCCAGTGGGCTATTACTGGTGGTCGGTCGGCCACCCCTTCCCTAAACTTCCTTTTTTGCTGCAACAGAGAGAAAAAGAGGCAAAGCAGTGTATTATCTAGGAATATGTGTACTGTTACCCTCATTATTATCACACAAGTTCAAAGGAGTGTAGTTTTTGGCCCTCAAACCATCAACCAAGCATTTTTCATGCATGATGGCCAAAGAATCAAGTTGTACAAACTTAATGAATGCGCAAACAAGACCAAAACAACCACCACCTTATCATGCATGACCAAGGGTGATGGTGACCAAGGAAAATGGCACGTTTCATCACTTTGAGTATGAAACGTCCCATTCGCCTCGTGTTCGAATTAACGTCCGATCCGAACACATACAATGCAACACGAAGATGCTTAATCTTGCATCTTTTACTTTATTTATTTTGTTTACACATTTTAACTTACCAATCCATTCTTTAATTGATTAGTCCAAAAGGTGAGTGTCCTCTAATGGAAAGAGGGCTTAAACCACAAGTACCTTGAGCATGAAAGAGGCCTCACGCTGTTGGTAATGAACTCCCAAAGGAATTAAACCATTAGGCATGAGGGTCTCAATTTCATACTCAAGCCAACAAGGGGTTCAAAGCTACTTTCAAAACAAATGAAAGAGTGCAGAATAGAGGGAGATTGCAGAGATTTCAGTGCTGAAATGGAATGCAAAATGACATTAAAACATGCAAGCAACTCATGTAACTCATGCTAAAAAGCCTTAAACATTAAGCTAGTGAAGGAAATTGCTCTACAACCACACAATACAAGCCTCAAAGGACCAAACCAGCTCAAAACAGAGCTGAAACCAGTCAAAATAGTAGCAAAAACATGCTGAGATTAAGGTACAAAATGCTAGAAAAACATGCTCACATGTTAAGCTATCTAGGCTTGCAAACAAGACACAAAGAGGGGAGGCTATCCCCTCCAATCTTGGACTTCAAAACAAGGTTTTTGCCACTAAAATAACTCTGAATTTCAGTGGTTTAAAGGCCCAAAAGGTTTGATTTGAATATGCTAAAAGATGATGCAAAAGCTTACACAATTAAGCAACAAGAAGGGTGGACTACCCCTTTACACAAAATGACCTCAAACCATCATGTTAAGCCTCAAAAAATAAAGTTTTTTGTAGTTGAAAACCAGGCCAAAAACAGTAGAAAAAGATGGTAAAACAAGTAGTCAAAACAAAGCTTACAAGGTGAGTCTTATAACTCGTGAAGCACAGCACAAATCAGCCACAATTTCAGGCTCAAACCTCATTCCAAAGCTCAAACTAGACCCCAAAAAACCTCATCTCAAAGGTAAGAGTGTTTGGTTAAGGCTTGATGTACTAAGGTGTAGAGAAACAAGGCTTTAAGGCACAAAACAAGAAGAGAAAGAGAGAGAATTCTAGAGAGAGAGAATTCTAGAGAGAGAGAAAGAGAGAGAGAGAAATTTGATCCAAATTTTCTAACCCCTCAAAATGGGGGAGAGCACTCCGTATATATAGAAAACAAGATTAGAGCTTGAATTCATCCTACCATACACGTGTATGGAGATGCAATTCAGCGAACAACAGCTGGCACAACTGGCAAACAAATATCTAAAAAATGAGAAAAATGGCTGTTGGCCATCACTAGTGGCCGACTGGTCACCACTGATGGCCCGTGGGCACAAGCCATGGTCGATAGGCTGTGGGGCTGGTCGACAAGCCACCCTCTCCTCCAGACTTGAAACAACAAGCTCTTGGTCCACAACCAAGCACAAAACAGACGGGTTTAGAGGCTCAAAGGCAAGGCGTTCGGCCGAGAACTTCAGGCACTCAAAATGAACACAAGCATACAAAACCATCGAGTGTTTAAACAATGACATCCAAGTCTTGAGGATCGTCAAAAATGGGGTGTTTACAGGTGGACTGGGCTTGGGCGCGGGTGTGTGGTGTGAGGTTGTGTTGGGCTTGTCCGGCCCAATACTAATTCTTTTAGGCAAAAAATATTTGAATTTTATTTTATTTTTTGGTAAAATAAAATCTGTCTAGTTTTAATTTCAAATTTTGATTAGAAAAAGAAAATTCAAATTTGTTTGCACCTCTTCAGAATTTCGGTACAGGTTCCAAACAGATTTATATCTGTTTAAATTCGGTTTATACAAATTCAAATCTGTTTAAATTCAAAACCCAAAATAGTGCCATATTTGTTGGATTCAAACAGAACAGGTCTTAGATCTATTCAAACAGGTTTGGTACGTGTTTAATTCAAACCAAACAGCCACCTTTCCATCTATAAATAGGCAGTTCTTTATTTGGATTTAGCATTCAATTTTTGTTCTTCTCTGCTGCCATTAATCTCTGCATTTTGTTGCATTATTTTTCTATGAGAAAGAGTGTAAACACAAAGTGTGTTCGTTGTGCAAATAATTTGTAGTGTTGCTATTATTAGTTGTTGATCATTTTATCCTGGAAGATAGACGTCCACAATCTAAAAGCACCTTGGAGAGAAAGAATCTGTCTGAAGGACACAGTGTTAAACACTAGACTTGATCAAAAATTTGTTCGACAAATAAATAAGGTAAGTATTTATTTTACTTTTAATTTATTTATTTATATAAGATTTTGTTTTTGTTTTTGTAACAAAATAAAAATCTATTTTATTTTATTTTATCTTTTATACTGTTTTGATTTTTGTAATCAAATAGTCTCTCTCCTCTCTTTAATTCTTCAAATACAGTGAAGATTGTCCAACAGAGAATACCACCTAAGTGTGAGACTTTCAATTGAAAATGTCTTCACAATATTTTTCTAATCTTTTGGAACCTAAGCAAAAGGGGCATCATGATTGATACTAGACACACGAGATGTTTTGTAGCAAGCAAGTGAATCTTTAGAACATGACCTCTTTGAGTGTTTGAAATCGCAGGAAATGTGGCGAAGAACATCATTGGGTTAGAAACTCTTCGGTTATTAATCACACTCTCTCACCCTCTTTAGTTGTTTTTTTTTTTAAATTTTTTGTTGTTCTTTGAATTGGGATAATCACTTTCAATTATTTACTTGCAATTTAATTCTCATCCATTATTTGATTTTGTTTAAATTTTCTTCTACTTGCAAGTAACAATACAATAAGGAATAATGATATTGATGATAATGGTGAGTTTTGATGGGGTGGATTGAAATTTTGGAAGAAGATGAAGAGAAAATAATTAAAACTTTAAAAATAAGATGAAATGACTTAAATATAAAGAATACATGGTAATATGTACCATGAGAAAAATAATAATATTTTATTTTAGAGTTTAGCGTGTATTATCTTTATTTATAAGGGTTTTTTTTATTGATAAATCTCATTTCACTACAACAAAAACACATTTTAGTGACACCATACTAGTGGCATGTTCTTAAAAAATGTCACAAAAAGAATATTTGGTGGCATTTTTTAGAAAAATGTCATAGAGCCACAAATATACAAGGCTCTAGTGACATTTCAATTAAAAAAAGTGTCACTTCACTACAACAAAAATGTCACTACAACAAATTTACACTTTAGTGACACTACACTAGTGGCATGTTTTTAGAAAATGCCACAAAAATAAAAATTGGCATTAAATCTTTTAGAAAAATGCCACAGAACCACAAACATATAAGGCTCTAGTGGCATTTCAATAAAGAAATGTCACATCAATTTTATGGCATTTTATAAAATAATGATAGAAAAAATTATGTTCGTGACATTTACCAACAGATGCCACTAAACTTTAGTAGCAATGACATTTTTTAAAAAATATCAGGACACTAGGTAGGTGCAAATTACTTTTTATGGCACTTTGGTGAAAAGTGTCATAAACAAATATTTTATAGCATTTTGAGAAATGCCACTAAGCTAAAAACTTTCCAAGCTTATAATTGCATTTTTGAAAAAACAAAAAATGCCAATATATTTTCTAAATTTTTAAAATGCAGTAAATGATTAAAAATAAATAAATTAAACTCAATATACACTACAGGAAAAAGCACATTCGGCGACTAAATTTCCTGACCAAAAAAAATTTGGTCGTTGAAAGTATAGCTTTCAGCAACCAAAACAGCATTAGTAGCAAAAAGTAAAATTTTTTGGCGACTAAACAATTTTAGTAGCCAAAAGTCTACAATTGGCGACTAAAACTAAGTTTGATCGCTGATTATATTGGTTTTAGTGACTACAAAATTTTTAGTAGCCCAAGGTAAAGCTTTTTGGCAATTAAAAAAATTTAGTAGTCAAAAGTCTACAATTGGCGACAAAAAATAAGTTTGGTCGCTGATTTATGGGTTTTACCGACTAAAAAAAATTTAGTAGCCAAAAATAAAGCTTTTGGTGAATAAAAAAATTTTAGTAGCCAAAAGTTTATAATTGGCGACTAAAAAATAAGTTTAGTCGCCAAAAGTGGTCATTTTTAGCGCGGGAGAACTAAAATCTCAAGGCAGGAATTATATTTTTTGGCGACCAAAATTTTGGTAGCTGAAAGTGCATCTTCAGTGACCAAATCCGATTTTGGTCGGCAAAAGTTAAGTTTTTTAGCAACTAAAAAATAATTAGTAGCCAAAAGTATAGAATTGGCGATTAAAAAATATTTTTAGTCGCCAAAAATGGTCTTTTTTTATTTTGCTAGTAAATAGTTTATTTTACATAAATTATGTTCAATAAAATAATTATGTTTATACATATACTTTTATATTAATATGGATGTATGTACTATATAAATAATATATGTTGCATATATAATCATGTACTGCTATAGAGGTGTAGTGGGAAGAGTGTGGTGTGCGGGAGGTTGGCGGTTCGAGTCTTCGCAAGAGCAGATCAAATTGTTCTACAACGAATTATCGTCACAAATGGCACTTGATAGCGTCTCGAATAGTGCCTACCATGACATTAAAGTGTCACTGAAAGGTTTTAGTCTTGATGGTGTAATGACACTTATAAGTGTCACTAACTCTTTTTTTAATAGCGCTTGATAGTGCCACAAATAATATCTACCATGACATCAAAATGTCATTGAAAGTTTTTAGCCATGATGGTGTAGTGGCACTTGTAAGTATCTACCGTGGCACGGATACAAATGACACTTGTTCAAAATGCCACAAGACTAAAAAATGTCATTAAACCAATAGTTTTTTGGCACTTTCAAATGTCACTAAACTAAGAAAATGTTGTAGTGTTTAGAAGTGTTCTAACCTAATAAGTCTATAAAGAAAAATTATAGCCTAGTTAGTCCTATATATTTTTATTTTTATTTCATGAAATCCTTTTTTCCTAATTTATATTGCTTGTTGGACTATCATATCATTATGTCTATTGTTGATATGTATTACATAAAAAGAGAATATACACGTTTCCTTTTTGTTACTCCCTCTGTTTTGGCAATTATCATTATTCATGTTTTTCCTTATGATTAGTTTCATTCACATTTATGGTACTGTTTCGTTGTGTTAGGGTTTCGAAACTCTCTATTTGGTAGGGTTTTGAAAGTCTAGTTTACTCGGGGAAGTGAGAGAATATTATGTTCCTCCATTGTTGCGGTAAAGTTTTGTATTGTTCCATTGTCGCTTTGTGTTCGAAACTCTGTGTTCATCCATTATTGTTCTGTATTCAAAACTCTGTGTTTGGAAGAGTTTTGGAATCATAATTCTACCCATACATTCTAGTATGATGTTTGGTTTGAGTTTTGGAAAATTAATTCCACCCCTTCTTTTGAAAACTCGTTTCAAGCGAACTTTTAAATTTTGAAATTTGGCCTATTAGACGTCCGGCCGGTCGTTCGGTCGGTTGACCTGAACAGTACAATTATTATTATTATTATTTTATTTTATTTTATTTTATTTTTTGCAATTAGCACTTGCTTTATATATATATATATATATATTTAATAAAACAATATTTTTGGAATTTTGTAAAAAAATTTATGAGCTTTTAATAGATTTTTGAGTTGTGTATTTGGTTATGAGTTTTTTGTATCAGATATCATATGTCACATCAAAAAATTTTCACTCAATTTAAAACTCCTTTCAAAACTTATACACCAAACAAATTTTCTACACTCAAATCATAATTCCAAAACTTACAAACTCAAAATACAACTCTGTGGGAGCTGAATAAATAGAAGGGTCGGAAGGGATGTATCCCAGAAGTCAGAAACTGTTCGGCTCCGTACTAATCAACTAAGATACCGAATACATTGAGATCGCCGAATAGACGGGGAGATGTATGTAGGAATAAACAAAAGGATAATAAGTAAAAAGTGGGCTCTGGACCCGAGGTCCATAGAATGAGTATAAATACAATAGCTTCAGATTTAGAAAGGTATGTAAGAATCACTTCACTAAACTTAGTAAACAAGCTTTCTTGAGTATAAGAACTGACTTGCCCGTCGGAGTGCTAACCCCGGCACCCCAGACCGGAGTGTTTGTCTTTGCAGGTGACTAGCTGAGGATCAAGAGCGTCTCCCAGGATCGGAAGAGTATTTCCAAAACCATATCCCCACAATTGGCGCCGTCTGTGGGAATACTCAAGTACATCCATGGAAGGCGTGACTCAAGATTCTCCGATAGCCACCGACGCGATCACACAGAGAGTCGACCTCACTCCGGCAAATATGCTCGAGAAGGAAATCATCGCTGCAAGACATGCCTTGAATGTCGATTCACAAACAACTTCAGCGCAAGAGACGATGCTAGCCATCATGGAACGAGCCAAAAAGACCAAACAAAATTTAGACAACACCATCGCTGAGAACGAGCACCTTCGCCGCGATCTGGCCTTGGAAATAGCAAAGTCCAAACAAACAGTGCGCCAGGTTTCTGAGCGACCCCCAAGGGCAGGCGATCTACGGTCTCGGGCCCGACAGCAAAACACCGACGCTCGTTGTGCTTCAGCCGATTACTTTGAGGAGTTGACAAAAGACGAACGTCTCCAGCGAAGTGTTCCGCATGATAACATCCATATGATATACAGCCTGCCGAAAGCCCCGGCCGTACATGCAATCCAGTCCCTCCCAGGCCCTCAGCAGCAACTCACGCCAGCAAAGCGACCCCGAGAATCGCCAAGCATCACCTTCGACGACTCTGATTTGATCGGTGTAACACTCCCTCATATCAATCCATTGGTTGTCGCGCTACGCGTAAACCGGTTCACCGTCGAACGCGTTCTTATAGACCAGGGCAGCACTTCGGAGGTCATGTATTATAAAACCTTTATCAAACTCGGGTTCACCGAATCAGACCTGATTCCAGCCCCTTATCCACTATTCGGCTTCAATAACAACCCCGAATACCCACTGGGAAAGATCAACCTACCCGTTCGAGCGGGTTCCAGAACGGTGGATGTAGAATTCCTGGTCGTCCGGCTGCCATCGCCATACAATCTCATCATGGGGTGATCGTGGTTGCATACCTTACAGGCCGTCCCGAGCACCTACCATCAATTGTTACGTTTCCCAACAGAACACGACATTGAGCAGATCCGCGGCTCCCAAAAATCGGCACAAGCATGTTACCTCCTAGCCGCCAAAATGCCAAAGGAATTGCAGGTAAACTCCATTGAGGTACCCAATCGGGAAATCCTGGATGACGTCGGGCGGCAGCCAAGCGAAAAGGCCACAGAAGGTTTAGACCGAGTAGACATCGATGGAAGCCCGGAAAAGTTCTTCATAATCGGCACCTCTTTAAACCAAGCCGATAGACAGCAGCTGATCTCCTTTCTACTCGCCAATCTCGACGTCTTTGCGTGGACTCCGTACGAGATGCCGGGTATAGACCCATCAGTTTCACAGCACCACCTGAACGTCGACCCCACATGCAAGCCCATCATTCAGAAAGGCCGTCGGTCTGCCGCAGAGCACACTGCTGCCGTCATAGAAGAAGTCGACAGACTGCTTGACGCCGAGGCAATTAGAGAAGTCACCTACCCCACGTGGCTCTCCAACACAGTGGTGGTGAAGAAGAAAAATGGAACTTGGCGAGTGTGCGTCGACTTCACGGATCTGAACAAAGCTTGCCCCAAGGACTGCTTTCCCTTACCTAGATTCGACCAACTCGTCGATGCAACGGCGCGCCACCAACGCATGAGTTTCCTCGATGCTTACAGAGGCTACCATCAGATCGCCATGCATCCGGATGACCAGGACAAAACTGCATTCCTCACCCCAAGAGGAACCTACTGCTACAAAGTTATGCCTTTTGGGCTGAAGAATGCAGGGGCAACTTACCAAAGACTGGTCACCGCTATGTTCAAAGAACAACTCGGCCACACTATGGAAGTCTACATCGACGATATGGTGGTCAAGTCTAAAGAAGAACAGGATCACATAGCCGATCTAGAGAAGACATTCGGCATCTTGCGCAAATACAGAATGAAACTAAACGCCTCCAAGTGCGTGTTTGGAATCGGCTCCGGCAAATTCCTGGGTTATATCGTCAACCACCGTGGAATCGAAGCCAACCCGAGGCAAGTCACAGCAATCTTGGAACTCGGTTCCCCCCGATCAGTGAAAGAAGTCCAAAAGTTGATGGGGATGGCCGCTGCACTCAATAGATTCATCAGTCGGTCAACAGACCGCTGCAGACAATTCTTCCAGACGCTACATCAAGGCAAAGCTTTCGAATGGTCCGCCGAGTGCGAAACAGCTTTCACCGGGCTCAAGACTTACCTCCAGTCAGTACCTCTCTTGACAACACCAGCTACCGGTGACCCCCTCATTCTGTATCTGGCAGTCTCCGATAGGGCCGTCAGCGCCGTACTATTAAAAGAAGAGGAAGGGCAGCAATGGCTAGTGTATTATGTGAGCAAGGCAATGGTTGATGCCGAGACACGTTATCTTCCACTGGAAAAACTCATCCTAGCCTTGGTCATGGCAGCAAGAAAACTGATGCATTACTTCCAGGGGCATAGCATTGGGGTGATAACAGATTATCCCCTCCGATCAGTACTACGAAGTGCAGAAGCATCAGGACGTGTTTCAAAATGGGCTCTTAATCGTAGCAATAGATTACTTTACAAAATGGGTCGAAGCGGAGGCTCTAACACATATACGAGATGCCGACATAAAGCGATTTGTATGGAGAAACATCATCACGCGATTCGGCATTCCAAGAGCTCTCATCTCAGACAATGGCACCCAGTTCGATTGTGGCGTATACCGAGAACTGTGCAGCAAATACGGTATCGTGCCTTACTTCTCTACGCCCGCGTACCCCCAGAGTAACGGTCAAGCCGAAGCGTCTAACAAAACCATCTTGGACGGCATCAAAAAGAGGCTGGAAAGAGCTAAAGGCAAATGGGTCGAAGAATTGCCGAGTGTATTGTGGGCACATCGCACAACGCCGAGGAGGTCCACCGGAGAAACGCCGTTAGCTCTATGCTTCGGAACCCAAGCAATCTTACCCCTGGAAATCGGCCTCCCGACTTTGAAATCGCAAGCCTTTGATACGGGCCGAAATGACATGATGCTCGCCCTGGACCTGGATCTAATCGAGGAACGAAGAGACCGCGCCCTGGCCTCCATGGCACGGTATCAGCAGCAGCTCGCTAAGTCGTACAATCAACGAGTTCAGTTGCGCCGTTACACCCCAGGAGAGCTGGTCCTGAAGAAAGTACTTCCAGCCGACCAGAGACCGGCCGACGGAAAGCTGGGTCCGAACTGGGACGGCCCCTATCAAGTAGACTCCATTGCAGGAACAGGGGCATATCGGCTCTCGGACATGTCAGGAAGAAGCCTGCCACGGCCTTGGAATTCAACGCATCTACGAAAATTTTACCAATGACCCGATTTGTGGGCTTGGTACTTGAACATACTCTGCTGTGATGCAAAAGTTTCTTATTTTTAAGCCTCAGCTCATACGCTTCTTGATGGCCGAATAAGTCTCCGGATTCGGAGCGCCCTTCGTGGATACCACGATTGGCCCAACAAGTCTCCGAATTTGGAGCACCCTTCGTAGATACCACGATTGGCCGAACAAGTCTCCGGATTCGGAGCGCCCCTCGTGGATACCACGATTGGCCGAACAAGTCTCCGGATTCGGAGCGCCCTTCGTGGATACCACGATTGGCCGAACAAGTCTCCGGATTCGGAGCGCCCTTCGTGGATACCACGATTGGCCGAACAAGTCTCCGGATTCGGAGCGCCCTTCGTGGATACCACGATTGGCCCAACAAGTCTCCGGATTCGGAGCGCCCTTCGTGGATACCACGATTGGCCCAACAAGTCTCCGGATTCGGAGCGCCCTTCGTGGATACCACGATTGGCCGAACAAGTCTCCGGATTTGGAGCGCCCTTCGTGGATACCACGATTGGCCGAATAAGTCTCCGGATTCGGAGCGCCCTTCGTGGATACCACGATTGGCTGAAGAAGTCTCCGGATTCGGAGCACCCTTCTTGGGGATCACGATTTAACTGACCAAATACATGGTTCCTAATTGGAGATGATCGATGCATGATCAAACGTTTACATTACGCAATACAAAAGCTGACAATAAATTGAGATAGGGCGTTTAATTACGCGCAAAACATTTCAAAAGCTGTTAATAAAGAATTTCTATTTATTCAAAAGCCGCCAAACATTTCAAGCATTTGATAAAGTAATTCTATTTATTCAACATTATGGCCCACTAAGTCGGCGTCTTCGTCGTCGCTTTTCTCAATTTCGAACTCGGGATACGGAAGGTAATGCCGATGATATAGGGGCGAAGCCGAATTTATGCCCACGGACCCAAGAGTTTCCACGGTTTGAAAGGCCCTGATCCAGCCATGCTTGAAACCACGATTTTCGCATCGGCAGACTTCCTCAGCTAGGTCTGTTTTGGTCTTCTTGATCCTGGCCTTCAAGCCGTCCCGATATCCTCTCTCATAACCCAAGGCCTCTCGGTTCGCCCTCTCCCCCATGCTTTTCGCTTGACTGTCCACCACCGACTCGGCCGCTCGAACACTCTTCAGCTCCCGAAGCTCACTCTCAGCCTTTTTCGCGCGAGCCTCCAGACTACGATTCCTTTCGTTGTTTTTGTCACTCTCGCGTCGGGCTTCGCGCAGACGCATCCCGACTTCATAAGCACTATACAGTCCCTTGACAGCTCCATGTATGCCATCCCGAAATACTTCGAAATCTCGACGTCCGACCATCGACTGTTAGACCTCTGGCGGAAAAATCTGCCGAGCGAACTCGACTGCTACATCTGGGTCTTTAATTATAGAATCCGCCTCCGTCATTGGTCTATTCTTCACGAGAACCGCAAAACTCAACGGTCACGGCGCCGCGTCAGGCTCAACTTGCGGTCATGGGCACGGGGAATCTCCCCGTTGTCCGTCCTTTCGGGGTGATCTGCTTCGACGACTAGGGGGCCGCTCTTTTTCCCGATCCACGGATGCCCTTCTTCCCGTGTGAATAGGCTCGCTTCTGCGATTCATTTTGACCGCTAAACCCAGCCAGTGTTGGCCCCTGCCAGGTCTGCATCAAGCCTGAATAGAAATGAGTTAAGTTGGCATGAACTCGCCCATTTATTCTGGGGTACATGCAGCTCCCCCGAGAAAACGTCAGAAAGACTGAGCGCCAAACGTCGTATGCCCCTCAGCCAGCCCACGATTCAAAGCCATCGGCTCATTCGGTTCCTCAGGCTCGCGCCCTGGCTAAGGCAAGGGCAGATTCATTAATCTAGTCGGCTATATTTCAAGCGCTATCGCCGGTTAACCTAAGATCGCTGGGGCAAGGGCGGATTCATTGATCTAGCCGGCTATATTTTCAAACGATAACGCCGAGTAATTTACGCCTCAGCCAGCCCACGATTCAGAGCCATCGACTCATTCGGTTCTTCAGGCTCGCACCCTGGCTAAGGCAAGGGCAGATTCATTAATCTAGTCGGCTATATTTCAAGCACTATCGCCGGTTAACCTAAGATCGTTGGGGCAAGGGCGGATTCATTGATCTAGCCGGCTATATTTTCAAACGATAATGCCGAGTAATTTACGCCTCAGCCAGCCCACGATTCAGAGCCATCGACTCATTCGGTTCCTCAGGCTCGCGCCCTGGCTAAGGCAAGGGCAGATTCATTAATCTAGTCGGCTAAATTTCAAGCACTATCGCCGGTTAACCTAAGATCGCTGGGGCAAGGGCGGATTCATTGATCTAGCCGACTATATTTTCAAATGATAACGCCGAGTAATTTATGCCTCAGCCAGCCCATGATTCAGAGCCATCGGCTCATTCGGTTCCTCAGGCTCGCGCCCTGGCTAAGGCAAGGGCAGATTCATTAATCTAGCCAGCTATCTTTTCAAGAGATCACCGAGTAACTTATGCCTGAGCCAGCCCACGATTCAAAGCCATCGGCTTATTTGGTTCCTCAGGCTCGCGCCCTAGCTAAGGCAAGGGCAGATTCATTAATCTAGTCGACTATATTTCAAGCGCTATCGCCGGTTAACCTAAGATCACTGGGGCAAGGGCGGATTCATTGATCTAGCCGGCTATATTTTCAAACGATAACGCCGAGTAATTTACGCCTCAGCCAGCCCACGATTCAGAGCCATCGACTCATTCGGTTCCTCAGGCTCGCGCCCTGGCTAAGGCAAGGGCAGATTCATTAATCTAGTTGGCTATATTTCAAGCGCTATCGCCGGTTAACCTAAGATCGCTGGGGCAAAGGCGGATTCATTGATCTAGCCGGCTATATTTTCAAATGATAACGTCGAGTAATTTATGCCTCAGCCAGCCCACGATTTAGAGCCATCGGCTCATTCGATTCCTCAGGCTCGCGCCCTGGCTAAGGCAAGGGCAGATTCATTAATCTAGCCGGCTATCTTTTCAAGAGATCACCGAGTAACTTCTGCTTGAGCCAGCCCACGATTCAAAGCCATCGGCTCATTCAGCTTCACGAGCCCGCGCCCTGGCTAAGGCAAGGGCAGCTTCCTTAGTCCGATCGTCCGAGCTCAAAATTAAGTAATATCATTCTTCATCAGCAAAATCGAGCACAACTCATGACATTTTATATATGCAAAATAAATAAGCTATAAGCCCGCACAAAAATGTCTGACAAAACAATTGTAACAATACATTTGTGAAATCCTAAGTCAAATTGCCCAGCTCAGCCTTCGGAATCAGTCTCCAACGACTCGACATCCGCTTGCTCATACGGCACTGGCATAGTCAGTGAAACTCCAGCTGCAGCAAGGGCTTTGTGCCAGCCATGTTTGAACCCCCTGTTTTCGAACTGCGGGACCTGGTCCACATATTCGGCGAGCCCAGCATCTTTCCTGGCTTCGAATACTTTGGAAGCAGCCGCTTTCATGTCAGCCAACTCAGCCTCCAGGCTGGCAACCGTCGTCTGGGACAATCTCAGTGCCGCTTCGCTCGCGTCCGCCTTCTTCTCGGCGTCCGCTCGGGATTGATCTGCAATGCGTGCCTTTTCTACTTCAGCCTCGGCCCGAGAAGCTTCCTTGTTCGCTCTCAAAACTGCATCCTCGGCCCTCTTCCTCTGGCCCTCTACTTGCTTTCGTAAGCGGTCAATCTGTTTGACGGCGTCGAGATGCCGACGTCCCATGTCGGCTATCCTTCCGACGGTCTGCAAAGGAAGAACCCAAAAACATAACCTCAACAGTACTTGGATAAAGTGAAGAAAAGTCAGAATACCTACCAGAAGTGCCGATTGCACGGTTAGTGCTGTCGCATTCAAATCTGGTTCCACCCGGAAAGCCTCCATATCAGACGGCAACGACACAGACGTAGCCACACCGAATGCGACTTCTGGATCTTTAAGCGCCGAAGCGTTAGAGGGAACCGGCATGTCCTTTACCATTGGACGAATGACAAAAGGAACAACCTCATTAGATCCCTCCAATCGAGGACGCTTACCACATTGTTGGTCTGAACCGGCCTTGAGGTCAGCAGAGCGTTTCTCTGCCTTTTCCTCAACTTTTTGGCCGACTTCCCCGACCAACGGAGATTTGGCATTCTGACCTTTTTCCATCTCCTCTACAACCCCCAAGGACTCTGACTCGGCAACAGGGAAGGGGAGTCGAGACTCGGTGGCGGGCGGTATTTCAGATGAAAGGCCCTCCGCTCTTCGCCGCGCGGCTAACCTCTTCGCATTCGCCTTTTTGGCAAGCTTTGTCAGACTCAATCTGGCCATATCCGCAGAGTCTATGACGGGAAGATCCTCTAAGCGTTGAAAAACGTCGGCAGAAGGAAGATCCCCTGGTCTCGATTTAAATGGAGGATCGGCGAGATCCAATACCTCCTCAGACTCGGTCTCGGATTGATCTGATTCGGCGATATTAGCTACCTCATTTCGCTCCGAATCGGACCCTTCAAAGCCTACCTGCCTCAAGTTTTTGAAGTCAGACAGAATAAGAGCAGTAAGGGAATCTTCACCCTTCAGAATCGGTATGTTTTCCGCTGCCGAGAAGGTTGTGTATGTCGGCTCGTAACAAAGCAGAATGTGAGCCGCCCTCCCCTGTTTCTGAAGACTTCGACGGCCGAAATACCCGAGAGCAACCCTAATATCTGAAAGAACGGCGTCGTGGGTTGAAGATAGTACCTTTTTCAAACCCCTCCCTGCACGAGACGAAGCCGTAAGATTTCAATGGAATAGGTTTTACAATAAAATTGAACACATGACAAAAACAAGGAGATACTCGGCGACCTGGCTTGCCCCTCCGTCTAGGAATAGGGTCAACACGATCCTCCCCTTCGCCAAATTCCCAGTTACCCTGGACAACGACCATAACATCATCAACTCGTTTCCCAGAGCTGGAAAGCATAGTGATTAGTTGATGGTCAGTGTCCTTAGCTCTAAGGAAATAACGCCCTTGCCGACCGGAGGACTTAGCCAAGGCATAGCAGTGCCGGATAGCCGGAATGCCAAGGTTAATTCCAAGGCGACGATTCAACGCTACAATCCTGATTATAATTCTAAAGATATTCACGCTAGGTTGAGAAGGGATTAAATCCCAATGGCGAAGCACATCCCTTAGAAATGGGTGTAGAGGGAAGTGGACTCCACCCTCTGCGATTGACAAGAGAGGAAAGACGATTGTGGTTTCGACCTCCCTCTCCATGTCAAGGGTGCCGTCTGCCAAAAGTGACAGACGAACGTCATCAGGAATAGAGAAATGGCGTCTAAAGCCAGCAATTCGATCTGATGAGAGGAGGTCTTTCAAATGTTTCGCTATACTCAATAGTTGACACAGATATGCCAAAGAATAAAATAGGAACAGTTCTCGAAGCAAAGAAGTGGAAAACTTATAGAGGGTAAAGAAGATATTGGAGGAGACAAAATTGCAAGAACGATCCAAAAGGCAACCCAGCGACCAGTATCATGGAATGCGAATCCGAAGGGACGCCAATCTTTGAAAACGAAATGAATAGGTATGTACGAAGAGGCGGGAAGTCGGTACGACAACCAAAAGGCAAAATTTTGGTTGGGTATTCAAAATTCGGAACCAAGCACTCCAGCCAACAGACATTGGGAGAATGCTTGGGGGGCAATTGTGGGAGCCGAATAAATAGAAGGGTCGGAAGGGGTGTATCCCAGAAGTCAAAAACTGTTCGGCTCCGTACTAATCAACTAAGATACCGAATACATTGAGATCGCTGAATAGACGGGGAGATGTATGTAGGAATAAACAAAAGGATAATAAGTAAAAAGTGGGCTCTGGACCCGAGGTCCAGAGAATGAGTATAAACTGAGTAAGTAAGAATCACTTCACTAAACTGAGTAAACAAGCTTTCTTGAGTATAAGAACTGACTTGCCCGTCGGAGTGCTAACTCCGGCACCCCGGACCAGAGTGTTTTTCTTTGCAGGTGACTAGCTGAGGATCAAGAGCGTCTCCCAGGATCGGAAGAGTATTTCCAGAACCATATCCCCACAAACTCCTATTCTAAAATCATATTTAGAAAACTCTACCAAACGCTACCTATGTTTCTCCATAGTTGTAAATTTTGTTTATATCCAATCAATTTTGTTACAAACATATTCTTTAAATATGGGTTTGGTTTGATTTGGATTGATGGAATAATGAAATTGCATGAATTGTTAATGATAGCGATAATGATGAAGATGATGATGAAGACAACGATGTGGGTGATAATTTTTTATTTTTAGAGTAATTGAGTTTTTTTTTTGGATTTCTAATTCTATTACTGCCACTGTTTCTATTTTTGTTATCAATCAATGTGAATGTTCACATTTCACATTATTTAAAAGTATGAGAAATAAGTTTTGGAATATAAATATAGACATAGTTATATTTTACTTGTTGTTTGAACAATCATTTTTTGTTACCATTAAAAAGAAACTGGTGTTACATGGTCAAAGTTTTTCAAGAGATCAGATGAAACTAAATCTCAATCACAACAGGCAGCATCAACTCAAAAAAAAATTGGCACGGTTGGTGCAAAAGTACCGGCCATGGGCAAAATTGTGCTGTAGAGGAAGGAAGGTCAGCAGGCTTTTCCTGGGAATTAGCTGATTATATGGCCATGGGCAAAAGTGTTCTGTAAAATTTTCAACAGGGAGTGTGTTGATGCTAAAGATGCACAAAGTGGGAACAAGCTGGTAGGAATTTCAACGTCACATTCTGGAGAACTAAACAAAGGCGAACCTATTCAGCCAGGGAGCACAAGCAGTGTTAAAGGTCTCAAGGGTGTTGTGTTGGGTGAGGCTTTTTGTATGTGGAATTTTCATTCTATAATACCCAAGGATTTTCACTTTAATTGTGTAGAACTTCTGGTGCTCCAAAGCTGGATTGGTCCAATACAAGTGAATTGTTCGGTTCTTCAAGGCTAATGGTGTCTTATATAATATATGACAGGGAGCGTTTCAATGCTAATGGTGCACTAAATGGGAGCAAATTGTTTGGTTCTTCAAGGCTACATGAGTGAGAAGTAATTAAAGGTGAATTGGTTCAGGCAGGGGCGGGGCTATGTATAATTCAATGGTGTTAGTTGACACTACTGAACTTTCAAGTTTTGTTTAAATATATATGAAATTTTGTTTAATAGTTTTTGATTTTAACAAAATGATCCCAGTGTTTGGAATTATTCATTGTTTAGTGGTGTCAATTTTAACAAAATAATCCCAGTGAATCTAGATAAATATCAAATATATCACATATATTTGGAGCTATTCATTGTTTAGTGGTGTCAATTTTAGTTCAGTGTTCGTTCATTCATTTGCTCCATCAATGCTTCATTCTCTAACAACCATTGTTGCATTGCCATTGATGCATTCCTTTATTTGTTCTCTCTCTCCCTCTGAATGACCCCACTGAGGGGAATTCCTGACTACGCCACTGGGTTCAGGGAAGTGAAAAGAACATAAAAAATCTTACTAGCTGAGAAAGAAACACGAGGAGGCAAAAGAAATATTAGTTTGAGGTCTTGAGAACAACAATAATCTGCTGATGCTCAACCATCCGATTTATGAAGAGAAAATATCCTTCCGACTGTTTTTGCTATTACATTTTCCTTCTTTTCTTTGGGGGGCATAATTTGTGATATAAAACTATAGCTGTTTGCTCCTTTACCACTGAAAACATCCGCAAAGTTTAGAAATTTGCTGCTCAACTAATGTCCACACAGACATGAGGATCATTTTGCAATTCTCCAAGGTAAGTTCTGTTTCGAATGCTTGATTTTGTATTTCACTATATCCATTTGGTTTCAGTTGATTGCCATGCTACATTGGTTCCAGAGACAACTATTTGTAATGTGGTACCTCATGTATCGGGTACTCTTTAATGCTCGAAACTACTGCTGATTTTTGTATGTTCTGTTATTATGTTTGAGATACATGAAGTCCATGTAAGCTTGACCATGAACAACTAACTACATATTCTCTGATTAATGAATCTCAAGTTTGTTATGACAACTTAAACTTGAATGAGATTTTCTAGCTGGCAAAACATAGCCAAGCCAGTATCGTTCCTTCCTGGGTTGGGATTGAGAACTTGTGTGGATTGTGGGCCCACCACAATCGATAATCCAAATCGTTTATTTTGTGGGTTTTTTTTTTTTTTTTTTGTGTATATCATTTATGGAAAATAAATTTAAGTTGATCAAATAATCGTAATATTTTCATTTTAGGATTTGTGTAAAGAAAATTAATAATCTATTTTCAAAAATATATTTGTCGTCAATTTTTTGAAGACAAACATGATAAAATAAAAATGTTATGATTAATATTTGATCATTGATTTTTTTCAAATTTACTGTATTGCTCTCCCCCAACCTAAAAAAAAAAAAGATCAGGTCAAATTCAAAATACAATTTGAAGGAATTTCATCAGAAAAAAAAAAAACCATCAAATTTTAATATAAATTTTTTTAAAGAGACATGCTCTAATAGTGTATATATTATTTTTTAGTGTAATTTATTTTTAGGGTATGATTTGATCGTGTGTATCTAATAATATATATTTGCAATTTCATTAAATTGAGTAATGTTATATAAATAAAAAATTTATACAAAATGATGTGACTTCATATTAAAACAAAATGCTATTAAAGATAAATTTATTTACAATAATAATAATGTTATTGTTATTGTCAATTTTTTTCATATGAATTTTATGTATGAAAATAATTTTTTAATTGGGTAGGGTACATTGGTACTTAATGGCAAAAAAATCATTTCAATGCAAATTATAAAATCCAAACAGGGTCACCAGTCCTAGCCTTGTTGAATTTTCAAGTCCTCACAAGTGTTCAAACTTGAGAGAAACCCAACATTACCCACTCTCCGAATTTTGAAACCTCCCTCCTTGACCAAATTCACTGCCCAAAAAGAGCGCGCTCTCTTTTTTTCCTAATCGAAGCTATGTCTGACATTTCAGAATTCAAAACCCAAAAGCACAAACAAAAAACGAATTGGGAATTCTCCGCCTCTCTCCCTGAAAATGAAAATTGAAAACATCCTCCAAAACAGAAACAAAAACTTCAAATCAACTCTCTCCCAAATCCCAAATCTCCCCTCCAAAACAACCCTACAAAATACCTCTTCTTTCCCCCCCTCCATTGCACCTCTCTCTCTCTCTCTCAAAATTCCTCTTCAGTCAGTAAGCAGCAATGGCAATGCTCTGTGTTTGTGAAAACAACAAAGAGAACATCCCACCTACCATGTCAAAGCAACCCAAAACAATTGGAGCAGTTTCCACAATTCCAACCAAGAAAAAAAGAGCAACAACCAGAACCAGAATTCCTCTACAAGACATCACCAACCTCTTTTATTCAGTACCAATTCCAAACAGCACAGCTCTTTCTCTTTCTTCCCACATTTTGGTCTCCAATGTGAAGCACCGGAAGAGGAGAGCTGAGATTGACTCTGACTTCTTCTCAATGCAGAACAGCACAGCTCTTGTTTCTCTAAGGAAATGTTTTAGATAGTCCACAAATTAGTCTTCATTTATCATTCAAATCAAAAGTTTATTGTATCCTTTTTTCCTTTTCTTTTTTTTCATTTTCATTTTCTTTCTGGGTTTTTGATTGAGTAAACAGTAATTGGGTGTATTCCCTTCAAATCAATATCTATATATACATATATATATATATATATACAGAGACCATTCAAAGGGTAGCTTGGTGATTTAGTTTGGTAATTTTTATTGGCTCTTTGTAACTATGGTTCAGTGGGATTGGGGTAAAAATTTATGGCTAGAATTTGTTTAATTGGCTTGAGAGTGTTTAAAAATAAGATTTAAAATTTTAATTTCGAATCATTCTAAAGGGTGATTTTGAGTTCGAGTTACTCTAAGAGTAAGTTGGTCCAGAAATTTAATCATGAAAAAAAAAAAAAAAGAATCTCTTATGTGATATGAAGGAGCAATTATTCATTTTTCCATAGCCATTGATGTGGTAATGTCACAAATCAATCCAACACGATGTCACATGGGGTATGAAATAATTTTCATACAAAGATGTGGGGCTTAATGATATTATTAATTTTATTATTGAAACGCGTTTCACGGGTTGCACAACAGTCATTGCTGGTTGGAATATATGTTGAGCTTGGTGCAATTGACGGGCCAATGTGAGCACTAAAAAACCCAATTTCAATTTGAGAATTTTTTATATATATAAGTTTATAGATAAAGAGATACATAGACAATGAATGACAAAAATAAAGACTATTATATAATCAAGCAAACAAACTTACCTCAATAAGATTCTAACATAATTTGAATTTAGTCAAAATGTGGGTGCTTATGTGAGCCTCCTCAGGCCAAGCTTGTTTATTGATATGAGCTAATCATGTTAGCGTATTAAGGATTTTTTGAAAAGCACATAAATAAGTTGGTTATTGGTTTATTTTAGTTATATTATTTTTTTTATTTTATTATTTTTTTTTTGTAATAAACAAAAAAAAGTCAAACTTATAAAGCAGCTTATGAGTAAGTATTTTAAAATTATTAAATAATTAATAGAAAGTAGTATTTTTGCTATGGATATGAAAACTTTAAGATGTGTTGTAATGGTTTGATCAATCAAAAGAAAATCCAAAGCTAGATTTAAATTTCACATTTGACGAGAAGTACGCACTAAAATTCGTATTTCAAAGAAGTTAAACTAGTTATAATTTAGTAGAAACTAAAAGGATCAAAGAAATTAACAAAAATGCAACAATCGAAAAGGAGAAAATAATAAAATCATAGATTCATAAAATGTTAGAAAGATACATATAAAATATGATAGACTGAGAGATGTATTTAACTGTCTTAAAGTTACGTTTTCTCCTATTGTGAAGGTGTTGGCGATGATAATAATAGTTTAAAGATTAAATACAATTTATTTATAATTCTCTCTCTTCTAATATTGAAGTCCATTCAGCCTCCGTTTGGGAAGTCAAAAAGTTAGGCTTTTTGGCTATTTTAGCCACAAAAGAGAAAATAGACTTTTTTAGCCACAAAAAACAAAACATCACATCCAACCCATAATCATTACACTCCTCTCTCACAAAAAAAGTCAAAAAAGCCAAAAAGCCCTTCCCAAACCAAACTTTTAAGCCCAGGCTAAAATAACCAAAAAAGTCAAAAAGTCAAAAAGCCAACCCACTTCCCAAACAGAGGCTCAATAGATAAGAACCAAATCACGACCCGATGGAAGTTTTGCAAAGGTGTTGCTAATAGGACAATGAAAACCAAGAAAATGTCTCTATCTCAACCTGCCGCAGCGTCACTCATCATGGCACTCACTGGCTAGCTAGGTAGGTCAACCCTTGATTCCAATTTGACAAATCCTATAAAGGATGGCATTGCCCTTCCCTTAAACTTCAGTTTTTTGTATGAACTAAGTTAATATTTGGTGTTAATTAACTCAGTTGTCTCTTTAATCAAGCTCATATAAAGAATCAAAATTATTTGTTACATGAAGTCCCTTGCTTGTCCTAGACTGGATTAGAGCTCATGCTATGTTTGAATATTGGATTTTGGTACAAATTTGTGGAAGGGAAAGGCAAATTTAATAAAGACAAATTTTCTTTTTGCACTTTTTTATATAACTGGGATGAACTAACAGACTGTCACATTTTATTTCAAGTAGAATGTTGTGGATCCACTACAAGGAATCTTGTTAGGTCAAAGGATAATTTCTACCTTATCTGTCATAAATAAGGTTTTTATTTTTTATTTTATTTTATTTAATAAGCTATTGTATGGATAATCCCTGCATAGTTCTTGTAGTTGTATCATTTTAACTTTTTAATTTTTTATAACATGTCAATTTAGTTTAATTGATAAATTCGTCAAGAAATTAGATAGAAATCAGGGATAAAATAGTGAATTTAAATTTATATTTCACTCATTGAAATTCTTATCTTTTCTCTCAGTTTTTTTTTTTTTTTTTTTTTTTTTGTCTATCATATCCACAGTTTTGTAGAAGTGAAGCTTTAGAGTTGTGGCATGCAATTTTGTAATAACTTTGTTGTATCCTGAAGATGAATTGCTTTGAGCTCAATAGCAAAGTCTTTTGAGTTGGAAAAATTAAAGATAGTGACCCTAATGTGCCTCAAAGTTGATGAAGACGCAACACAGTTCACCTTACCACAGCAGTCCAAACAGTCCAAAGCTGCAGCTACTATAGCAGATAGCAGAGCACACAGTGCAAAAGAAGGGCCACAGCAGCAGTCCACGAAAGCTGATCACATGCAGACTTGTGTGAAGATGTATCACACACCATGAGCTGTGTAACATGTTAACAGTTCCCTTGTATTGTATGCAGTTAGTTTGTTAAAGATTAGTTAGTTAGATTAGTTAGGTTGTTAGATGATTAGTTACAGATTAGTTACAGATTTGTAAGTTGTATATAATGTAATTGTGAGATGAATAATATAGAGAATTCAGACTTCTTTCAAAAGTTACACCTGTTTTCCTAATTCCAATAATTTTATGTACTTCTGTAACATGTTGCACACACATTTTCTTTCCACTTTTTTCATATCATTTGATGTCACACATTTACAACAATTAAATATTAATAAGCCTTATGCAGAATGCATTGCACCATTGCTATGGCAATGCATGATACAAGTTATTAAGTCAATTTTCATTTTCATAACTTCTTAGTGAGGTACACAGATTCTTGCCACTAGGTTAGACTTGCGAATAATGATACATTTTTTTCTCTCACCTTTGCCTCTTATTGATTTATTTTTCTGTACTGCGCACATTTTTGTTTGCATCAATATCGGAAAAAAGAAGTGAATTTTCATTGCTAATTCAAGGAGATAAGGGAGCTTACCCTATTTGATTATGTATATGAAATAATGCAATGGATTCTATTGTTGGACAGCTGCATTGGCTATATTATGAAGCAGCTAAACAATGGTTATATCATAAGCTTTTCTTGAAGAGCCAAAAGAGACGCACTCTTTCATACCCTACGTGGAATATAGCTTAGGAGGCAAACTAGGTTCCGAGGCTACCCTCAACTTTGTGACTTCAATAATATGATACTTAAGCTTCGTTTGACATTGGTTACGGTAGTCAACTTTTTTGTGTTGAAACTTTTTTAGCCTGATTTTTTTTAGTCTCGTTTAGTTTTTGTTTTTGGATTTTTTTGAGTTTTGTAAGAGAACAAGTATAATGATTATAGTTTGGATGTGACATTTTGTTTTATTAGTTTATATAACCTATTTTATATTTTTGTACTTTTTTTGTCCTAAAATATTTATCAAACGAGAACTTTATATTTATTTTTATAGAAAAATGAATATAATCCTATTGAGAGTGTAGGTCCTATTTAGGATAAACGTACATTCTGTATACTTTTTTTAAAAAAAATTGTCACTATATTATTGTCATGAGTCTCATGACTTGACGAAAATGACAAATACGGCCGAATTAGCTAAAGGGCATGCACAAAGGGATTGGAGAACCAAGAGCAAAAAAATGAGGTCTTCGATTCAATGAATCAATGGATTGGACACCCCATTATGAAATATTAATTGTTAGGTACAGTGTTTTACTTGTGGTTCATAATTCATTTAAATTCAGCTATGTACTTGACCAAAATAATAATAATAATAATAATAATAATAATAATAATAATAATAATAATAATATAATCTAAATTCAACACCAATATGGCTATATATATATGCAACTATCATTGCTCATAACATATTGAGAGTAAAATGGCCAACTGGAGCTTCTGGTTGTGCTTTGCATTGATCTTTTACTTGGTGACAAGGTCTGATGCTCGGACTCTGAATCCATTAGTGAAGAAGAGAAGGGAGCTAAGTGTACGGTACCGGACAGTGCTCGAAGAAGCTCAAGAAATGTACCATTTTAGGTTGAGAAATGATGGATTGGGCAAAATCTGGGACGAGTCCAAGCGAGTTAGTCCCGGCGGACTGGATCCAAAGCATCACTGAAAAAGACCAAGAAGGGATCATTTTGCATCAATTTCTGTATCTTCACTGTTTTAAATAACGATATAAGGGCACGTATCAGTATTGACGAAACAAAATAATATATTGTAGAATGTCAATGTCAAAATTGACATGTATTATTCGATTTTTAAAACTTTGATCGGTATGAATAAGAGTAACGTTAGAAACTCATACATTTGATCCATAAATTTACTCACAATGATGTGATAAAGAAATTGGGCCCTAAATGATTAAATGTATAACAAATTAAAAGTTAATACTTACATATTGTTATGAGCAGAATTATAAAAAAAATTTGAGATCTCAAACATTTTCCGCATGAGTCACGTGTTGAAATGATTCTGATACTGCTTCTGCTGGTTTTCATGTTTGATTATGGATTTAGTATTAGCCAATTAATTGTGGTTTAAGTGCAAGCACAAGCGACATGTTTTCTTTTGTTGATATTGGAACTCTCCATGTCGGATTGGACCGTATAAAAAACTCTCTAAACAAAACATATATATAAAAAAATTAGGTTGATTGGATATCAGTAGTCACTTAATTAGATCATATTTGTTTAAAAAATAAAGACAAGTGTGATTCGATAGAGTGATTCCCGATATCCGATCAACTTAATTTTATGTATGAATAACCTATTTAGTGAGCCTTACAAAATGAACAACTTGAATTGTTGAGTTGAGTTTGAAATAGGTCCACAATAGGCCAAACCGAACCATCCAGTTGAGACCCTACTGGAGAGGATTTAGTCCCTATTGGAAATATATGACTTGCATGGTTAGAAAATTAAAATTAGAAAATGTTCATTGATGCGTCATGTAATAATAAAAGGGTTGGTATTTTTTTAAATTTAAATTTAAATTTGAGAGAATTTTAGGAGCATATAAGTTCCACCACAGGTTTTATTTTAATGATTCAAATTATTCATTTTGTAGGATCCTTAGTATATATCATTTGTGTAAAAAATTAGGTTAATTTAATAATTAGAACATTTTTATTTAGGTAAACTACCAATAAGTCCTAATAGTTGGACTTAATTCCCATCAAGTCGTATTGAAAATAAGTCTTGGTAAAATTGTTACTAAAAATAATTTTTTTGTGACAATTTTTTATATATGTCGTTAAAAATTGACAATTAGTGACTTTTTTTTGTCATAATTTTTATAAATTGTCGCTAAAATTTACAATTAGTAACTTTTTTTTTTTGACAAATTTTTCTTATAGGACCTATCAGATAATAAGTCCACTTATTAAGATCTACACGTAAGTACCCCTTTTTATTTTATCTCATTTATTTTATTTTTTTAAAAAGACAAAATAATTTTGAAATATGACATCAATTTTTTTTATTAGTGATAAACATAATAAAAAAATGTTGCGATTAAAATATGATGGGTTAATATATATATATATATATATATAAAAGATGAGTAATTTTATTTGGGATCTTGGTTCTTTCCAAGTGGGAGAGAAGCTCAATTTAGTTATTAGGATCCTGTTATGGTGTGTAACCCTTTAGAGTTGCACACCATATGCAACCAACACAAAAGATGTAAACAGGAGGTGTAAACATAAAACATGAGGTGTAAGTGTGCAACTTACACAAAAGGTGTAAGTTGCACACTTAAGAAAAGTCCTAGTTTATTAGTTATTATTATGTTTTGGGTAAATTACTTTACCTCCTTTGACAGTTCTGGTAATTATAAAAATCTCTCTTATAGTTTCAATAATTATATTAACCTCTCTTGAAATTATTATCAAAATTCTGCTATTATTAATCTATTTAACAGAATTTGTTAATGTCATACGTTATAATACAAAAAATAATGAAATTGGCCATTAGTTACTTTATCTATTCAAATGAGAAATTTTACTCATATCCGTTAAGGTTTTGTATATATATTATTGAAGAACCATACATATTTTAGCATTATTTAATAAAAATCTTAAATTCAATGCAATATTAAATAGAACCCTTAAATTGTTAAGACATTATTAAATCATTTAATAGAAAAAAAATTAATTTTCATTGATAAAATACTTAAAATTAAACAATCTCTCTAAAATTAATGTAAGATAACATCCAAATAATTTAATCAGTAATGATTTAGAGCCCCACAAAAATCATCCTCACAACCCCCACTCACTTGTGATTGGTCCAAGTAAGAAAGAGAAAAAAAAAAAATACAAGTACATCATTAGTCCACATCAATGTGGGGCGGTGGGGGTCTCCCCAAAATGAGGTCTCAAATATTTTTCTAATTTAATATAAGGCTTATTTCACACTACATAAACAACGTGAAATTTATTATTTTAAATAATCTATTTATTAATTGATTTTTTGTAAAGTTGAAATAAATAGATTTACTTTTTCCATGCAATTTGCATTACTTATTTATTCATACGTAAAAAAAATTATTATTTTATATTTTCTCAATCATATATTATTCTCAAATTTTAATTTTTATCTTTAAGTCATTAAACTTCTAGTCAATGCATATTTAAAAAAACGTAGGTTAATATTTCTTACATAATTAAAAAAATTAAAAAATAAATATATAAGTAAAAAAAAAAAAAATCCAATTGACTCACAATAAATTAAAATTAGTTGATAGGGAATGAAGGATTAAGAAATCATTTGAGAATAATAAGGTGCCGTTTGGTAACACTTACGTTTTCAGTTTTCTGTCTATATTTATAAAAATTTAAAAAACTCAAATAAAAACTTGTTTGGTAAATTTTTGATTTATAAATCAGTGGTCTCAGTTTATAACTTTGGTTAAAAAATGTAAACTCAAAAAATGTGTTTCCATTTTGAGTTTTCAATTTTTTTTTTTTTTACTACCCAACACTAGCCACCACCCGCTACCATTTTTCACCACCATCTTCCGCCACCACCGCCCACCTCCCACCACCACCTACCACCACCACTCACCACCCACCACCCGCCACCACCACCACCACCACCAGCCACCTGCCACCTACTCGCCACCACAACCCACCCCTCGCTGCCGCCACCCGCCATCACCACCCACCACCCACCTGTCATCAACCCGCCACCACCCACCACCTGCCATAACGATCCACAGCCCACCACCTACCCGCAACCACCACTTACCACCCACCTGCCACCACCATCCACCACCCGCCACCACCAGCCACCCACCCGCCACCCACCTGCCATCACCACTCACCACCCGTCACCACCATCTACTACCCGCCACCACCAGCCACCCACCAGCCACCTGCCACCCACTTGCCACCACCACCCACCACCACAACCACCCACTCGCTACCACCCACCACCCGCTACCGTCACCCACCCACCCACCCACCACCTACCTGCCACTGCCCACCACCACTCGCCATCCGCCACCCACCTGCCATCACCACCCACTAACCACTCGCTACTACCCGCCACCGTCACCTACCCACCCACCATCACCACCTGCCACCACCCACCACCACCCGCCATCTGCCACCCACCCGCCATCGCCACCACCACTGCCACCACCACTACCACCCACTCGCTACCACCCACCACCCGCCACCGTCACCCACCCACCCACCCACCCACCACCACCACCACCACCACCACCAGCCATCCGCCACCCACCTGCCACCACCACCCGCCACCACAACCACCACCACCTACTCGCTATCACCCACCACCCGCCACCGTCACCCACCCACTCACCACTACCACCCACTCGCCACCACAACCACCACCACCTACTCGCTATCACCCACCACCCGCCACCGTCACCCACCATCCATCACCCACCACCACCACCACCACCACCGCCCACCACCCACCGTCACCACTTGCCACCACTTGCCATTTCACTCTTTTTTATATTTTTAAATTTTTTTAAACATTTTGTCAATTACCAAACGCGTTTGTAGTTTATATTTTTTTAAAAATAAACAAAAAATAAAGAAAACCAATTTATAAAATTTTGTAAATATAAACTGAAAACGTAAATGTTACCAAACAGATCCTAAACAATTGAAACATGTATCATTTCTTACATCTAAAATTGAAATTATTCTTTACTTGTATGGAGAAATTATTTGAGAACAATAAAATACTCAATTAATTTGATGTGTATAATACTTAAAATCTATTTCTCCGTCTTTATTTATCTCATTGAAACTGTTTTTATTAAATTAAATCTTTAAATTACTTTTTCATCTTCATTAATTGTTGAATTTTTATTTTATTTTTTGTTTATAAAAGTTCAAAAACTTGTTGTGGAAAAAAATAGAGTCAAGAAATTACATTTATATTTTGAAAAATTTATGAAAAATAAATATTTAATAGGATAAATTAAATTTAGTACATTTAAGATTAAGTTTAATGTTGATAATGAGTGAGTTTGGTTTAACTGTCAGAAACCTCAATAGAGGTAAGACTTTTTTTACTTTTATATTTATTTTTAAAATTTTTTTAATCATGTAAGAAATATTAACTTGTGTTTTTTTATTTTATTTTGAATATGTATTGACAGGAAGTGTAATGACTAGGAATGGCAACGGCACTTAGGGGCAGGTTTTTAGGTCTCCCTCCCTGGCTAGAAATTTTTAGTTAAATTTTAATTTGATGTCATTTATTAACAAGAAATTTTTAGTTAAATTTTATCTATCCCCTTTAAATGAGACAAATTATCTCAACAATTCCTTATCCTTGCCTATCCTTGATATCTCCCAGCCCGTCTCTGCCCCACCAAATTAAGAGACAAGGAGGGAGACCTAAAATCCCACCCTCGGGGGTGCCCTTGCCACTCCTAGTAATGATTCAAAGATAAAAATTAAAATTTAAAAATAATATATAATTGAAAAAAGATAAAATAATAATTTTTTTACATATGAATAAATAAGTAATGCAAGTTGTACGGAGAAAAAAAAGAATCCATTTATTTCAACTAAAAAAAAAATCAAATGATAAATATATTACTTAAAATGATAAATTTTACATTATTTATATAGTGTGGAATAAGTCTTATATTAAATTATTAGGATATTATCTAACATTAATTTTAGATAGATTGTTCATTTTAAAGTATTTTATCAATGAAAATTAATTTTTTTCATTAAATATTTTAATAATGTCTTAACAATTTAAGAGTTTTATTAAATAATGTTAAAATATGTATGGGTCTTTTGATAATATATATATACAAAATCTTAGGAAAGGTGAATGAAATTTACCCATATTGATAATGAATGAGTTGGTTTATGGGTATTTTCGTCTTTTTACATGCAAATTAAAGGGTAATATAGTCATTTTTACATTTAACTAACGCCGTTTGTACGAACTTAACATATTGAAGAAATTTTGATAATAGTTTCAAAACTCAGAGAAGTTAGTATAATTATTGAAACTGCATGAGAAATTTTTATAATTGTTAGAAATCTTGAGCGAGGTAAGTGTAATTTACCCTTAGGTTTTTTTTATTTTCTTTATTTTTATTGATATGAAACAAAGTACAACGAATAGAAATAAATTAATCAAATACATATAGTCACATGAATTTTTAAAATTTATCTACTAAAAAAATAGATCGAAAATATGATTTTATCAATTTTCTCGGTGGGCAAACAGAATGAAAAAGACGGGGCGCTAGGGGTGCAACTCGGGCGGGCTCAACCCGAGCAACCTGAGCCCAGCCCGAGTTTTTTTAGGGCTTGGGCAACTATATCTTGTAATCTGGATGGGTCTGGGCAGATTTTTGATGCCCGAATTGTAATTCGGGCCGGGCTTGGGCAGAACCAATGGCCAACCCGAGCAACCCGAACCCGAATTAAATTTAATATATATATATATAATTTAATAAATTATATAATATATATAAATTAAATAAAAGAGTTAGTCTTAATTTTTAATTTTTATTTTTTGGTGACCAGAAAATAACTTTGAATAATCACTACAAGAAATGTCACTTTTAGCTACCAAAATATTGGTAGCCGAAAGTCACTTATTTAGTCGCCAAAAGTTTTAGCGACCAAAATTTTTCGTCGCTAATCTCGTCGCCCTTACTCTGTCGGCGATAGTATTGGCGACTAAAATTTTTTTGGTCGCCGAAAGTGTACACATTTGGCTACTAATGTTGGTTTAGTCGGCAAAAGGTCACTTTTAGCTACTAAAAAATTGGTAGCCGAATGTACACATTTGGCTACTAATCTTAATTTAGTCGCCAAAAGGTCTGTTTTGGCCACTAAAGTATTAGTAGCCAATAGTTTATTTCTCTCATTCTCAAATTTTTTAGCTACTAAAAAATTGGTAGCCGAAAGTACACATTTGGCTACTAATCTTAATTTAGTCGCCAAAAGGTCTGTTTTGGCCACTAAAGTATTAGTAGCCAATAGTTTATTTCTCTCATTCTCAGATTTTTTAGCTACTAAAAAATTAGTAGCCGAAAGTACATATTTGGCTACTAATCTTAATTTAGTCGCCAAAAGGTCTGTTTTGGCCACTAAAATATTAGTAGCCAATAGTTTATTTCTTTCATTCTCAAATTTTTTAGCTACTAAATTATTAGTAGCCAAAACTCTTGATTACCTATTTGGCTACCAAAACATTTGGTAGCCAAATGCTTTAACGTGTTTTTTTTTTTTTTTTTTCTAAACAACCTTTATCCATTATTAATACAACCTGTACCCTGTATGTACAATATAATCCATCAACACAAAATAAGTTATGAAACATTCAACCACGTGCACACATTTCAATTCCAACCATCCACATAATTAATATTGAACGTCCAATTACATATATATATATTACAAATTCCATAACAACCAAGTCTAATCCAACGTCAATATTTTAATTCCATACATAATACATGAATAACCAAATTAATTGTACACCTACAACTTCTGTACCATTCAGCAGATTCCTTAATCAAATGATCCTCTAAGGACAAACATTCATTTAAAAAGTTTTTGCTTGACAGAGATTGCTGAATCAAAGAACCAGCATTACTTCCCAAAGTATCTGCTAGATCTCCAAGGACCCCATTGGCAGTTTTCATCACAACATCATCCCTGAGAGTAAATAGACATGACAGATAGAGTTAGAAAAAATAAATCAAGCAACTAAAACCAGGTATTACAACTACGAGAAAAGAAGTGGCTGGGAAATTAAGACATGAAACTTAGTAAGGAATACAAGTCTGCAGTATATGGTGTACTGGTTATATTATAGATCAAATGGGCGAAGTCTTTATAGTACCAAATAAATGATCACACATTCATGGAATTGAAATAGAAGACAATTACACTAAGTTAGCATGAAGAAATGAAAGCCCAAGGAAAATTAAGTCAACCAGAAAATGAATAAATCATCAACTATTCCTCTTATTTTATGTTTGTAAACTACATTACTCGCTTCCATTTCTGTTAATATTTACCATCTGTATCTATAGCATAATCTACAAATACTAGCTCCAAGAGGAAATGAATATTTAAGTGTCATCATCCACCATCCTCTCCCAAAGAACTTTCCAGTAATGCGAATTGAGGTCTTTCCACTTAAATGTCTTTTTTCGAGTTTCATGGTCAATTGAGCATGAAAATAAGTGATTTACTCTTCTACAATTTTAATTAGTGTCAAACTCACAGTATTTATGGAATCAAGCTTGACTGCTGATTCTAACTGATCATCCAACCAGAGAATAGATGCAAGAGGAGCAGGGTTCGCCAATCCTGTAGTCTCCAACAATATATGATCAAGCCTACAGACAGCAAACAACAATTCAAAATAAGTGATTTATACTCTGGCAGTTGGCAATCATCGTGTCCCACACAAGTAATGATACGAAATGTTGAATTACTTCAAATAAACATGTTGACCTTTTCATCCAATATCACAGCAATCTCTGGTAGACAGATATTTACCTCTCCTTCCTCTGCACAAGTTGCTCCAATGCTTGAACCAGGCTATGCTTGACGGTGCAAAAAATGAGCCCATCAACTGCCTCAGGTGGCATTAATCTAATCCAACCTCTACAATGCAATTCATCCCCAGAAATTATAACAATGATAAAACAAAGTTAATAATTAATAGGGAAACAAAATTAGCATCCTTATTTCAATAAATTAGCATCCTTATTAGAGGAAGTGCAGCAGCAGCTGCTGCCAATCTGCGTAGGAGGAGGACTTAATTACCTTAAGAGCAACTTCAAGCTTAACTATGGGATCACTTAATTATGGCGTTCGGAATTATATAACAATATTGTGGCGAGAGATTTCCCTAAGAACTCCACCATCACCACCTCCTACAACCAAAACCTGCATCAAGTAATTCAATTAAATTTAGCACAAATACCTGACAAACAGAATAATTATAGATTGCATAAACATGAAGAGCAGAAGATAGCTAGCTCTACCAACAATGTTTTCCTCAATCATTGGCAACTTAAATTACAAGTTCTCTTTCTACTTGTAAATATGATGAATTGAGGCTGAGAGTACATAGAAATATTATTTGTTCACAATTTAACAATGAGACAAAAACAGAGTCTTAAGTTTTGCTTTGACTTGCCAGTGTCCTTCCCACCAGCTTGAACCGAAAACATCATGTGCTCTCCAAACTTTCATTGATTACAGTTTTTCTTAAGATTATAGATGCAATTTCCAAACTTGCTTTAGTTGTACAATTCATACTGTTATTCTATATTCAAGGTGATCAATGCTTCCATGCATGACGAAACAAGCAGCATAGGAATCTTTAAAACATAACCCAAAAAAAATGTTGAATATTTTTTAAGCACCACTGTTATGTAGAGATAGTTTAAGAATAACCAATCAACAATTGCTAACTCAAGATCCCCCAAGAGAACAAGATTAGCCAACTGAAGTGACTATTAATGAGCATTACTTACCAAGGTGCAAAGAACTCCACAATCCAAAGTTCTTTACTTTTGAGCACTAATTCATCAAAATTACATGAATTCAATTCCACTGATGCACTAGGTTCAGATTTCTCACTTGATGCTCCAGTACCTTTTCCATGTAACCGGTCCTTCAGAAGTCCCTTTATCTGCACACAACTGAAATACTTTAGCATGTCACTCCTAATGACACTCAATGGAAGTAGCCAAGGATGATTTCAAAAGAGACTAGCCTGCTTAAACTGTCAACAGTGGGACAAAGAAATATCTATCAAGTTCCCACACTCTCCCTCATGTGGACCCCTCTCATACGCGAGTAGCAGAGATACATATAGAACAGAGTCTTAATAGACTGACAGCAGGGATTAAAAAATAATGTAATTGAAGTGAACCATGTTAGACAAACATTAGTCCAGAAAACCAGATCTAAGGAGCAACATGTAATTGACTGGAAAACATCAACATATGTGATTCAATTCCCACTTCTTAGATTTCTATGAAAACATAAAAACCAATCATATCCAACATAAAACATCATAATGTAGGTTAAACAAGGACAAGCATACCTTAGCAAAGAATCTAGTAGAAAATTGGAGACTTGTATTCTTGGAATCAATCGAAAAGCATCCGATCTTTCACAGATCAATAATCGATCAGCAAAGGATCGAGAATTCCTGAGCAAAGCAAAGGAAATAATTTAAAGTTAACTTGAAATTGGGAAGGAAAAAAAAAGGGAAAGATCAACAACAACCCAGAATTGTGTGGCATGTAAAGATAGTAAAAATTACCAATTGAAGAAGACCCAGATGAGAGAAAGAGAGAATCTAAGATCTGAAAGCCTAAAGCCTAACAACAAAAAAAATCGAAAGCCTTCTCGCTCGAAGCACCTCTCTTCACCGAAAGCCTAACAACAAAAAAATCGATCTTCAATACCAAAAAAACACAATCTGAATCACACGCATAATAGATCTCAAATCTAAAAACTCCAAAAACAACAAGGCAAACAAAACTTACTTGCTATCGGTCCTTTTGGTCTCCGTTTTCGATCTACCCCCTTTGGGGGTCCAGGACTGATCGGACGATTTGGAAGAGAGAATATCAAGCTTGCCTTCAGCCATGAGATTGTCGATGAGTCCGAGAGTTTGGTGAGAAGATCGAGAGCAGGGGAAATGAGTGATTAGGGGTGGAGGAAACAGAGCAGCGAGAGAGGGAGGGGTAAGAACAGACTAGGGTTTTTTGGTTTTGGACGGCGGCGGGGAACAGAGCGGGAATGAAAAAAGGAAAAAAAAAGGGGGGGGGGGAACGGAAAGAGAGAGGGAGGGGAAAGAAAAAATCAATTTTTAAAAAAAAAATTAAATAATAAAATAACGTTGTTTAATTTATTTATTTTTTGCGATAGGGGTTGTCATCGCAAAAAACTTTTATTTTTTGTTAAAATAAAATTTTTTTAAATTTTTTTTTTTTTATTTTAGTTACTAAGCTTGAAAATTTATTTGTTTCATTTTTTTTTTAATGAAAAAAAATTTATTATTATTTTTTATTTGGTAGAAGTAGGGGTAATATTTTAATGAAAAATATTGTAATGGTAGTCGTAGTGGTGAAGTGGCGACCGTGGTAGTAGTGGTGGTAGTGAAATGGCGTTTGCAGTAGTAGTGAAGGTGGTAAAGGAGATGGGTTGTGAGAGAGAGAGATAAGTGGGAGACAGATAGAGGAGAGAAAGAGAGAGACAGAGTGGTGAGCGAGAGAGAGACAAAGTGGTGCTAAAAGTGTATTTTCTTGTAGTGGATCGATAAATCGAGAGGGAGCTTGGTAAATAGAGAAAACAGAAGGGAAATAGTGAGCAACGCGAACACAGTGGGGGAGAGAGAGAGAGAGAGATGAGCGAGAGAGCGATAGAGAAAAGAGACAAAGAGAAAAGATAGATGAAAGAGATAGAGAGAAGAGAGATGGACGAGAGACACAGAGAAAAATAATAGAAAAGAGAGACAGAGATAAAGACAGAGACATAGTAGAAAAGAGAAAGAGATAGAGACAGAGACAGAGAGAATCAAGATATGAGTAACAGATAGACAAAGAGAGAGATAGATGAGACAGACAGACAGACAGATAGACAGATAGATGTGTGAGAGACACAGGGAGAGAGACAGATAAACAGACAGATAGACAAACAGATAGACAGATAGACAAACAGATAGATGAGTGACAAACAGAAAGAGACAGAGACAAAAAGAGAGAGAAATGGAGCGAAAAGAGATGAGAGAGAGAGAGACACAGAAAAAGAGAGATGGACGAGAGAGATAGAGAGAGATAGAAATAAGAGAGAGAGAGAGAGAGAGAGAAAAATAAATAAATGAGAGAGATAGAGAGAGAAAGATGAGCGAGAGAGACAGAGAGAGAAGACAGATGAGAGAGATAGAGAGAAGAAAGATATGCGAGAGACAGAGAGAAAATGAGACAGAGAAACAGACATGCTCTCTCTCTCTCTCAATTAATCTATAACTAAGCTTGTTTAGTGTCCCAAATATTTGACATGATCTAATGGACTGACTCTAGCCTGAAAGGTTTGATATCAAATCATACTAACACTATGTAAAGTTGATTTGCAATTAAGATGAATTCTTCTGTGAGGCATTTCATCAAACACCCTGTCCACCATTGGATCTCCCCCTTGATATGAGAAGCAGATAATATTTTTTTTACTGAACAATATAATAATATATTTAAAAATTTTATATTCTTATATTCTTATATTATTTATATATATATATATATATAATAAGAAAGAAAAGAAAGAAAGAAAATTAAAAATAAAAGAAGGAAAAAAAAATTTTAAAAAAAATTTGAGCAAGCTCAACCCATGCTTTTTTCGTCGCCAATTACTTTTATAAATCCCTCAAATTTAAATTAGAAATGTTTCCCTCCAAATTTAAATTAACAATAGTGTTTGATTATTGTTAACCGTGTATAACGTAAAAATATTTTTAAAAAGTTGAAAAAATTAATTATTAAAAAATTAAGGAAAAATTTAAAATTTGAAATAATATCAATAAGTCTTACAAATAATTGGGATATTTTGTCTTTTATTAGTACTGGTAATAATATTGAAAAATTTATTGAAATGATAAATAATTGGGATATTTTGTCTTTTATTTGTGAATTTTGATTTATTCTTAATTTATTAGTGTTATTGAAATATGATGATGTAAAAAGTATAAATAGTTTTAATTGTATTTTTCATCTCAAAATAATAGTCTATTTTCAGAATTTAATTTCTTTTTATAATACAATTATTACATTTTGAAAATATTAATTTATCAAAATTACCTTTTGTAAATTAATTATTTATCTTCATAAAAATAAAAATAAAAATAAAAATAAAAATAAAAATAAAAATAAAAATGTAAATAATTAATTTTTTTTTATTTACATTCGGCTACCAAAAATTTAGTAGCCGAAAGTGGGTCTATAGCGACTAAAAAAACTTTGGTCGCCGAAAGGTGACATTTGGCGACCAAAACTTTGGTCGGGAAAGATTAAAAATTAATTTTTTTTATTTACATTCGGCTACCAAAAATTTAGTAGCCGAAAGTGGGTCTATAGCGACTAAAAAAACTTTGGTCGCCGAAAGGTGACATTTGGCGACCAAAACTTTGGTCGGGAAAGATTAAAAATTAATTTTTTTTATTTACATTCGGCTACCAAACATTTAGTAGCCGAAAGTGGGTCTATAGCGACTAAAAAAACTTTGGTCGCCGAAAGGTGACATTTGGCGACCAAAACTTTGGTCGGGAAAGATTAAAAATTAATTTTTTTTATTTACATTCGGCTACCAAAAATTTAGTAGCCGAAAGTGGGTCTATAGCGACTAAAAAAACTTTGGTCGCCGAAAGGTGACATTTGGCGACCAAAACTTTGGTCGGGAAAGATTAAAAATTAATTTTTTTTATTTACATTCGGCTACCAAACATTTAGTAGCCGAAAGTGGGTCTATAGCTACTAAAGTTTTTTTTAGTCGCCAATTGTGATATGTTTAGCTACTAAATAATTTTTTAGTCGCCAATTGTAATATTTTTAGCTACTAAATTTTTTTTAGTAGCCAATAATCAACATTCCCCTACTAAAAAAAATTAGTAGCTAAAAAGTTGACTTTTGCCGACTAAAATTCTTTTTGGTAGCCAATTCCCACACTTTTGGCGACTAAATTAGTTTTGGTAGCTAAAAGTGGTCGGCAAAAATGTATTTTCTTGTAGTGAATTCTCAATTCTTTGTTAATTATCAATTCTACCTACAGGTTTCAAAACAAATCTACCTACAAGTTTCTGGGCAATTCGGGCTAACCCGAGTTCAAAATACAAAGCTTGGGCCGGGCTTGGGCAGCAAAGCTCGGGTTCATGTTCGGGCTTGGGCGGGCTTGGGCACTGCTCTGGGCAATTCGGGTCGGGCTTGGGCAGACCCCCAACCCGACCGAACCCGCCCGAGTTGCACCCCTACAGGGCGCTGTGTGCGCTTCTGGGCTGGCCCATATTGCACGCACATTTTCACTTGTTTTGAAAAGTTGATAAAAAATTAATTTTTTAATTTTTTTTGACTTTTTTTTTTTTTATAAAATACATAAAAAAATAAAGAAGTGATATAATTTAAAATAAGTTAAAAACTAAAATTTGGCTTTTAGCTATCTTCTCAAAACAGCCTTCGGCTTCATATATATAATTAGAAAAGTTAGGAACGATCGAAAATTATAAAAAAATTTAGGAGAAATTATTTTGAAAAATTCAAGTTTTGACCCAGTAATAAAAATAAACTCTAAAATTGTAATTGTCTCAATTTAAATTTAAATTTTTTAATTTATTTTCAGTTTAAACAATTTACCTATTTTCTTTAAATAAAACTGAAGAAAAAAACTTGATATTTTTGTCATTAAATTCAAATGCCATTTTTTTTTTGGTTGATTTTCCTTAATAATAATAGGTAAATGGTTTTAATTGAAAACAAATCAAATAATGAGGGTTTAAATTGATAAAGTAAAAAAACTCAAGATCAATCTCTAGTGTTTAAAGTTCTTTTGTTACTAGGATCAACCTCTAGGATTTTTTTTGTTTGTTTGTAATTTCTATAAATTTTTATCTCAAAAAGTGATGTGTAGTTTAGATTCAATTATTATATAGTGGGACTGACACTTAAAATAAATTACATTCACAATCGGTCTTTTCTGGTTGTATTTTTGAATAAATTTTTTAATTTTATAGTATTTTTGATATATAATATAATATCTAATGACCCATGAGAAATTAAAATATTGGAAATTGCCAGACTCATTCCAAGATGAGACCTAGAAAATTACCCCATTTTTTAGATCTGTGGTGGAGGTTTAAACTCGTTGATGTGGGACCAGAGGATGAATAAATCTTGGCCATTCAGTGCAAATTCTAGACAAATTTTGGTTTTTTGTTCTGGGACTATAAAACTACTCTTATCTAAATCATTCCATCATTTAATTAACATATTTCTTCATTGATTTTCAAACTTCCATTACACCTGTTGATTAAAAAAATTATTCAATACTTCAAGAGTATTGCTCTATTTCATTTATAAATTGACACTTAATACTTTATCTCCTAAAATTCTAATATAAAAGTGGTGGATTCTATGATTTAGACAAATAACTACTAATTTAGAGCACCACTTATTGATTATGGTAGCAGAAAGAAAAGATATATATATATATATATTTAATGACTTCAATGCTCTAGTGATCAAGTCAAGATAATCATAAACAAGTAGTCCCTAGATGATGGTTCCGTTTGGTTTAGTTTTAGAATTATAATTTGAGTGTGAAATTGTGTTTTGAAAGATGAGTTTTTAAAATGAGTTTTAAATTATATTTTGAAATTGTTTTGGTCTTTTTTTTTCTAAATATTTCAATATTTAAATTTTTTCGTAATTTTATTTTTTTAGGATAAATATTTTTTATTGAAAATATTTATTTTTTTTAATGTGCGTTGTATTTTTTAAATATATAATTTTTATTTTAAATATTTTATTTTATTTTATTTTCATATTTTAAATATTTTTATTTTAAATTTTAAAAAAATTTTGGATGGCCCATATATATCTAAATCATAATAAATTATTTAGCCAATACTTAAAAAAATAACAAAATAATTTTTTTGAAAAAATAAAAATAAAAAATATTTTCTAAAAAAAATATTTTTCAAAAAAAAAAATATTTTAAAGAACAAAATAAAAAAAAAAATTTTGAATTTTTTTTTTTGGTTTTAAAAATAGAGTTTTGAATTTTGAATTTTGAATTTAGAAAAAAGTTTTGAATTAAGTGTTTGGTTATAAGTTTTGAAAAGAGTTTTAAATTTTTTTTAATGGGAATCGTGATTCCAAAATTAAACCAAACACTAAAGTGATTCTGAAAATTGATCTGAATTGTATATGGTGTTTTTCCTCAATTAGTTTGTATGTGTAATTACTTGGCTTTGGTTAAGGTATTCAAATTTTCTTGGTGAGATTTAACTCAAATTAATTTATTTCCTATCATATAACTTTTCACATAATATTTATGACAATCTCAATCCCCACATTCTACTTTCCTCAAAAGTAAAATGATTTTGCAAGTTATGGATAAAGATGAGTCATGATTTCAAATTGTAAGGCCCCTAAAATATGTATTTACTTTTAAGACCCTAATGTTGATTTATTTTTTTAAAGCCCTCAGTTTCTTGAATTATTTCAAATCTTGTCGGATAGCATTTTATTTATTTATTTATTTATTTATTTTTATTTTTTATTTTTATCGAAACTGGAATTTTACTAGCCAGATTAGGTTCCCTAACCTAATTTAATTTAATTCTACATGAGTAAGGTCTCAATACATGTATTTAACTCCAAGCCCTCACTCTTTCATTTAAATTCAAAACTTTCTCAAAAGCTAGTACTTGTACCTTGTACCTTGAAGTACCATCAATCTTGTAAGATATATGTATATATATACACCTTGTAGAGTGTGCCCTAGGACTAAAATTAATAATAATAAAAAAATAGCCCCTTCTAGGAGAAAGTGAGGAAACCATTTTTCAAAGCACATCATTATGAAATCCTAGAGAAATACAACCTAGTGACCTACCTAGGATGCAAAATCCAAGAATTAGTTTTATTACAACTAGATGTGGCCTAAACCAATGGAACACACCTCCTAAGTCCCTTCTATTCCTTTAGAATTCAAGCAAAATCCTAACTTTCCATCCAACTCCAACTAAAGGACTTTTATGTCCTTTTACCCCAAAATTGCCTATATATACCACACCCTCCCTAGCTTGCAAACATACACACAACACACTCACTCACACGCACATTTTGGTTAGAGAGAGGGAGGAGAGCAAGGAAGAGAGGGAAGAAGAAGAGAGTTTCTTGTGCAAAGCTAGAAGGTAAGCCACCAACACAACCCTCTCTTCATTTTCTTTTCTAATGCATGTTTTTTAAAGATTCTAAATAAAGTTTCAGATCTGTTATTATCAAGTTCCCATGTTGAAAATACTAAGATTTGAGTATTGTTTCCATCTCTCATGTATTTTACCCATTTTGGCACAAAACCATCTTCTTTTGTACACATCTCTCAACTTCTCAAGGGTACTCTTTCAAACAAATTTTCTGAGTTAAACATGCGATAGTTAGCATATTTTCTTCACAAAAGAAATGAAACTTTCCCATGGTGGAACCCCCTTTTTATAAATTTCCTTGTTTTGGGCATTCTACCTTAAAACCTTTTTTTTTCCGTCAACTTTCAAAAATTCCAGAAAAATGTACAAAAATATTCTGAACCTCAATTTTATGTCAAAACCTTCCTTAAGGAGTTAGCTTTCAACAAAAATTGGTTTAATCGAAAAACATTGAGTGGTTTGCAAGAAAATCAAGTTTTCGTAACAGTCGACCAATCTGGGCAGATTCTGGGCAGATTCTAGACAGATTCTGGAACAATGCTGGTCTATTTTCTAAACAACTTAAAATCGGGAAAAGTAATCCCATTTCCGAAAAATGTTCTAGAAACTAGATCAAATTCTCTACGAACCATAGGAAAACCGAGTCCGGTGGATGAACCTAAGTAGTTTTTCCATATTAACCTTCATGTGATGTTAAATCTGGAAATTTGTTATGTTTGGATGTTTTATACCCTTGTGTTCATGAAAATGTTTAATGGCTCATTATCATATCTTGGCATGATGTTGTATGGGTATGTTATGTTATTTATCTTCTTATCTTGAGGAGGCATGTTTATGTGAATTTTATTTTATCGTTTAGTTGGACTAACCTTGACTTAAAACACTTAATCCAACGGGAAACCTAATTGGGTGGGTATTGGGTTTTCGAGCACTTGAGAAATGAAAAGATGAGAATATGTGTCATATGGATTTTTGGGATGCGTTCCCTATTTGAAGTTAAAGTCTTGCGCAAGTGGTTTTCGGAACCCTTGAACGGAGCGGTTGTATTCGGACCCTAGGTGGTTTGGTGTGAGGAGGGATTCGGGCAAGGCCCTATTTTACCGTCTCTTTTGAGGCCCTGCGGTTGGCGCTACACGGTATATAACCGTTGGTAGGCATCCGAGGTTAGGTCTGCAACAAAGCAGCAAAAGAGGGGGCATACCGAATAATCCGCGTCCGATTCTTGTGGTTGGGAGGACGGAATCTCTTTGGGGGATTTCTAGTTTACTGACATCTAACTTAACCATTTATTTAATTATTTATTTATTTATTTATTGGAGTATCATGCTTTACTACTTGATGTTACATTTTGTGATTGTGTATTGGACTGGGAAAAGGGGTGAGGTGTGTGTGTGTGTTTACTGGGCATTCAAAGCTCACGGCGTATCATGCCAGGTGACGAAGAGGAACTCATTGCTGGAGATATCGAACCTGAAACATTTGAAGACTTTTGGCTATCCTAGAAAAATTAGAAGTTTCTTTTTGGATGTTTTGTAAAGACTCATTTGAAGATTTAAGCTTTCTTTTGGGATGTAATGTACTGGAACCATCTTTTGAATTATATATATATTGTGGTTGTTATGTACTTCTATTCTATTATTTATATGTATACACCTTATCGTTGCTTATGAGACCTTATGTCAATACCTGGTAAGATCTGTCAAAAAGGTAGTGCGCTGCCTAAGAAAGCCGGACTTAGAAGGGAGGCTAATCTGACTCCTCTGGCGATCTGGGATCTTACTTGGTTATTAACCATAGGACTCATTAGTGACGTTTCCTACTCTTGAAACCTTAGATAAACCCTATATTTATTGGTTAATATATTATCTGATGTTCTCGATTTTTGGGGCGTCACAACTTGGTATCAGAGCCTAGGTTCAACCCTTACCCACGCGTTTCGACCTGCGGTTAGAGACTACCTTGCCCCGACTATGTTAGAATCTTTCTTGACGTATCTTAGGGAATTTCTTCGAATTTCGGGCACACCAACATCAACTCACAAGGACCTACTTCAGGAACATGAAATGGTTTTAACTTTGAGTGCGGCCTCACATTGCGCAGTAGGGGGTGCTATTAGTTCTACGCGTCTTCTATCGATTGCCGTATCCTTATCTTGTATTCGTAACCTTTATTCAATGTCATCCTTTTCCAAGATTAAGTCTTATCCATCTGGTCCTGTTTTATATACCACCATTTGTAAATTTGACCTCCTTTGACCCTTGATTATTTTATTTAGCCCAAGACTTCTTGGATATTTAGTTTGAAATGCGGATGGCCAACGCAGTTTCAAGTTAAATATCTAGTTTAGTCACTACATCTATAACCTTGATCACATTGAAGTTCGAAACCATAACATCGTACCATTCATCCATATTTCAGTTAATCTTGATGTTATCACCATAATTACTTCGTATTCTTCGTCTCCATTTCAATCCAATTTTAAGAATCTTGTAATTATTATTATGTATACATGATGTTGTGCTGTGTGAACACCCTAGGATAATTAAACTCTAACTTAAGAATAGTTGCTTACCCATAAGGAATTGCCTCTGTAGTTAGAATTTGACTTACGCCTCACCCTATTCAAAGAAAAACAAATAGTGGACCATACTTCGAGACAAGTAATAACATGAGCTGGCAAGCAACAATAGAAATGCGGTACCAATTGAAACCTTAAGAATGGACTAGTAACCGTGACCAAAAATCACGAACCTTATTGAGAATCAAATTCTAGGGGAGTCTTGCCATCTTTGTGGAAATAGTTGGCACAACATTGACTTAAGAATGAAAGGAGGAAGAATCCAAGAGGATTTGGAGTTAGCGAGAAGTAAACCAACTTCATGGGGAGACCAAAAGGAGCGATCGAAAGGATACAACGCCATACTCCAAGATAGAAAGGGGAAGGAATTATACAGAAAGAAGTCAAGGATGACTATTTAAGAGGAAAAGGACCGAAGGACACTAGAAACCAGACCACATTAGCACCCTAAGTCAGGCATAAACAATAGTGGATGGATATGATTAATGACTAACTTAGGGAAGATGTTATTAGGAAATGTTCGTACGACTAATTTCCAAATCCTGAGTCATGAAGATACCTTACTCTGATCTCATCTTGGAAATAGAATTGTTACTCGTAGAAGGAGATGACTTACCCACCCAACGGAAGGATTTTACTATTTAAGGGGGATAGACAAGACTCCATGACTTCAACGAAATATAGGACGCAATGGCACGATCTACTTGCAGGTAGGATAGCAAGTCTGATTTTAAATGAGGAAAGCCAGGAAAAACTAGAACTTCCACGCGTAATATGCGAGTATGCAGATGTATTTCCTACGGAATTACTGGGATCGCCACCAACCCGAGAGGTAGACTTTAGTGTTGAGCTACAACCTGGAACTACCCCAATATCCATGGCCCCGTATCACATGGCACTAGCAGAACTACGAGAATTAAAGGCACAACTACAGGAATTGCTCGAGAGATGATTCATTAGGCCAATTACTTCGCCATGGGGAGCACCCGTGTTGTTTGCTAAAAAGAAAGACGGGTCGTTGAGGCTATGCATCGATTATCGTCAACTCAATCTAGTCACGATTAAGAACCAATACCCACTCCCAAGGATTGATGACCCTTTTGACCAATTTGGAGGCTCAAGGTGCTATTCAAAGATTGATCTCAGGACAGGTTACCATCAACTACGAGTCAAGGAGGAGGATATACCAAAAATTGCATTTCGTACTAGATAGGGCCACTATGAGTTTGTAGTAATGCCCTTCGGACTAACCAACGCACCGGCAGTGTTCATGAGCCTAATGAATAAGATTTTTAGACCATACCTTGACTAGTTTGTAGTAGTATTCATCGATGACATCTTGGTATATTCAAAGTCTGAAGAAGAGCATGAGCAACATTTAAGGACTGTCCTTCAAGTTCTTAGGGATAATCAACTATGTGCCAAGGCAAGTAAATGTGAGTTCTAGTTGAATGAAGTAAAATTCTTAGGGCATGTAGTATCAGAGAATGGGATTGCGGTGGGTCCAACCAAGGTGGAGGCAGTATTAGATTGGGGAACAACCAAAAACCGTGTCAGAAATCCGCAGCTTCTTAGGATTCGTTGGTTATTACCGGAGGTTCATCCAAGATTTCTCCAAACTAGCTAAACCAATGACTTGTCTGATGCGAAAAAGGAGTAAAGTATGAGTGGGACGAAGCTTGCAAGAGCTAAAGAAGAAGTTAACTAGTACGCCAATTTTGACCATCCCAGAACGAGAAGTGGGGTACACTGTGTATTGCGATGTGTCTAAAGAAGGATTAAGTTGTGTGCTCATACAACATGGGAAAGTAATCGCGCATGGATCTAGGCAGTTGAAACCTCATGAGCGCAACTACCCCACACATGACTTGGAGTTAGCAGCCGTAGTTTTTGCCCTAAAGCAATGGCGACATTACTTGTGTGGGGAACAATTTGAGATTTTCACAGATCACAAGAGCCTGAAGTATTTATTCACGCAGAAGGACCTTAACTTGAGACAGAGACGATGGATAGAGTATCTTGAGGATTTCCAGTTCACTCTCTTATATCACCTTGGTAAAGCCAATGTAGTAGTAGATGCTCTAAGTCGCAAGAGCAGAGGGATGATGGCTAAGATCTCCGTCAAGGAATGGGATATGGTTAAGACACTCAATGAGTTCAGGATCCAAGTAGAATCTCAAGATACAAGCATATCTTAGTGCGCAGAAGGTGATGCCTGAATTGATGAATGAGGTCCTAGAGGCCCAGAAGCACGATCAAGAGGTAGCCTACATCAAGGGACGTCTGGAATCAGGAGAACCCATGCCCGATTGGGTAATTCACCCTGATGGGAGTTTAAGACACCAGGGTAGATTGTTTGTACCAAGTGACGAGTTACTTAGAGAAAAGGTACTGAAGGAATGTCACCATTCTGTATTTGCGGTACATCCAGGAGGGACTAAAATGTACCAAGATTTGAAGAGGCAGTATTGGTGGAATGGAATGAAGAAGGAAGTGGCTAAATTTGTAACAAAATGTTTGACATGCCAACAAGTGAAAGCGGAACATCAGAAACCAGGAGGAATGTTGCAACCTTTACCAATAGCCGAATGGAAGTGAGAAAATGTGACGATGGATTTTGTGACAGGGTTGCCTAAGTCGCCTAGAGGGCGCGACGCTATATGGGTAATAGTGGACCGTCTTACCAAGTCAGCACATTTCTTACCCTATAAGATGACCGACACCTTAGAGTCTATGTGCAGACTCTACATTGGGGAAATTATTCGATTACATGGAATTTCGGTATCTATTGTGTCAGATCGTGATCCACGATTCACCTCTCGATTTTGGGGAAGCCTGCAGGAAGCTCTTGGTACGAAGTTATGTTTTAGCACCGCCTTTCATCTGCAGACAGATGGACAATCTGAACGCACTATCCAGACGCTCGAGGATATGCTGAGAGCTTGCGCCATGGATTTTCAAGGAAGTTGGGAACGGCACCTACCCCTAATTGAATTCGCCTACAACAATAGCTTTCAAGCTAGCATCGGTATGGCACCCTTTGAAGCATTATACGGACGACCTTGTAGATTGCCGATTTGTTGGACGGAAGTGGGTGACGCAAATCTGATAGGACCCGAACTTGTCCTAGAAACTACTGAGAAGGTCAAATTGATCCGACAACGGTTGAAGACTGCTCAGGACCGTCAGAAGAATTATGCAGACAGGTGGAGGAGACCGTTGATGTTTGAAGTAGGCAGCCACGTGTTCCTAAAGGTGCAACCCAGGCGTGGAACTAGCTCTACCCCCGCAGTTAGCAGGGATACACAACGTCTTCCATGTATCTATGTTGAGAAAATACATCGTTGACCCGACACACGTCCTCAAATGGGAAGAAATCAGTCTTGACAAAGATGTTACGTTTAAAGAAGGACCGGTAGCAATACAGGATTGTGACGCCCCAAAATTTGGGAACATCGTAATAAGGTTTAAAACTTATAATTTATATTGCCACCAAACATTACTAATATCATTAATTAACAACCCAAAAATTTAAAGCCTTCAAATTACAATTCCAATGAAACTTAAAACTTAGTCTTGCTACACAAAAGAAATTTAAAACAACTGCGAAAGAAAAGCTAGAGAAAGCTAGTAAATATAGGAAATGGTTCGTGGAATTTGGGAACTCTTCAAGCTAACCAAGGCTGAGTGTCACCTTGCAAGGCCTCGGTGTTTCCTTCGTTTTCTTCGGTACCTGGCATAAAACGCCAGGGCAACGAGAATGCCAATGAGCGACGAGCTCAGTAATATACTACCACCCCAAAATACCCATCCCGATAATAATACTCATAAAATAATAAATATTGTGTAATAACAGAATAATAAGCAGTATTTGATAAGCACAACAGAAATGTTAATAGTGAAAATAATAACAATTGCTAAACAAACGAATAAATAAAATGGCAACGGAAATAGTGATCCATCATGAGGAAAATGCATGCTTCTCTTTTAAATTCTCATGGGTTCGGTTTATCAGATAAATTTAAGTAACTCCCCGCGGAGTACTACTTCCACTCAACCGCTAAACAATGGCCACGGGCAATTCCGACTCCCCCTTGGTCAAATATTCAAATGTTACTTGCTGTAACTACCAATGATGCCCACGCACCAGGGTTACGTACCCGAGTCGTGACATCATGGTCTGCCCCAAGGGAACGGTCTATGTTGTGACACCCGCACCACCAACCTTATATCGCCTACACCGATAAGAGCCGAAATACCTTCCCGTGCCATGTTAGGGTTCGCAACTCATCGCGCAAGATTCTAAACCGGGCTCGCCCCATCACTTTTAAATTTTTAATGTATCATCGGCTCAATTTTGTGTTTCTTTACTTCGTTGAATTCACATTTTTATGCATATGTGAGTTTTAGTTCGAGAATCACAATGATGTAATGTTTATATACCACAACACAATCATATATGGCAACCAAAATAAATGTGATAGAGTTTCTTAGGAATCATCACAAAATTCCTTAAGAATTCACATACTTCTCCTTTCAGCACTGTTTAGTCAAACAAAAAAAAATATGAAACCCATACCAAACGATGTTCAACCATTATAATATTTTAACTGGTGTTAGTTCATCAAGTTAGGAAAATATTTCGAGAAGAGTACCAGGGCTAAAAACGATTTTAAAATGGAGGAATAATTTTTTTGGAAGAAAACTGGTTTGCTGGGACAGTGAGTTACATTCACCTCCAGCACAGGTGATCCGGGTTTGAAAAATAAAAAGGGGCCTCAAACGATGTCAAAAATAGGCATGGTCAGAACATTTTGCTAAATTTTTGAGTTTAGAACATATTTCCAGAAGAGTGTGTGGGCTGAAAACCAACCGAAGATGGTCAAAGGATTTTTATAAGAAAACTGGACAGATTCTGTCACCTTTTGGAAAAATTGGTGTTTCTCTCTCAATACTTAGTAAAAAATTATGAAACCAGCGGCATTTGAAAGGTAGCTTAAAAATCTAACTTTTCTGATTTGAATCACTTGAAAATTCATTCTGTGGAATAAATGGTGATCTGGTAAAGCCAGCGTTGCTGCTGCCTTCAAACAGCAATGAAGTTAAAAATACATTCAGGCCATGAAAGCGTCAGCACAGGTGTTCTGTGTTTGAAAAATAAAAAGGGTCCTCAAACGGTGTCGAAAAGAGGCATGGTCAGAACCGTTTGCTAAATTTTTGAGTTTAGAACATATTTCCAGAAGAGTGTGAAGACCGAAAATCAGTCGAAGGAGGTCAAATAATTTTTGTAACAAAACTGGACGGATTCTGTCACATTTTGGAAAATTTGGCGTTTTTCTCTCAATACTTAATGAAAAATTATGAAACCAGTGGCGTTTGAAAGGTAACTTAAAAATCTTACTTTTCCAAGTGGTCGTACAGAAAAATACCATTTGTAGAGAAAATGGGACCTGTTTGAAGCTACTGCTTCTGCTGTGTCGTAAGCGACACTTAGGAAAAATATTCGTTTCGGTAAGAAAATGATGTCCAATTATTTTTAAAAAATTTTACATAGTGTATAACACCTACATATACTTCCAGTATACACAGATTTTTAACACCAATTAGTTTCAATTTGTTAGAGCTCTCTTTTCACCCGATAAAGTGTAAAACAGTGAGAAAAATCTATGCTTCAAGTAAAGGGGCCATTCTTATCTCATTTTACTCTTTTACAAGATCATTTCAACAATGGAGAATATTAAATACATAAAAACAACAGTAGCTAAGCCATATATTTATATCAAGAAGGAATATGAAATTATAGCACAATGAACTTCTTATCCTATCAAAGTTTTAAACATGCATAGACTATTTTGTTATAGATGACTTAACCATGCTTAGTCTTACACATATATTATATAAATTCAGTTAGAGGAATCTAAGGGAGGGTTGAGGTGGTGTATCCTTACCTGAAGAGCCTTTTGCAAACACTACAAAAATTTGTTTTGAATTGGAGACCACCAAATGCCCTCTCCTCTTCTTTCCTTCTTTTCTACTCTTTCTCCCCTTACTCTTCCTTGCTCAGCCGTGGAAAACACAGAAAAAAAATGGCTGGATTCTCTTCTATATGTAGGGGCTTTGGAGAGTTTATTTTATCTTATTTTATTTCCTCCTCTAGGCTTTGAAGTATAGGCTAGGTTTAGAGTATGCTTAGAGCATGCTTGGCAGCAGCTTTATGGGGAAGGAGGCAGCCAAACATTTCTTCTTGCTTGCTTAGGAATTCTATCTTAGATGATAGCCAGCAGAGCAGCCTGCTGTGGCTGCCCCAAACAAGGCTGGAAGGGCCATTGCATGCTTGCTTATCTTAGGTGGTTGAGTGTGGACTTGGGGAAGAAACAAGCATGCAGCCGAGTAAGGAAAAGGAAGTGGCAGCCAGCCACTCTCCTTGCACTAGATCACATTTTTTTTTTTTTTTTTTTTTTTACTACTTTTGATTTGGATTGAATTGAATTGAAATTGGTGTTAATATATATATATATATAATTAATTGATTTATTTATTTGTTTACTTATTCAATGTTATTACTTTTAACTGGATAGTTTTCTTCCTACTAAATTCTAACTAGCTTAGTTGCTATCAATTTAATCCATTTAGCTTTCACCACGGTATTTTGATATAGGATTTTAATCACATCAAGATAAATAATTTTATTTAGAAGAATTTAACATTGGTATTAATTATGGTGCTTTTAATATTATAATTTACTAGTTTAATAATCACTATTGATTGACTTAATATTATTATTAATAAACTAATTAGTTGTCTAAAAATTCAGGTTCTTACAACCATAGCCGAGAAAAGAACCTTAGAGGCAAAACGGCTCACTTGGCGAAAGTGCTATGGCATCATTGGGGAATTGAGGAATCTACTTGGGAGTGCCGGAATTGGGCGAAGGCAAATTACCCCGAGCTTTTCGAAGGCACTATGTAGTTGAATTTCGAGGACGAAATTGTTTTAAGGGGGATAGGTTGTAAGGCCCCTAAAATATGTATTTACTTTTAAGACCCTAATGTTGATTTATTTTCTTAAAGCCCTCAGTTTCTTGAATTATTTCAAATCTTGTCGGATAGCATTTTATTTATTTATTTATTTATTTATTTATTTTTATTTTTTATTTTTATCGAAACTGGAATTTTCCTAGCCAGATTAGGTTCCCTAACCTAATTTAATTTAATTCTACATGAGTAAGGTCTCAATACATGTATTTAACTCCAAGCCCTCACTCTTTTATTTAAATTCAAAACTTTCCCAAAAGCTAGTACTTGTACCTTGTACCTTGAAGTACCATCAATCTTGTAAGATATATGTATATATATACACCTTGTAGAGTGTGCCCTAGGACTAAAATTAATAAAAAAAAAAAAAAAATAGCCCCTTCTAGGAGAAAGTGAGGAAACCATTTTTCAAAGCACATCATTATGAAATCCTAGAGAAATACAACCTAGTGACCTACCTAGGATGCAAAATCCAAGAATTAGTTTTATTACAACTAGATGTGGCCTAAACCAATGGAACACACCTCCTAAGTCCCTTCCATTCCTTTAGAATTCAAGCAAAATCCTAACTTTCCATCCAACTCCAACTAAAGGACTTTTATGTCCTTTTACCCCAAAATTGCCTATATATACCACACCCTCCCTAGCTTGCAAACATACACACAACACACTCACTCACACGCACATTTTGGTTAGAGAGAGGGAGGAGAGCAAGGAAGAGGGAAGAAGAAGAGAGTTTCTTGTGCAAAGCTAGAAGGTAAGCCACCAACACAACCCTCTCTTCATTTTCTTTTCTAATGCATGTTTTTTAAAGATTCTAAATAAAGTTTCAGATCTGTTATTATCAAGTTCCCATGTTGAAAATACTAAGATTTGAGTATTGTTTCCATCTCTCATGTATTTTACCCATTTTGGCACAAAACCATCTTCTTTTGTACACATCTCTCAACTTTTCAAGGGTACTCTTTCAAACAAATTTTCTGAGTTAAACATGTGATAGTTAGCATATTTTCTTCACAAAAGAAATGAAACTTTCCCATGGTGGAACCCCCTTTTTATAAATTTCCTTGTTTTGGGCATTCTACCTTAAAACCTTTTTTTTCAGTCAACTTTCAAAAATTCCAGAAAAATGTACAAAAATATTCTGAACCTCTATTTTATGTCAAAACCTTCCTTAAGGAGTTAGCTTTCAACTAAAATTGGTTTCATCAAAAAACATTGAGTTGTTTGCAAGAAAATCAAGTTTTCGTAACAGTCGACCGATCTGGGCGGATTCTGGGCAGATTCTGGAACAGTGCTGGACTATTTTCTAAACAACTTAAAATCGGGAAAAGGAATCCCATTTCCGAAAAATGTTCTAGAAACTAGATCAAATTCTCTACGAACCATAGGAAAACCGAGTCCGGTGGATGAACCTAAGTAGTTTTTCCATATTAACCTTCATGTGATGTTAAATCTGGAAATTTGTTATGTTTGGATGTTTTATACCCTTGTGTTCATGAAAATGTTTAATGGCTCATTATCATATCTTGGCATGATGTTGTATGGGTATGTTATGTTATTTATCTTCTTATCTTGAGGAGGCATGTTTATGTGAATTTTATTTTATCGTTTAGTTGGACTAACCTTGACTTGAAACACTTAATCCAACGGGAAACCTAATTGGGTGGGTATTGGGTTTTCGAGCACTTGAGAAATGAAAAGATGAGAATATGTGTCATATGGATTTTTGGGATGCGTTCCCTATTTGAAGTTAAAGTCTTGCGCAAGTGATTTTCGGAACCCTTGAACGGAGCGGTTGTATTCGGACCCTAGGTGGTTTGGTGTGAGGAGGGATTTGGGCAAGGCCCTATTTTACCGTCTCTTTTGAGGCCCTGCGGTTGGCGCTACACGGTATATAACCGTTGGTAGGCATCCGAGGTTAGGTCTGCAACAAAGCAGCAAAAGAGGGGGCATACCGAATAATCCGTGTCCGATTCTTGTGGTTGGGAGGACGGAATCTCTTTGGGGGATTTCTAGTTTACTAACATCTAACTTAACCATTTATTTAATTAATTAATTATTTATTTATTGGAGTATCATGCTTTACTACTTGATGTTATATTTTGTGATTGTGTATTGGACTGGGAAAAAGGGGTGAGATGTGTGTGTGTGTTTACTGGGCATTCAAAGCTCACGGCGTATCATGCCAGGTGACGAAGAGGAACTCATAGCTGGAGATATCGAACCTGAAACATTTGAAGACTTTTGGCTATCCTAGAAAAATTAGAAGTTTCTTTTTGGATGTTTTGTAAAGACTCATTTGAAGATTTAAGCTTTCTTTTGGGATGTAATGTACTGGAACCATCTTTTGAATTATATACATATTGTGGTTGTTATGTACTTCTATTCTATTATTTATATGTATACACCTTATCGTTGCTTATGAGACCTTATGTCAATACCTGGTAAGATCTGTCAAAAAGGTAGTGCGCTGCCTAAGAAAGCCGGATTTAGAAGGGAGGCTAATCTGACTCCTCCGGCGATTTGGGATCTTACTTGGTTATTAACCATAGGACTCATTAGTGACGTTTCCTACTCTTGAAACCTTAGATAAACCCTATATTTATCGGTTAATATATTATCTGATGTTCTCGATTTTTGGGGCGTCACAGAAATAGCAATATCGAGAGACATATTGGAAGGACCAATCACTTTGTTTGATTTTAATTTTTTTAAAAATAATTTTTTTGTCTCTCGTATTTTTTTTTTAGTAATTTTTTAAAAACATTTTAGACAATTTTTTTACTTTTTAGATACACCTAACGTATGTATATTTAAAAAGTAAAATATTTATAAAAAAATATTTTAAAAAATCAATAAATATACAAGAATATAAAAATGTATTGAATATATATATGTATATATTTTAATATTTTTGGTATTTAGTGAATTGTTTAAAGTTTTTTTTCACAAATATTATACTTTTATGTATTTAATATTAGGATTATTTACTAGTAAATCTCATTCCACAATCAATTATATCAATCAGTCCCAACTTTAAACTTTTGATCTGATAAGTCCTACTGGTAGAAAGATTTGGTCCTTTTCAACATATTTTTCTATGTATGTCGTTGTGGTGTGGACGGTTATACCCTTCAATTTTTTTGATTGTACGTGATTCATGGGAATACGTTTTCTTTTTTGTTATGTTGGATAGTATTTTGGGTAACCCTGAATGTTACTTCAGCAGATGACTCTACCATTGCCGTTAGGGTTTCGGACTGGCTGCGCGGTGGGGTCAAAGGCGGTGGTGTGACGGTATGACATACGTACTATTTCAGCCATCGGTGGTGTGCCGGTGTCACATACGTAGCAGTTCAGACGTCGGCACCTCCATTTGTTTGCAGGTGTGACATGGTTTCTTTGCAATGGTTTTCGAGTTGTAAATTTTTTTCATGTTACATTTCTTTATTTTTTGTTTAACATCGTTGCAGTTGTCAATGGTTTTGTTTGCTGTGGATGTGTGTTATTGCTTAGTTTATGTCCCCTGGTATAGGGGGGTTGTGTGACTGTGAGGGATATGTGGAGCAGGGTTGGTTGTGTGTTCTATTTTTGGGGTGGGTGTCGTGTTACTACGGTTTGGTGACAAGTGCATTTCCTTGGGTGTGTGGGTGTGTGTATTGATGTGTATTGCATTGTAAATGCGATTTTCTCAAATTGTTTTTCCCATGACAGGGTATGGAGACACATGTAATGTTGATTTGTTGCTATGGCAATACAAACGCTACTATCAGTTTGTAAGCCCCATTCCAATTTGATGATATGGTGAATAGTGTGTGCAAGTTGGTGTTGTGTGGCACATGCCAATTGACCCACATAACCACTAAAGCCAAAAAATCCTTAGTGCGCTCTTATGTTGTGTGACACCCACCCGGTATACACGTGCCCATCACCCAAACCCAATAACCATGTAACACACGCACGTAATCAATTACACCTACCACGTTTACACCAAAAACCTATACTAGATGGCACTACTGTCTTTTCACAAACGAAAGGACCAAACGGAACATTAAAAAAGCATATGAGAGATTTATTGTTAAATTTCTCATATTAGGATTAAGTGTATCTAAAAAGTAAAATATTTTCTTAAAATAATAAAAAAAATCACTAAAAACAAAAAAATATGAAAAACAAAAAATTCAATTTTCAAAAAATTGAATTCAGAAAATTAAAATCAAACAAAGTGAATATTAGTAATTGCATAAAGGTATACTATAACAAAATGCACTTTCGGCGACCAAAATTGGCGACTAAAAGAAATTTAGTCGCTAAAAGTTGTGGAATTGGCGATTAAAATTTTTTTTAGTTGGCAAAAGTAAAATATTTAGCTACTAATTTTTTTTAGTCGGGGTATATTGGTTATTGGCGACTAAAAGAAAATTTAGTCGCTAAAAATGCTAGAATTGGCGACAAAAAAGAATTTTAGTCGCTGTATACTAAGTTTTCGCTACTAAACCATTTAGTCGCCAAATAGAAAATAAAAAAATATTATTTTTTACTTTTTTTGGTCGCCAAAAGTTTATTTTCAGCGACAAAAAAGAATTTTAGTCGCTATATATTGAGTTTTAGTTACTAAAACCATTTAGTCGGCAAATGGAAAATAAAAAATTATTTTTTACCTTTGGCGACCAAAATTTTAGTTGCCAAAAGTTTATTTTCAGCGAGAAAAAAGAATGTTAGTCGCCAAAGAGTTGAAATTTTTGAAAGGAGACATTTCAAATAATTTACAAAATACTTTCGGCGAGTAAAAAATTTTGGTCGCCAATAACCATCTATATGATTAATATCTCATGCTCTCACTCTTATCTCCCAACCCTAAACAAAACCAACGCCTCTCTCTCTCTGTCTCCTCAGCATCCCTCTCTCTCTCTCTTCAGATTCTTTTTTGTTTTTGAACTATCACTCTCTTCAGATTCTTCTCCCTCATCTTCTTTTCATTCAACTTTTCTCTCTCTTTCTCTCTATAAACCTAAATTCTTGCAGCATTGGATTTGGCCTCCCTCTCTCTATCAATGAACTCGTCAACGGCAATGGAGGGCTTCCGGCGTCGGCTTTCTAACGTCCCTTCTCTACATCGACTGAGTAGCTTTGTTTACCCAAACACATTAGTAGCCCTAGATCCCCAAATCTCCTCCATTAACAACCAAGAAAAGGTAAGTTTTTTTTTTTTAATCTTTTTTAAAAAAAAATAAATTCTCTCCACTTAACTTGCATTTGATCCCCATGATGAAAAACTGTGTGATATGAATAATAGACTTGCTAAAATGTATTGATTTTGTTGAATAATGGACTTCTTGAAATACATTAGCAGCCTCTGTGATGTTCATACATAATGAACATTTTGCATTGCAAGTGTATGATGAAATGCCCCAATGATTTATTTTTTTATTTTTTAAAACAATGAGATACATGTGAATGAGAGAAAATGGCCAAAACACTTGAAAATTAAGTGATTTAGAAAACAAAGCATGTGTAATATGTTTAATTAAATTTAAATCTCATAAGCCAACCGTTACCTGTGGAATATATTTTTGCTACCTATTGAGCCAATTCTTGTATTGGATTATTATTGGAATATCCCAATAGAGGTGTAACTCATCTGAAAGTTCTAAGGGCTATAATAATTGTGAAGTCCTCTCACTCATTTTGAGAAGTGGAGCATTGCTTTGAATTTTTGTACAACAACATAAAAGTCATAAAATAACCACACAACTTTGCCCTTTAAAATATAAAGATCATATTCCCAGTGGTAAGCCTCCCAACATCTAGTTATTATTAGTCCTCATTAATTTCTATTGTTTTACATTCAACATGGGCACTAGGAAGACCAAGTGCTGCCTTCTTCATTTATGTACATCACTGATAAAAAAATTTCACCTTACATGTCTAACTCCAAAGGTATAGACCAAGAATTCATTGCAGGGGAGAAAGAGATTGTGCAGGGGAGCTAATATGGATTTTTGTTGATTCTTTAATGCCTTGGTAAATTTTAAATGTTAAATGTTCATACCATATGCATGTTTAATTTTTTATGTCATTTTTCCAGCTCTTGGCCACTCTTAGTTCTCTTTGTTTAATGTATATAATTTATGTTCTAATTACTTGCATTTTGTCAAATCTTAATTCTTAGAAACTACATAAAGATTATGAATTTTTTTGCTTGATCTGTTCTTGGCAATTATTGAGAAGTGTGTCGAGATGGAATAAACATGCAAGTTCATACCAATGTTGAATGTACAATAGTTGGATTCACTGGTTTTAAATGAGTGTCAATCTAAAATTGATCTATTACCTAAGCTTTTGCTAATTTGCATTGTAGTTCACCAATTTGATTTTTGGTTTGTGGACTGGACCACTAAAGTCAAGTCCTAAGTCATCTATACTGTTACAGAATCACACGAATGGATATTGATATTGATATTATATATATATATATTTACAAGTGTCACTCCAAGTTTAATAAGCACATGCAAGATCATATGTTTGATGTTAGTCTATTGACTAGAAGTGTATAACCATAGAAACAAGTCTATTGTGAAGAACTTCTCATCAAACAAAAGTAGAAAGTGAAATAAAAGAGAATCAGTGTTTTGGAGGTGTGCGGTTCCAAGATTCAGGGAGCAGTAGGCTAAAAGAGAACTAATATTCTTCTTTCAACTTCATAATTTTTTTCCAAGTGTTGTGTTAATTTACAGTTCACTTTTTTCTTAGATATATATATGTATATGCTAACCAAACTGTTAATAGTTATGTATATATATTTTCACCTCTCTCAGTCCCTCATTCTTGTCTGTGAGCTGCTAACGCAAGAGGAGTAGAGAGTTTGAGACTGAAAGAGAGAGAGAGAGAGAGAGAGAGAGAGAGAGTAAGGAAGTAGAACTTGAAGGCTAGCCTCCAGGTAAATTAGACACCCCTCTTCTCTTCGCCAATCCTACTTACTCTTCTTAATCTACCTCCTAGCATGTCCTTGTAGACCGCCCGAACTCGCTCCGCGTGCCCCTCTTTCGGAGAGGGCGCGGATGGTGTTCTAGTTACTACACTTTGGACTCCTATCACGGTTCTGAATCTAATCTCACAAAGTGCAATGTAAGACTGATAAATCACCAAAGAGTCCAAATCCGACAAATCGTTTTGAAAAATCGATTTTAATCAAAAAGTGTCAAACATGGACTACTTTGCCAGATTTCAGAGTCGCCACCTAAATATTTTATTTTGAAAAATTTAGGAAACCATGACTCGTGCCTAAGGCCACGTGTCCGTCATCACCAAAGTTACCTCGGCTCGGGAACTTGGGTACGAGAGGGGAAGGTCCTGAAATGAGCACCCCCGCTTGCCCGATCAAAGATCGGCCTCTACTAACATGATATGTTGTTTTTATAAACACATGTATTCTTATTCCGGTTATTAGCTAACTTACTATGTGATGCACACAACATACAAGTATAGACTAAATCACTCAATTTGGAACAAAACATCTCATGTTTGTTTTTCGAAAATGGTTTGAAGTTGCCACCCTCAAGTGGGCTAAAATGCGGATTTGCCACCCTTAAGTCGGCTTAAAACATGATTTGCCACAAACAAGTGGGCTTAAAACGCACATTTTGATGAATTGTTCCAATTCAAGCAATGAATCCTTCATCCACAGGCATTCATGCAGTTAATGACTTAAGCACATAGCCTCATGGAAAGCATACTATCATGGCAGTCACTTACACACATGCAAGGATGCTAAAGCATAAACATTTACAGTGTACTCCGAGCCAAAACAACAACTAGTTAGAAATCAATGCATGATCCTAACTATGTTAAGTGTCTAATGCAACACATGCAAAATGCAACTAAATGGGCTCAGCTATCTAAGATGGCATATGAATGCGACATTTGATACATGTATTCAAAGAAGTGTATTAAAATACAATGCGGTTTGAATGATGCGCTGAGCCCGGTGCATGCAAGACAAACGAATGATGCAAACATGCGAAGTATAATGTATGCTAATTGAAATCTGCACTAAACTAACCATCAAAAGTGGATAAGTAAAAAGGAGAAAGATGTGGGGTTGGAAAACATTTACACACACGCACACTTATTACAACATTTGCCCTCTCGACGGAGGGTCCGAATAAAATGAAAGCTAACTAGCTACGCTAATTAAGCTAACTATTACAAACCAACTAATTAACGAACTATTCTAGCTAATTAATTATTACAAATCAAATTGAATAACTAGCTAATCTAAGCTAATTAGAATATTACAAAGCACTAAGCTAAATTAATTACAGCATAGGTAACTAACTACAACTAGCTAACAGAAGCGATAAATGGCCTCGCGGGCAAGGGAGATATGCATGTTCGGTTGCGTTCTCCCGGAAATCCACTGCCTTACCTCAAGACGCCTCTGTTTGCACTCTTTTGAATCTTTGAAAATTACACCGATTTCCAAATTGCTTCTTTCTGATCTCAAGAACACCTTGAGGGCTGAAATTCCTTCTGTTGCTGCAACAGAGCACAGACAGAGGCAAGACGGTGTATTTGCAAGGAAATGTATGCATTTCCACACTTCTTATCATATCTCAAGCTCAAAGGAGTATGGCACTTGACTCTCGAGCCAACAACCAAGCATTTTCAATGCATGGTGGCCAAAGGATCAAGCTTGCGCAAAACTCAATGAATGCACACATAAGACTCGAAAAGCCTCCACCCTATCATGCACAATCAAGGGCGTCGGCGACCGAGAAATGTGACACGTTTCATCACTATTAGTATGAAACGTCCCACATTTGTTGTGTTTAGATTAACGTTCGATCCAAACACATGCAATACAAACAACATGCTTATATTGGCCATGTTTTACTTGATTCATTTTGTTTACACATTTTAGATTACCAATTAGTCCCTTAATCGGTTAAGTCCAAAAGTGAGAGTCCTCTAGTTTTGAAAGAGTGAATTAGTGGGATGCAATGGCATATATTTCAGCACTGAAATGACATGCTAAAGACGCTAAATCATGCAAGACATGCATGCAAGACATGTTAAAGGCCAAAAACACTAAGGCTAGTGAAGAGCATCACACAAGAGACATGCAATATCAAGCACAAATGGTCAAACCAGCTATGGACAGACCTAAAACATGCCAAAACAGAGGCTGGAACATGTTGAAATGATAGCCCAAAAGTTTAGACAAACATGCATGCAAGTTGGCTCATAAGCGAAGCATAAGGTCCAAACCTCAAACACAACAAAAGGGTGATAAATGCAAGAATATGGAAGAGGTATATGGTCTGAAATAACATGCCAAATGATGCTATGCCATGCAAAAAGCTCAAATATGACATGCTAGAGGTCTCAAAGTGCAAGGCTAGCAAAGCCAAATACACTATAGCTATGCAAAGCCAAGCATGCATGACCAAAACCACTCAAATCAGACCTAAAGCATGCTAAAACATAGCCAAAAATGTGCTGGAGTAGAGCATACACATGCTAGATCAATAGGCTGAAACACCGAATACACTAGGCTAGTGAACAAAATTGCACTACAAGTGCACGAAGCATGCATGAGGCAACCAAACCAACCCAAAACAGAGTTATGACATGGAAAATAATGGCTAAAAACATACTTGAACTAAGCAAATTCAAGGCACAAAGACATGCTACTTTACAAGGCTACAAGTAGGATTACACTACAAGTACAAGAAGCATGCAAGAGGTGACCAAGACAGCCAAAAATAGAGTTATGGCAGGTCTAAAAAGTCACAAAAATGAGCCTAAATAAAGCCACTAAGAAGTAGAAACACATGCTCTTTTGAAGGGCCATTAACACATGCAAACAAGAGAAGAGGAGGGAGGACCACCCCCACCCATTTGGGACCTCAAAACTACCTTTCCACCACTGAAATTCCTCTGAGTTTCAGTGGTAAGAAGGCCAAAAAGAGATGATCCCAAAGGCCTTAAGAGATGGCACAAAGCAAAGCAAAACAAGCCACCAAAGGGGGTAAACCACCCCTAACTCAAACTTGGCCTTAAACAACCATTTTAAACACTTAAAAATAGAACTTTTTGCAGTTGAAAGCTAAGCCTAAAATAGCATGAAAATGTGGCTAAGAGAGTAACCAAAACAAAGCTTTAAAAGGGAACATGGGATTACCTTTGAAGCACAGCAACAATAGCACCTTCTTGAGCCAAAAATCAGCCTTTTGAAGCTCCCACATGACCCTCAAGAACCTCAACAACAAGGTAGGATGTTTGGCTAAGAGGTTGTGTGCAAAAGTGTGAAGAAAGCTCACTTCCAAGCACTATAGAGCACAATATATATATATATAGAGAGAGAGAGAATTCTAAAGAGAGAGTCAATTTTTGTCTCTAAATTTTCTGAACCCTTGAAAAGGGAAGAGAGCTCCCCTTATATAGAATATGCAAGCCAAAGCTTGCTTGAATCCCTTCTTACACGTTGTAGACACCCCATTTTTGACCGACCTTAAGACTCAGACGTCATCAATTGAGCGCATGGTGATGTTGCATATTGTGCTCGTTCTGAGGTTGCGGAGTCCCGGCTACGAGCCTTGCCTCCGGACTTCCGGACTCTTCTGTGCTTTGCCTCGGTTTGCGAACCAGGCTCCGTTTTCTCTGTTTTCTCTTCCCAAAGGGAGGGAGAGGTCTCGTAGACCATCTCTCAGTGGCCATAGGCTACGTTTTGTGGTCGCAGGCCATTTTTCCCATTTCGGAGCCCGGTTCCCGGTTTTCGGAGCCGTCAGGCCGTGTGCCTCGGTTCGGGACCGTCTAACCACCTCCGTTTGCCCCGGTTTTTGGCATGCATCCTATTTACTCCCTTTCGAGGGACACTGTGGTCCGAGAGACCAACTTCTTGGTCGGACACCACTGCCGGTGCCTAACAGCCCACTTTCGGGGCCCCGAACTGCGTGTTTCGGCTCCCGAACACTTATCTTGCATTTTTGGGCCCCGACCCGAACTTGAGTTAGTCATATTTTGAGGTCCTTTTCATGTTTGATTAAGGACCTTTTACTGTTTGACATCTCCATCTGTCACTTGTCTCTTTACCTCTTTTAGGGCCTGTTTTGCACGGTATTTTAGGTGTACTTGTGGGCTGTTTTGGGCTTGGTCGTAAACTACAAAGTGTTTTATTTTGAGCCCCTCTTCAACTTTGTTGAAGGGCTCTCGGCCATTTGAGACCCGAAGCTATCACTTATACCTTTAACCACCTTTTGGCCCTTTTTGGTGCACCCTTTGCTCAAGGCTTCTTGAGGAAGCCTTGACCCCTTGTCTTGGCTTCCTCAAGAAGCCTACCAGCTGTATTAGCTTCTCCAAGAAGCCTAGACTCTTTTGCACCCCCCCTTGAACCTTTCTCTTTGCTTAGCCCTTAAGATAAGTGCTTTACTTGGCCTATATAAGCACCTCTCTTCTCCCTTGGTCTAGGTTGGAGACTTTGGAACCAAAAAACCAGATAAATATATGTATATCTGATATATACATATACATCCCTCCATCTCTCAATATATCTCTCTCATTCCACCTCCAAACACCCTTGTTCTTGGGCCATTTCTTCATCACCACCAAGCACCACCACCCCTATTCCATTTCCAGCGACTTGAGGGGCTTTCCAGCAGCTAGGAGGCACCATTTTCAGTCCTAAAGGGCAGCCAAGAGTTAGTCTTCAAGGGTGAGTTCTCATTCTCCCTTTTCTAGCCTTTTCTTGATCCATATCTAAGCCTTGCTTGCAAGCACTTTTGGGCTCCGACCCAAACTTCAAATAGTCTTATTTTGGGGTCCTCTTCATGTTTGATTGAGGACCCCTTGCTGTTTGGTGATAGCATCTAGCACCTATCTCTTTACCCCCTTGTATGCCATGATTCTTGCATAGTATATTTGGCTGGTGTATAACCTGTTTTTGAGCATGTAATAAACTGCAAGTAGGCTTATTTTGAGCCCTTCTTCAACATTGAAGAAGGGCTCAACCCTGTTTGGGACCCCTATCTTGCACTTGCTTCATAATCTCTTCCATTTACCGTAATTTTGCATGCTTTGTTAGCCTACCATGCTTCTGTTTTTGGGCCTTTGACAGGCCTGAAAAGTGTCTTATTTTGCCCCCCTCTACATGTCTCATGAAGGGTCTTTTTCAGTTTGGACTTTGCATCTTACACTTGCTTTGTAATCCTCCATTTTGCCTTAACATGTATCTAGCATTTAGACCACTATGCTTGCTTGTTTTGGCTTAGCTTTGTGAAGTTTTTATGCTTGTTTTGACATGCTTAAGGACTATTTTGGGTCATTTGAGTCATCCATGCTTTGCTTTGTATATCTACCATGCAACCTCTCTTGTATACCTTGTGAGCCTTGAGTGTTGACCCCTCTAGCGTGCTTTACTTGCGCTATTTCGGTGATTTGGAGTCACTTATAATGTCATTTCAGTCCTCATAGTATGCTTGAATGCTCATAGTTGATGCTCCTTTAATGCTTTATAAGGTTGTTGTCATATGCTCCATATTTGGCCCTTTGTGCATGCTTCCATGCTTAGACCTTTTAGATGCCATCTAAGCGGTTTTGGGGTTTGTTTTAATATGTTTTAGGACTGATTTGGTTGTTCTCGGCCTGTTGAGGCTTAATTTGTATAGCCATGGTTTAAGCCCCTTGGCTTGCTTTGAGTTTTGGACATCGTCGCATGCTTGGCTTGTCTTGTTTACTTGGTTTTGCACCTTCTATAACATGATTTCAGAGCTTTCTAAGCATGCCATGTATCCATGATTATCCTCTTTTAAGTGTGCTTAAAAGTTGCTCTTTGGTGCCTAAGTGTTGGACCTTGTGTGCATGCATGTTTGTATGTGCTTTGGCCCTCATTTCCATGACTTTTGGCCACTATTTTGGGCCTAGTATAGAGCTGCCCAAATTAGTTTGAATCCATGTTTAACACGTTGCTCAAAGGTTGTTGCCTTATTCCATGCCTTGCATGTTTGTTAGCTTAGGTTGTGTGCCTAGTACGTATTGCATGTTTGCATACTTGCCTCCATGCTCATGTTGCATGCTTAGCTTGCATGCTTAGGTTGCATGTGCATTGTTGTGCATTGCCTCACCTCTTGATCAACCATGATTGAGGTTGGGTCCCTTGTATGTTTTGTGTGCATTGCATTTTACATTGAAATGCAACCTTGGTATCTTAGGCTATCATGCACCAAGGTGCACAATTGATAGCCCTAGAACCAAGAGCCATGTTTCCTTGATTCCCATTCATGATAGGGAGCCTTGGCCATGCATAAATATGCTCAAAAATCCAATACCATGCACTGCTGCCTGCTGTTGCTGTCAAACTGTCTTCTGCAGGAACTTTGTGCCGACCGGCAGGAAAGAGTGCCGACCGGCACTGTATTGCTGGCCGATAGACTATTTTGCAGCCGGTGGCCACCACAAGCAGCCGGTGGTAGTTCCCTCCAGCCGGTGGCATTCAGCAGAACACAGGGAAGGTTTCCTGGGACTTTGGTATTTTTTTGGAGAGACAGGGCAGTAAAAACAGAGGTGGCAGTGGCACGGTGTAGGCTTTTCCGGGCAAGTCGCAATGAGCATGCATCATTCGCGCATCCCGAGGCAGGGCTGTGGCCCCCTTTTATTTCACATTTATTTATTCAGTAATTAGAATTTGTAATATTTATTCATTTATTTTGGGACTGTATTATTATTTTGGTCCCTCCGAGTGAGGGCATAATTGTAATAAGTGTGGGTGAGTGGGTGTATGTCTTCCAACCCCCATTTCTTTCTCCTTTTTATTTACCTGCTTACAATGGTAGATTAGGGCACGTCTATTTTAGCATACCTTATGCTACGCATGCGTGCATTCATGCATTTGTTTACATGCACCGGGCTCGGTACATCATACAAACTGCATTGCAATTTTCAATTCCAAATTGAATACGTGCTACTCGCGCATTTCACATGCCATGTTTAGGGTTAGCCGAGCCTACTCTAGATTGCATCTATGCCTGTGTTGCATTAGCCACTTAACATGAACTAGGTCACGCATGTTTGCTAACCGGGTTATTGTTTTGGCACGGAGTACGATGTAAGTTTTACGCTTTAGCATACCACATGCGTGTCAATGTTACCATGACAGTATGATTGCCATGCGGCTAAATGATTATGTGTCATAAACTGCTTGAATGCCTGTGGGTGAAGGTTGGATTGCCTGAGTTAGAACAACTCATTGAAATCCGTATTTTAGCCTACTTGCGAGTAGCAAAATCTAACACGTTTTTCGAGATAAAACGGATATGCAATGTTTATTTCCAAGTTAGGCGATCTAGTCTATACTTTTGTGTTGTGCGCATCACGTAGTAATTCTAGGTTAAATAACCGGAATAAGAGCGCATAAAGTTTTCGAAAACGGATATCACGGTTAGTAGAGGCCGGTCTTCGGACCGGGCGAAAGGGGGTGCTCATAGCTGACCTTCCCCGATCGTACCCAAGCTCCCGAGCCAAGACCACTTTGGTGATGACGGACACGTGGCCTTCGGCACCGAGTCAGGGTTTCCTAAATTTCCCATTTTAAAATATTTAGGTGGCGACTCTGTATCTGGCAAAGCAGTCCATGTTTGGCACTTCTTTTCAAAATCTGTTTTTCTTCAAAACGATTTGTCGGATTTGGACTCTTTGGTTCAGATTTAGAACCGACACAAATCGAGTCCGAACTGTAGAGTGAAGCCCACGGGCGCGTCTACAGTTTCTGGCGACTCTGCTGGGGAAATTTAGAGAGCTTGACTCGAACTCGTGATATCCTGTTTTGACTACACTTATGTGTTTCTTTGCATTGCATGTGCATTGGTGCGCCTAGGACACCGTGTTGGCCATCTGCTATTCCTGAGCGGTTTGCTGGAGGCTTGTCTTGTCAAGGCATGACCATAAGGCTGACCGGTTGCGGGCTCTGCCAGTATGGGAACACAAACCCCGGTTTTACCGGGGCACCCTCTTCGACCATTCGACCTAGTGCATATTCGGAATCCATAGTGACCATTCCAAACTAGGACAGGTTGCTTACCCGATGTTAGGTTGTTTGAAACCGCTGTGTGCGTAGTGAAACCCTAGCTCCTGACAAAATAGGACAGGGAAACCCTACCCCAATATAGGGGTGTATTGGCTCTCATTTACTTGCTATGTGCTTTTAGAGTGTACCTCTACAGGGAATGCATACACCAGTTTGCGAGTCTGGGTATCCGGCCTGCGGGCACCAGTATCAGTATTTTGAGAATCAGTTATATCTGCGGGTATCAGATTCAGATTTGGGGCAGTGATTTCGGAGAACAGTGATCAGTAATAGAATACAGTCGTTCAGCTTTGCTCATATCCGTTCCAGTGAAGTTGAGCTGAGATGCTGTCTGTTTTCTCTTTTGCAGGGGTAGTCTTGGAATCATAGCTTCAGAAGGCTCCACTATCCCCCGGGTACATTGGATTTGTGCAGATAGACTTTGTCAAGTCAGAGACTCAGTTCAAGAGTAATCAGGGCCAGAGAAGACTAGTCAGGCACAGACCACCAGTACAACAGCTACCAGATCAGTGATCTTTGAGCAGTCGGGTTGAGATTTCCGAGCCTACTGCAGACACATATATACCGGTTGCTCAGTTAGACTAGGGCAATATGTCGAGTCTGGAAGAGATGGTGCGCCAACTCCAGGATAGTATGAAAGCCATGCAGCAAGACGCTGTTCATCGAGCAGAATTCGCCAAGCAACAAGCTGCGGTCATAGCCCAACAGACAGAGACAATTGCTAGGCTAGAGCAGCAAACCGGAGCATCTGCTTCACAACAAGTTCCTCCCCCAGCAGGAGCTCCAGCACTTGGGGAGGCACCCAATGTCCAGGAAGATACGGACATTCCGATAGGGCCGGACCCCACAGCATTGAAAGTGAGCAAGCTTGAGAAATTGTTTAAAAAGTCTCAGGGGGCCCACTCTATTCCTGATATAGAGGATGGTTATACCGACTCAATGGTGACATTACCAGATCAGTTCAAGATGCCACATATCGATCGATTCGATGGCTCTGGAGACCCAATGGTGCACCTCCACCTGTTTTCTGATATTCTGAGACCAATGGGTTTGACCACAGCCCAGAAATTGTCACTATTCGGCCGAACCCTGTCTGGGATAGCCACAACCTGGTATGCGAAATTGGAGAACTCTGTGAAACAGAATTGGGAAGAGATGGCTGAGGCCTTCAGTGATCAATACTCCTACAACACACAGATTGAGGTCACCACTCGTGATCTTGAAGTCACCCGCCAAGGGCCAAAGGAGGGTTTCTCAGAGTTCGTGACGAGATGGAGGGCAAAGGCCTCAATGATGACTACAAAACCTTCCAACAAAGATCAGATCAGGATGATCGTTCGGAATCTGGATGGCAAGTTGCTGCAAAAGATGGTCATTCTACCTCTGTTTACCTTTCCAGCCCTTCATGAAATGGGGGTTCAAATCGAGGATGCCATCAAACAAGGGATCTTTGCAGAAGATAATGAGCCTTTGAAAATGACTGTTGCTCGCAGTCCCAATGCTACTATTGATGGTAGCACAGCTGCGAAATGCTCAGAAGTAGGTACTATCATCACCTCCCTCAATGGCCAAAAACCAACCACTTCAACTCAGCCCCAAGCCCGAAAATTCCACCCTCTTTACATGAGTCTCTCTCAAGCTTTGAAAAAGCTACGAGAAGAAGGGCATCTAGAACTCCTAGAACCCCAACCCCTTTCAAACCCACTCCCAGCCAGACATAACCCTTCCAAGTACTGTATGTACCATCAGCAGCGCGGTCATGGCACCGACCGTTGCTACCGCCTTCGTCATGAGATCCAAAACCTCATTGACAGCCAGACGATAGCTCCACCTTCAGACCCCAATGACCAAGTACCTCATCCACATCTCAACCTAATCCATACACTACCATCCACCTTTGACCCCAGCATATACATCACCCCGGCCCATCTACCCAAACCAGAGGTGTTTATCCCAGAAAGCATGGACTTATGCATGATGGGTGCATATGAACCCCAATCACCTCAAACCTATGAACCCACTACTTCTGAGCTAATGAGGATGATCAAAGATCTTCAGAGAACTGTGGCAGATTTAACCTTTGAGGTTTTGCCCCCATCATCAACCATATCACGCACCAGGGAGTTCGTGTCTAAAGGCTCCCCAACCTTGGGACAGGTTGCATTAGAAGAAAGCCAATCCCTTAACAAAGTGGAAGCAAGGGGGAAGAACAAGGTAGGAGCAGGCATTGGTCCCCATGAACACCTCCAGTGGGATATTGAGGCTTTGAAAGCTGAGGGACTGAACAAAGAACAAGTTCTCACAGTTGTTACAAAAACTGTGGATGACACTTTCGCCACTCAGAATGAGAGCAGTCTGAATCGAGGGGCAAGCCGAAAGAAGCGCCTTTGTACCAGGAATGTTCCTTTCTGCTCTAATCCTATTCCCGGGAAAGATCAGCAAACCCGGCCAGCACCTGCCGACCCCTTTGTTGGCGTATCTTCTCCAAACCCCCGAACTTCGGACTATCTACCTCGGGGCCAGAGGGTGTTCGCACCACTGTACATGTCTCTATCAGCGGCCTTGAGGGTCTTGATTAGAGAGGGGGATTTGAAACCCTTGGAGCCGCGACCACTGCCAAATAAAGTCCCTCCCTCCCATGATCCGGCCAAGTACTGTGCCTTCCATCAACAAGTCGGCCACGACACTGATAGTTGTTACCGTCTTCGCCATGAAATACAGGATCTGATTGATAACAAGGTCATCATCGCGCCAGGTCCTGCAAAGTCTATCGATGCTAGATCAGTGAACTTGGGGATAATGTGATGTGATCGGGGGATGAACCACCTGCGGGCAGCGCTCAGCTTACTCCAGATGTGGCGTGTGGCACGCACTGTTTTGAGCATTTGCGAATGCTAGTTTTGTAGTTTCTGACTTGGGTATTGAGTCAATTATGTAGTCCTGTTTTGAGTCTGTCTCTTTGTTTTGAGTCAGTCTTTTTGATTAAAGGTCTGTCTTGTTGTATCGAGTCAGTCCTGGTGTACAAAGGTCAGGTGATTCCGGGAGTGTTATCTCGAGCATCACCATTTTTGTTTCGTGGTTGTCTTTTCGTTGTGTTTTGAGTCTGTTTCTGTCAGGGAGCCAGTTGCACCAACAGGTCTGAATGGAACAGCAGTGATTTTCACACTCTTGTGTTTGCTTCTGCCGTGTGCCAGTTGTGCCAGGAATTCCAAATGAGATGTCAGTATTTGACTAGAAGCTATGTCTTTTCTGTGCCTTGAAGTCATTGTAACGACCTAAAGTTTTCTAAAACTTTCTGAACACTGTGGTGAAAACAAAGAGGAAGAAATTCCTCGGGATTTGCAAAACTTTGATCAATTTGAGAGAAAGATAGGCGTGCTAAGCCCTTAATGAATGAAATCATGCTTGTTAGTGTGAGTACTGAGAAGGACCCTGGCTTTGATCCAGATCGATCCTACACTGTCTTCAGCGCGAGCGATTTGTCGCTTTCTTAAAAACTTTCAAAAAATGTTTTGCGCGGTCCCGCGAAGACATGTGTGGAATCGCTCTTGAGATTGTGCAGCCTAGGATCGCTCTCAGCCTCGAGACTTGAGTCCTTGCCTTCAAACCTTGAACTCGCATTCAGAATGTTCCAAGGTCAATCACAATATGAGGCCTGTGTGGCCAGATTTGAAGCAACCCTCGAACAAGAGGCACCAAAGTCAGATCAAGAAGGTTAGACCTCATCAGAAGAAGCTTGCAAAGCTAGATCAGAAGCACCCCTCGAACTAGGGGCAAAGATGTCAGATATGCTCGAAGAGCCGAAGATGAGTCCTCTTGCGAATCAACAGCCACTCTCCTGGATACGGATGGCATCAAAACCCTAAAAACACTTGGCATGGACAAAGCTACACTTTTACCCTTTGAGAGGCTCGCTGGGCCGAAAACCCGGAAGGGCGACCCAGGCAAAAGTTAGAGCAAAGAAAAGAACAAAAAACAAAAAAAAAGAAAAAAGAAAAAATTCAAAGATACAAAAAATACAAAAGAAAAAAGAAAATGCAAAAAAATAATAAAAAAAAGGGGGAAAAAGAAAAAAAGAAAAGAAAAGAAAGAAGAACAAAGCTCGCAAGGTCGAAAACCTGCAATAGGCGCCTTGGCAAAAATTAGAGCATAAAAAGGAGAGGTTAAATACCCGAGTGTACCTTAACCCCGAACTACGTAAGGCTTGATTCCCATGTTTGGGATACGTAGGCAACTTCATTCTGAAGTCCAGCCATAAACACTTCAAATTCGACTGTGTCCAAGCAATGGTTCTGGCCATCTTTGTCTTCTCTGTATCCGAGAGTCTGGTTGTGTTCATTGCTTTGAGGACTAACTACAAATGCGCTGCAGCGCCGTTCAAACAAGGGGCAACTTTCCGTTGCCATTCAATGCGCTGCGGTGCCATTCAGACAAGGGGCAACTTTCCGTTGCCATGCAGCTCCGCTCAAACAAGGGGCAATTTTCCTTCGGGTCCGAGGTTGCGCATCTCAAGAGTAGGTTCCGTGCTTGTTGAGCATTGGCCGTTTGCAAAAATAGTTTTTGAGAATTTTTACTGAGGTTGACTAATTCTCTCGAAAATTATTCCATCTTTTCCAAAACTGGACCATTTTCTTGGACCCAAAAAAGGAAAATTTTCAGTGCTTACAACCCGACTTGCATGATTTCAAATCAAAAATCGAACAAGCATGTTAATCTAACTCTCATTTTGGTCAAAATTGTTTTAGAAGAAAGCCAAAAACGAAAAAATGGTCAAAATGATGAACTAGGGGCACAGTTGAGTCAAGTATTCTGTCTTTTCCCCTTTGTCAAAATACTTGCTAGAAAAGGCACTCCACGTGCCGGAAAGGGCACCGTATTCGCCAGAAAAGGGGCACAACTGAAGTCAACACCAAAGGGCTGAAAGCTCTCTCACCCTCCGAACAAAGAGGTATCAAGCCAAGTGCGAAGCACGAACTGGAATGGATCAAGATATTCCACTCCCTCATCTGGACAGATCTAACCACGTCCAAACTCCCCAGCAGGGCATCATCAATCGATGTTAGCTACAGATTTGCTACACACCCAGTTGTGGCACAACCCCTCTGTGGGAAAGTTCACTGTTGTAAGCAGAAGAAGAGAATCTAGTAGAATGCTAGGGGCAAGAGCCCGCAACTTCTTGTCTATCCACCAACCACCCAGGGGAGGGATTGAAAAATGGGAGATTGAAGAATAGAGAGATGTGCGCTGAGAGAAAAAGTGAGAAAAGGGCTTTTTCAGAAAAACAGAGCTTGAGGGCCGAGTGATGTGAGAATCACAAATGAGAAAGGGTGGGAAATAATACCCGGTGAAACAGGCTCCCTGTGCACATTTGAGTCTTGTGTTTTGTTTTGTCTGTCCTGATTCTTGTTTTGAGTCGTTTCGAGTGTCAATAGATGTGTTTAGGTTGTTTACCTTTGTTTTCTTTTGTTGAGTCTTTTTCGCTGTGTTCAGTCGTAAGCTCAATACCCGGTTAAGAACTCATTTCTCAATTTCAATAAATCATCTTGTGCTCAGAGTGCTGTGCCATTCTCCACATTTGTGCAAAACAAGATTTGTTCTTTCATAAAACTGCAGGGCCCACCCCCGATAAGTGTGAACAGTAAAACAAGGACCTATCTGAAGCTATGTGGGTTCCAGACTGCAAAGCAAAAGAAAAAAGGAAAATTTTGGAGCATCTTAGTGTGTTTCAACTTCGGCAAATTCCGGGATTGTATTCCGGATGTACCTCTTCAGACCTTGTCTATGCTACCGAAGTATGAGTGCGCCTCTACCTCAAGGGTAAGCCTGCTTCAAGTCAGAACGGCAATTAAAGCAGCAGCAGATGTTATCTCTTGCCGATATGAACAGCGTGTACCCTTTTCGAAACTGAGTGTGTTGCAAAACCCTCTGAGAGGTAAATCAGAGGCACCAGAATACATGTTTGATACTCCTCTATTGCACAGAATTTGAACCTTCATATACACTGTTGTTGCATGTGTGCCACGCATCGTTATGATTCATGCATAAAATATGCTTGCTTTCAATATTGCATGGAAAATACCCCTATACTTGCATAGAAGGCGCATTTTTATCGCACTTTCTTGTGCATTTTATGTCACTCGCACTATCTTGTGCACTTACATTTTGTATCTCACTTGCACTGTCATGTGCATCTTGTGGTTATATCTCACTCGCGCTGTTTAGCGTATCGCACTGTCTAGTGCATTTCAAATCACTCGCGCTGTTTAGCGTATCGCACTGTCTAGTGCATTTCAAATCACTCGCGCTGTTTAGCGTATCGCACTGTCTAGTGCATTCCATTACACTCGCGCTGTTTAGCGTATCGCACTGTCTAGTGCATTTCAAATCATTCGCGCTGTTTAGCGTATCGCACTGTTTTGTGCATCACATCTTCGCGCTATCTTGCGCACCTCCATCGCACTATTTTGTGCACCTTACTTACATTTTGCATCCATTCAATCGCGCTATTCTGCGCATCGCACCGTCTTGTGCATTCGATCGCACTATCTTGTGCATCGCCTCATTCGCGCTATCTTGCGCACCTCAATCGCACTGTCTTGTGCACTCGCGCTTTCTTGCGCATCGCACTATCTTGTGCACTTGCATGCTATATCTCACTCGCACTATCTTGTGCATTCCATTACACTCGTGCTGTTCAGCGTATCGCACTGTTCTATGCAATTTACTTTCGCGCTTTCTTGCGCACCTTACCTGTACTTGTCAGTACATTACATTGTTTTGCATACAAACCGGCTTCGCGTAGCGTATAAGTCCAATTATCAAAATCTTCCCGCATATCATTTGCATTTTGCCCCTGCCTATGGGCATGCCTCCGGGCACATTTTTGTCTATCTTGTCTGCTTTGTCTAAGTCTTCGGCCTTGTCAAAAATGGGTCGTCTCTGGGCTTTGACATTCACTCCCGTCATTCTTATGACTTTCGAGTTCTGTCAAAGAGGGGCAACTGTAGACACCCCATTTTTGACCGACCTTAAGACTCAGACGTCATCAATTGAGCGCATGGTGATGTTGCATATTGTGCTCGTTCTGAGGTTGCGGAGTCCCGGCTACGAGCCTTGCCTCCGGACTTCAGGACTCTTTTGTGCTTTGCCTCGGTTTGCGAACTAGGCTCTGTTTTCTCTGTTTTCTCTTCCCAAAGGGAGGGAGAGGTCTCGTAGACCATCTCTCCGTGGCCATAGGCTACGTTTTGTGGTCGCAGGCCATTTTTCCCATTTCGGAGCCCGGTTCCCGGTTTTCGGAGCCGTCAGGCCGTGTGCCTCGGTTCGGGACCGTCTAACCACCTCCGTTTGCCCCGGTTTTTGGCATGCATCCTATTTACTCCCTTTCGAGGGACACTGTGGTCCGAGAGACCAACTTCGTGGTCGGACACCACTGCCGGTGCCTAATAGCCCACTTTCGGGGCCCCGAACTGCGTGTTTCGGCTCCCGAACACTTATCTTGCATTTTTGGGCCCCGACCCGAACTTGAGTTAGTCATATTTTGAGGTCCTTTTCATGTTTGATTAAGGACCTTTTACTGTTTGACATCTCCATCTGTCACTTGTCTCTTTACCTCTTTTAGGGCCTGTTTTGCACGGTATTTTAGGTGTACTTGTGGGCTGTTTTGGGCTTGGTCGTAAACTACAAAGTGTTTTATTTTGAGCCCCTCTTCAACTTTGTTGAAGGGCTCTCGGCCATTTGAGACCCGCAGCTATCACTTATACCTTTAACCACCTTTTGGCCCTTTTTGGTGCACCCTTTGCTCAAGGCTTCTTGAGGAAGCCTTGACCCCTTGTCTTGGCTTCCTCAAGAAGCCTACCAGCTGTATTAGCTTCTCCAAGAAGCCTAGACTCTTTTGCACCCCCCCTTGAACCTTTCTCTTTGCTTAGCCCTTAAGATAAGTGCTTTACTTGGCCTATATAAGCACCTCTCTTCTCCCTTGGTCTAGGTTGGAGACTTTGGAACCAAAAAACCAGATAAATATATGTATATCTGATATATACATATACATCCCTCCATCTCTCAATATATCTCTCTCATTCCACCTCCAAACACCCTTGTTCTTGGGCCATTTCTTCATCACCACCAAGCACCACCACCCCTATTCCATTTCCAGCGACTTGAGGGGCTTTCCAGCAGCTAGGAGGCACCATTTTCAGTCCTAAAGGGCAGCCAAGAGTTAGTCTTCAAGGGTGAGTTCTCATTCTCCCTTTTCTAGCCTTTTCTTGATCCATATCTAAGCCTTGCTTGCAAGCACTTTTGGGCTCCGACCCAAACTTCAAATAGTCTTATTTTGGGGTCCTCTTCATGTTTGATTGAGGACCCCTTGCTGTTTGGTGATAGCATCTAGCACCTATCTCTTTACCCCCTTGTATGCCATGATTCTTGCATAGTATATTTGGCTGGTGTATAACCTGTTTTTGAGCATGTAATAAACTGCAAGTAGGCTTATTTTGAGCCCTTCTTCAACATTGAAGAAGGGCTCAACCCTGTTTGGGACCCCTATCTTGCACTTGCTTCATAATCTCTTCCATTTACCGTAATTTTGCATGCTTTGTTAGCCTACCATGCTTCTGTTTTTGGGCCTTCGACAGGCCTGAAAAGTGTCTTATTTTGCCCCCCTCTACATGTCTCATGAAGGGTCTTTTTCAGTTTGGGCTTTGCATCTTACACTTGCTTTGTAATCCTCCATTTTGCCTTAACATGTATCTAGCATTTAGACCACTATGCTTGCTTGTTTTGGCTTAGCTTTGTGAAGTTTTTATGCTTGTTTTGACATGCTTAAGGACTGTTTTGGGTCATTTGAGTCATCCATGCTTTGCTTTGTATATCTACCATGCAACCTCTCTTGTATACCTTGTGAGCCTTGAGTGTTGACCCCTCTAGCGTGCTTTACTTGCGCTATTTCGGTGATTTGGAGTCACTTATAATGTCATTTCAGTCCTCATAGTATGCTTGAATGCTCATAGTTGATGCTCCTTTAATGCTTTATAAGGTTGTTGTCATATGCTCCATATTTGGCCCTTTGTGCATGCTTCCATGCTTAGACCTTTTAGATGCCATCTAAGCGGTTTTGGGGTTTGTTTTAATATGTTTTAGGACTGATTTGGTTGTTCTCGGCCTGTTGAGGCTTAATTTGTATAGCCATGGTTTAAGCCCCTTGGCTTGCTTTGAGTTTTGGACATCGTCGCATGCTTGGCTTGTCTTGTTTACTTGGTTTTGCACCTTCTATAACATGATTTCAGAGCTTTCTAAGCATGCCATGTATCCATGATTATCCTCTTTTAAGTGTGCTTAAAAGTTGCTCTTTGGTGCCTAAGTGTTGGACCTTGTGTGCATGCATGTTTGTATGTGCTTTGGCCCTCATTTCCATGACTTTTGGCCACTATTTTGGGCCTAGTATAGAGCTGCCCAAATTAGTTTGAATCCATGTTTAACACGTTGCTCAAAGGTTGTTGCCTTATTCCATGCCTTGCATGTTTGTTAGCTTAGGTTGTGTGCCTAGTACGTATTGCATGTTTGCATACTTGCCTCCATGCTCATGTTGCATGCTTAGCTTGCATGCTTAGGTTGCATGTGCATTGTTGTGCATTGCCTCACCTCTTGATCAACCATGATTGAGGTTGGGTCCCTTGTATGTTTTGTGTGCATTGCATTTTACATTGAAATGCAACCTTGGTATCTTAGGCTATCATGCACCAAGGTGCACAATTGATAGCCCTAGAACCAAGAGCCATGTTTCCTTGATTCCCATTCATGATAGGGAGCCTTGGCCATGCATAAATATGCTCAAAAATCCAATACCATGCACTGCTGCCTGCTGTTGCTGTCAAACTGTCTTCTGCAGGAACTTTGTGCCGACCGGCAGGAAAGAGTGCCGACCGGCACTGTATTGCTGGCCGATAGACTATTTTGCAGCCGGTGGCCACCACAAGCAGCCGGTGGTAGTTCCCTCCAGCCGGTGGCATTCAGCAGAACACAGGGAAGGTTTCCTGGGACTTTGGTATTTTTTTGGAGAGACAGGGCAGTAAAAACAGAGGTGGCAGTGGCACGGTGTAGGCTTTTCCGGGCAAGTCGCAATGAGCATGCATCATTCGCGCATCCCGAGGCAGGGCTGTGGCCCCCTTTTATTTCACATTTATTTATTCAGTAATTAGAATTTGTAATATTTATTCATTTATTTTGGGACTGTATTATTATTTTGGTCCCTCCGAGTGAGGGCATAATTGTAATAAGTGTGGGTGAGTGGGTGTATGTCTTCCAACCCCCATTTCTTTCTCCTTTTTATTTACCTGCTTACAATGGTAGATTAGGGCACGTCTATTTTAGCATACCTTATGCTACGCATGCGTGCATTCATGCATTTGTTTACATGCACCGGGCTCGGTACATCATACAAACTGCATTGCAATTTTCAATTCCAAATTGAATACGTGCTACTCGCGCATTTCACATGCCATGTTTAGGGTTAGCCGAGCCTACTCTAGATTGCATCTATGCCTGTGTTGCATTAGCCACTTAACATGAACTAGGTCACGCATGTTTGCTAACCGGGTTATTGTTTTGGCACGGAGTACGATGTAAGTTTTACGCTTTAGCATACCACATGCGTGTCAATGTTACCATGACAGTATGATTGCCATGCGGCTAAATGATTATGTGTCATAAACTGCTTGAATGCCTGTGGGTGAAGGTTGGATTGCCTGAGTTAGAACAACTCATTGAAATCCGTATTTTAGCCTACTTGCGAGTAGCAAAATCTAACACGTTTTTCGAGATAAAACGGATATGCAATGTTTATTTCCAAGTTAGGCGATCTAGTCTATACTTTTGTGTTGTGCGCATCACGTAGTAATTCTAGGTTAAATAACCGGAATAAGAGCGCATAAAGTTTTCGAAAACGGATATCACGGTTAGTAGAGGCCGGTCTTCGGACCGGGCGAAAGGGGGTGCTCATAGCTGACCTTCCCCGATCGTACCCAAGCTCCCGAGCCAAGACCACTTTGGTGATGACGGACACGTGGCCTTCGGCACCGAGTCAGGGTTTCCTAAATTTCCCATTTTAAAATATTTAGGTGGCGACTCTGTATCTGGCAAAGCAGTCCATGTTTGGCACTTCTTTTCAAAATCTGTTTTTCTTCAAAACGATTTGCCGGATTTGGACTCTTTGGTTCAGATTTAGAACCGACACAAATCGAGTCCGAACTGTAGAGTGAAGCCCACGGGCGCGTCTACACACGTGTAGGGAGGATGCATTCTGTGCCCAATAGCTGGCACAGCTGGCACCAAAAATATCTGCAGAAAGTGAAAAATGGCCGCCGACCACCCCACCTAGTCGATCGACCACCTCAGGTGGTCGACAATGGAAAAAATTGGTCGACAGGGCAAAAAGGAGGTCTCCCAAGAGAGGAAAAGGTGGTGCCATGCTGCAGACCACTTGAGGTGGTCGACCGACCACCCACCTTAGTCAACCGACCACCTAAAGGGGCTGACAAGGGAGAAAACTGGTCGACATGGGAGAAAAGTGGTTTACACCACTGTTTCTCCCTCCAAGGAAAAAGGGGGACCAAGAGTTGGCTTAAAACAAGAACAAAACCAAGAGAGTTCAGAGACTTAGAGGCAAGACGCACAGCCGAAAACCTCGGGGACTCCAAACGAGCGCGAACATGCGCAATCATCGAGCAGTCAAATGATGACGTCCAAGTCTTTAGGACGGTCAAAAATGGGGTGTCTACAGTCCTGTGTATGTATGAAATGTTGATATGTTTGGAAATGGGGTGTAAGTTTAGGTGTTAGTATGAATAAGTGATGCTACCTTGTATTTTTTGCTGATTTCATGACTGCTGCAACTTTGTCACTCTTGGAAAAATATCAAACTTACTTCTTTTTCAAAACTAAATGTAGGGGATGATCTTTGAGGTGTTTAGAGCATGTGACATTTTTGGTAGCCCTAATTAGACGTTTTTATAGTGTAAACAATTTTCTTAAACAATCTAGCCCTGTGTTTCGAGAAAACAGTCCACTTTGTGTATTTAAAAAAAACAATTCTAGAAAAATCATCTTAGGTTGGTTCTTATGTCAAAACTTATCATATTTAGTCCTCTTTCCAACAAAATTTATTTGAACAAAAGTTATTGGGTAGATTGAGAGAAATGCTCATTTTCCTAAAAATGTGTCAAATCTGGACAGAATATGGTGTATAGCCTATAGATAAAAATTCTGGTTAGATTATGCAAATTCTGAAATTGGGAATGAAAGTAAACTTATTATTCTATGTTTCTATTAATTTTCAAAACCTAAAAAGGTCTAAAAGTATTTTTACCGACCCAATCCTTTGGCTCCTACTAATCTAAAATCTGCTGAAAATGTGCTACTTTATGTGTCAAGTGTTCTTGATTGAGTGTTCCTGACTGAATGCTTAGTTGTTGTTGTTGTTCTGTTGCCCTATTTGTTTGGGGATGCTGCTGTCTTGTTCTATTTGTTTGTTGCTTTGTTTCTTGGATTGATCCTATTATACCAAAAATAAGTGTTCTCAGGAGTAGGACATTGTATCTGGTGAGACGGCATAATTAGCGTAATGATAGTGAGTGTTATGGCTTTCTTAAAAATAGGATTTTATAAGTGAAAGTAGGATTCGATGGTATAATAACTTCAGCTTGTAGTTGATATGCACAGGTCAAGTACTTTTGGGAACATATTCAAAATATTAGTCCTGTAAAGATTTTTTTTGCACTTGAGCTGCAGTTGCTGCTGCCTTTTATGTGCTTTCAGTTCACATTTTCATGCTACTCATGTATCTTTAGGAAGAATGCATTATTTATTACTGCCAACTGCCTTACTGGTGTCTGACTTAGGGCTATATTTTATTCATTTCAGGAATTTATGGTGACTTCAGGAGCCATAGGACCTTCAAATCCTTATGGATAATTGTAGTTTGGAATTGTACTAGATATACTTGAGGATTTTTTTCCATGATTGTCAATTTTCTCTCTCATCTGCAATGTGAACTTGCACAAATGTCTTAGTAGCTTATAAAAGTTATCTGTTTATTTTCTCATTGGTCTTATAAAAGCAGATTTTTTTTTTCTTTTTCTTGGTGTCTTCTATGAATTCTGTAAAAAAATTGTTTCTATTGATGGTAAATCATCTATTTTCTTACTTAACAATTTAGAGAAAAAAGAAAATAATAATGACTCTAGAGTTGCACAGACTACATATTGAGAGGAACTGATTTGTAACTTCAAAACACTTGGTTATAAGGTATGCTACCTGGAACACTATCCATTTTATAGATGAGCACTAGTGTGTTCTTTCATGTCATTCATTGTTTGTCCTCAATGGCCAACCTAGATCACATGATCACATCCTACTTCTTGAACAGTCAGTCATCCTTATTTGTTGCTGTTGTTTGGGCTATGCTTTTTATTGTTGTTGTTTTCCACCCTCTTGCTCACCATGTGTTTGAAAAAATGTTGAAACGAAATTGGTGAAGTTGAATTGACAATTTGTTTGCCTTTTTATAATTGAAATTGAAATTGAATGTTGTGAAAAGTGAAATTTCAAGTTATGGTAACAATCTATTTTGTGGTCTATTTTTCTTTTCTTACATGCCATTTTAGCAAGGGTGTCTTGCACCTAGTCACCGTTTTGCTAAGAAATGAAATTGTGACCGAGTTGCCCTAGGCAAAGCAGCCATGGGTGTGGCAACATACCCACTTCTTGTTTTATAATTTTTCTTGTTGTTGCTCAGAGATATATTTTTGGAACTTCTGTAATTGTTTGGATAGCGGAGGATATTAAACTTGTGAAGGACATGGGAATGGATGCCTACAAATTCTCAATTGCCTGGTCTAGGATTTGTCTTAGTAAGTTTTTAATTTATTTTATTGTCCTTTAAGATCAATTACTTGGTGATTCACTAGTCAATAATAGTCTCACTGACCACATAGAAAATAATAAAGAAAAAAACACATAGGACCTTAGGCAAAACACCTTAATTAACATGCCTTAAACTTACCCGATAAGGGGGCGAAAATGGGAAATAGTCCCTGAACCACCATACGGATGTCACGGCCACCTTCCCTGTGACAAATAGGACATGTCACAACAGATGGAATGTCATTAGCACACGTAATTTGGCAGTTAGAGCCAAAAACGCAATAAACTTAATCGAAAAAGGGCGTTAAGGGGGCAAAAAATGCAAAACAGCCCTTGAACTACCGTACGGATGTCACGGCCACCTTTCCTATGACAAATAGGACCTGTGACAATAGACAAAATGTAATAAGCGCATATAGGTTGGGAGTTAGAGCCGAAAACGCCTTAAACTTCAACAAAAGAGGGCGATAAGGGGGTGAGAATGGGAAACAGCCCCCGAACCACCGTACAGATGTCACGGCCACCTTTCCTGCGACAAATAGGACTTGTCACAACAAACAAAATGTTATTAGCATACGTAGTTTGGGAGTTAGAGCCGAAAACGCCTTAAACTTAACTGAAAAAGGGCGTTAAGGGGGCGAAAATGCGAAACAGCAACCGAACCATCGTACAGATGTCACGGCCACCTTCCCCATCACAAATAGGACCTGTCACAATATACGGAATGTAATTAGCACATGTAGTTTGGGAGTTAGAGCCGAAAATGCATTACACTTAACCGAAAAAGGGCGTTAAGGGGGTGAAAATGCGAATCAGCCCCCAAACCACCGTACGGATGTCACAGCCACCTTCCCTATGATGAATAGGACCTGTGACAACAGACAGAATGTAATTAGCATGTGTAGGTTTGGAGTTAGAGTCGAAAACGCCTTAAATTTAATTGAAAAAGGGCGTTAAGCGGCTAAAATGCGAAACAACCCTCGAACCACTGTACGGATGTCACGGCCACCTTCCCTATCACAAATAGAACCTGTGACCACAAATGGAATGTAATTAGCACACGTAGTTTGGGTTAGAGTCGAAAATGCATTAAACTTAACCGAAAAAGGGCGTTAAGAGGGCGAAAATGCAAATCAGCGTCTGAACCATCGTACGGATGTCACGGCCACCTTTCCCATGGTAAAAAGGACCTGTGACAATAGACAGAATGCAATTAGCACGTGTAGGTTGGGAATTAGAGCCAAAAATGCCAAAAATACCTTAAAGTTAACTAAAAAGGGCATTAAGGGGGTGAAAATGTGAATCAGCCTTTGAACCACTGTACGAATGTCACGACCACTTTTCCCGTGGTAAATAGGACCTGTGACAACAGACGAAATGTAATTAGCACGTTTAGGTTGGGAGTTAGAGCCGAAAACGCCCTAAACTTAACCGAAAAAGGGCGTTAAGGGAGCAAAAATGCTAAACAGCTTCCGAACCATCGTACAGATGTCACAGCCACCTTCCTCATGGAAAATAGGACCTGTGAAAACAGACGGAATGTAATTAGCACGTTTAGGTTGGGAGTTAGAGCCGAAAACGCCTTAAACTTAACAGAAAAGGGCATTAAGGGGGCGAAAATGCGAAAAGGCTTCTGAACTAGCGTACAGATGTCACGGCCACCTTCCCCATGGCAAATAGGACCTGTGACAACAGACGAAATGTAATTAGCACGTTTAGGTTGGGAGTTAGAGCTGAAAATTCCTTAAACTTAACTGAAAAATGCGTTAAGGGGGCGAAAATGCGAAACAGCTTCTGAACCAGTGTACAGATGTCATGACCACCTTCCTCGTGGCAAATAGGACCTATGACAATAGACGGAATGTAATTAGCACGTTTAGGTTGGGAGTTAGAGCCGAAAACGCCTTAAACTAACCGAAAAATGGGGCGTTAAGAGGGCGAAAATGCGAATCAGCCCCCGAACCACCGTACAAATGTCATAGCCACCTTCCCCATGGAAAATAGGACCTGTGGCAACATACGGAATGTAATTAGCATGTTTAGGTTGGGAGTTAGAGCCGAAAACGCCTTAAACTTAACCGAAAAAGGGCGTTAATGAGACAATAATGCGAAACAGCTTCCGAACTAGCATACAGATGTCACGACCACCTTCCCCATGGTAAATAGGACTAGTGACAATAGACGGAATGTAATTAGCACGTTTAGGTTGGGAGTTAGAGCTGAAAACGCCTTAAACTTAATCGAAAAAGGGCGTTAAGGGTGCGAAAATGCGAATCAGCCCCTGAACCACTGTACGGATGTCACGGCCACCTTCTCCGTGACAAATAGGACCTATGGCAATAGACAAAATGTAATTAACACGTGTAGGTTGGGAGTTAGAGCCAAAAACGCCTTAAGCTTAATCGAAAAAGGGCGTTCAGGAAGCGAAAAAGCTGAAAAGCCCCGGAACCACCGTAGGGATGTCACGGCCTGCTTCCTCGTGACATATAGGACTTGTGACAACAGACGAAATTTCATTAGCACATGTAGTTTGGGAGTTAGAGCTGGAAACGACTTAAACTTATTTGAAAAAGCAAGAGTTTGACATCTAATAAATGTTCAACATTTTCATTGTAAATGATGCCATTGTTGTATCGTGCACGGTGGTCATTTGGGTGGTAAACATATGAAGAAAGCATGATATGGTTATGGAGATAACCCTGTAGATTACTCAATCATTTTACTTTGATTAGGAAAATGAGAATGAAGAAGAGTTACAATAAATTTACCACCAAAACATTCTACTCATAAAAATTTATTTTATGAAGATGTATGCTCCTAAAAATTGTATTATTTGTAAATTGAAATCAAGTTTGAAATAAATCTTTCATAATACATACATATGATTGTATTTCGAAAAAATGTTTTTATAGATTTTTCTACCTTAAATGCATGTTATTACAATCTTTTTCTTATGTCTGAATGAATTGATATTTTATAATGGATGCAATTGTTTTTTAAATTTTTGTAGATGGCTTTTGGCGTGGACTTGTGGTCTACATTTTTGTTTATGGAGGACACTTGACACTTTGTATAATCCTGCTAACTATGTCTTCCTCTGCTTTTGTGAATGTATTTTTTGTATACGGAGGGGTTTGATTTTTGTATGATTCTATATTTTGTATGGAATTATTATTTTAGTTTGGATAATAGTTGGATTGTATGGACTTTGACATTTGAAGTTATTCATTTTTTGTATACGGATGCAGATTGTGGAATGATTGATAGTATACGTATTATTTTGTTTATACATGTATTACAGGTTGCATGGAATATAGACAGGTTGTGGAAAAATTATAATTTTTGCGATAAAACATAAGATCATGTTTTTGGCGATTAAATAATTAGTAGTTAAAAACAAATTGGGAAAATAGTTTGGCAAAGTCTTGTAGCAAAAAAAAAAAAAAATCAAACATTTAGCGACTAAAAGTTTTGTAGCCAAAAGAAAAATCAAACATTTGGCGACCAAAAGTTTTGTAGCCAAAAAAAAAAAAAAAAAATTAAACATTTGGCAACTAAAAATTTTGCAGCAAAAAAAATAAATAAATAAAACTTTTGGCGACTAAAATATTTCGTAGCTAAAATCAATAGCTGAAGAATAAAAAAACTTTTGCCGACTAAAAATTTAGTAGCAAAAAACATAACATTTTTGCCGATTAAAATATTAGTAGCCAAAACACAAACTATTTGCCGACTAAAATTTTAGTAGCAAAAAACATAACACTTTAGGCGACTAAACCTTTAGTAGCCAAAAACATGATACGTTTGCCGACTAAAATATTAGTAGGCAAAACACAAACTATTTGCCGACTAAAAATTTAGTAGCCGAAAATATAACACTTTAGGCGACTAAACCTTTAGTAGCCGAAAATGTGCTATTTAATTTTATTTTCAACATTTTGGCGACTAAAAATTTAGTCCGCAATTGAATACATTTGGCTACTAAAATAATTTTAGTCGCCAATTACCTTTCCCGACAATTCTTCAGTGACCAATGCTGCGACCAAATAATTTAGTCGCTAAAAGCCATTGGCGACTAAAAATTGACTTTTGGCAACAAAAAATTCAGTCGCCAAAAGTGAAAATTCTTGTAGTAAAATTTAGTCGCCAAAAGTGAAAATTCTTGTAATATATATTGAGTGATATATATTGGCAATCCACTGTCGCAATGTAAATTTTTTTAAAATAATTTATTGTTAAAAAAAAAAAGGAATAAAAAAAAGAGACTTTATAACAACCGAATTAGTCTGTAAACTAGCTATATTGACTATGAATCAAAAGATATTATGAATTAACTAAATTGTATGTGATTTTCATTCCAATCAGTATGTCAAAATTCTATCAATATCAAATAGACAAAAACCCATTATCAAGCCATGCAATGAGATGAGCATATTCCTGTCCTAATGTTTAACTTTTTGAAGATGCCTTGCCAATAAAACAATGATACGTAAGGCCATGCATGACTGACTCTGAGATGTAATAGCAAATCAATAGAGACTTTTTTTATTAATCTTTGTTTCAAAATCTGTCATTTTTTTTTTTTTTTTTTTTATATTGGTGATTTATGACTCAGTATAGCCTGGCAGTTTTGTGGAGCTTATCACGTGGCTAGTCAATGGAAGTTAGTTTTTAAAAGTATAATCACTTTCTACTTTGCAAATTTAATTAATTACACACTAAAAAGAAGCTTTAATTTCTACTTTATATCAGCTTATCCATATATATCATATGTGATGTGATGTCAATGGATCAGATCAGAACAAAGCATATGTATATATACATCATATTGATGAATTGGATGGTGATGAGCAACCAAGCTGTCAAAGCCAATGGATTTTCATGTTTTGATCGTCAGATACATCATTCTTTGCTGTAAATTTCTTTCCACACATGTAAGTTGTCATCGTCAAATTGTCAATATTCATGTCTTGATGCTGCACTTTACAACCCATGTCATGATTTGATTAATGTTTATCCAATCTTACAATATCGTCTTTGGTGATGCAGATTCTACTCAAAGAAATAAAACAGCCCTTGTATTCTTGCCATGAAGTAAATACTTTCTCCCACTATCTACAAATCATATTTTACTTCACTGCACACCTCTAGCTTGAAGACAATTTTTTTTTTTTGCAAACTAGATATTCAATAAACATATAAGGATTTTAGGAACTAAACTTTTTTGTCCGTAAAAGTGAAGTTTTGTTACAAAAACTATTTGGCAACCAATTCTTGTTGTCGTGAGAATTGTTGTTAAAATGTTGTCTCGAAAAGGTAAAAAAAAAAAAAATAGTGACAAAATTTTGTAAATACATTTTTAGAGACAAAATAACTTGGTGCAAAAAACATTTATTATTAAGACAAAAAAATTGGTCCCAAAAGATAGTAATTCATTACTAAATGTTCAATTTCGTTGCTAAAATATTTTGTTTTTTGTTTTTGCTTTTTTGTTTTTTTTTTGGACTAATGGATTATGTGTTCAGCGTTTGGGTTGAATAAAAATTTGTATAATAATGTTGTATTATGGTACATTGTGCCCAAGACTGCCAATATGGAATTTTTTGTCCGAGTTTGAATAAACGTTAATTGAATGTTGGACAAAATTGCGAAAAATAAAAAATGTCAGGGACAAAAATAAGAAAAAAACTGAGAAGCAAAATGTAGTTTACTATGTAATTTATGCCACGTAGCACCATGTGGCTGCTAATGTGGCATTTTTAATCCAATTTTAAATGAACGTCGGTTGTTGTAGTAAATTGAAAAAAAAGAAAAAAAATAATTATATCCTTGAGGGTCAATTTTGTTATTTAACTAGTTAATTTAGAAGTTGGCTAAATAAGCTCATTTCTACCCCCACACACCCTATGGGATTAAGTTATTCCACTAATGATATGTTGTCTAATCTTACGAATCTACCCTACTAAACAAACACCCCTAAGAGAAAAGTATGACCACGGAGGTCTATTATAAATACCAAACTCTTCTAGGCTTCAACCACTTGCGTAAGAAGAATGTCATCAACATAAATCAAGAGAACAGTAATGCTCGACTGACTCTTTTTAATAAAGGGGGAGGAATCAGAATGACTTTTATGGAAGCCTTGAGAAATAAGAAAAGAGAAGAAAGTAGAATATCGAGCTCAAGGAGCTTGTTTAAGCCCATATAAAGCCTTCTTAAGCTTGCACACATGATGAGGGAATTGAGAATTAATGAAACCTTGAGGTTGTGTCATGTAGACCTCCTCTTCAAGAACTCCATGTAAAAAGGCATTAGAGATGTCAAGTTGTTTAATGGGCCAGTTGAACTGAAGAGCCAGACATAAGAGAATGTGAATGGTGGGCTGTTTATCAACAGGACTAAAAGTTTCATGATAGTCTATGCCTTCTTGTTGGAGATAACCTTTGGCAACCAACCTAGCTTTGTATCTAGCAATACTTTCATCAGAATTTTTTTTGATCCTGAAACCCCATTTGCAGCCTATTGCAGATTTGGATGGAGGAAGAGAAACCAAATCCCAGGTGGATTGCCTCTGAAGAGCTTAAAACTTTTCAGTCATGGCTGCTAACCAAACAAAAAACTGTAAGGCCTCTGGAGTGGTGGTAGGTTTAGTGGAGAAGGGAGAAGCAGCAATGAAACAAGAGGGTTTGTGAGACTTATTGCAGGTAACCATAGGATGAGAGGGAGCATGTCACAACCCAAACCCACCCTTATGGGTTTAGCGTCATAACCGGTCAGTAATCCTTGGATTACCGAAGGCCTCTTAGCAATTATACTGGTAATTAGGGGCTGCAGAAGTAAATACATAAAAGAAAAACAAATATACATAGTCCATCGAGCTATGTAGACATACATGGAACTAATAATCTTAACTTTTATAAACATACGAATGACGTCATAGGTGCAGTATTTACACGTCACCTCATGTACATATAAAAGGAAAACTTGTTCATAGAGCAAAAGAAACAGTCTTATACATTCATATTAACACAGCTACAAGACATGACTTGATCTGTAACCTCGTTGAGAGGCGCAAAAGGTGGCTGACAAACACAAAAATGCTTCAGGCATCATCTTAAGCTTGATCACGAGCCTGCTCACCTACATACATAAATAAATAACTAGTGAGCGGAGGCCCAGTGAATAATAACAGAGTCAAAGGGTAAATGAATGATGTCCCATAACCTTGTCTGAATCCAAAGTTCACATCCGTATTCTCATTCTGAACATGTATACAAAAATCAGAGTTCATGTTTAGTCTTGCATAGTGCATCCGTTAGCACTAACATATCACATACAGAGTATCATAAATCATACTTGTCAGTTCTATAGAAGAACCTCCGGTCGGGTAAGGATAACTTGTCAATTCCATAAAGATACCTCCGGACTGGGAATTTGTAAACTTGTCAGTTCCACTTAGAAACCTCCAGCCGGGTATAGATAGCTTGTCAGTTACATAAGGAACCTCTGGTACCGGGAACTTGTAACATACTTGAATCATAGCATAATGTCATAAATGCTTGTTATGGTTGGACAATCATTCATAATATAAAACATGGCATTCCATTCAACAGATCTTATTTTATATACCGAAAATAATTTAACTTGAACATAGCTTTAACAAGTTATTACTCGCAGATAACAGATGCTGCAAGTAGACAATTCAACTTCCTTGTGGCGCGTGACCTACACAGTTACAGAACGAACGTATACTGAATTACACACCCGAAAATGATAACTTAGTCCTTTCTTGGTTTGGTGTGCTTATACTTCATTAACCTCATTATGGTGTCTTAATCATCGCCTAGGAATGCCTAGAATGGAATGAGGATGCAAAAATATACTTGAAAACATTTTCCAAAACTTGCTGAAAATAGGGTCCATGCTTGTGTGGTTTTCCTCGCTCGAGTGGACATGCAAAATGTGAGGGCTCGCTCGAGTGTAACTTCCTTCGCTCGAGCGGTTTGCAAACTTTGAAAAAGTACTGGTTGCTTGTTTTTCACACTCGACGGACGCTCGATCCCCGCTCGAGCATGAGACTCAGACCCTCGCTCGAGTGTGACTTTTGTCGCTCGAGCGTGCTGCAAAACACAAGAACTTCTGAGGGCTTTCATTTCACGCTCGAGCGTACTTCAAGTCGCTCGAGCGGAAGTGCACGCACTCAGAGTGGTCGCTCGAGCATGGATTCCTACGCTCGAGCGTAGATGCAAATTTTGGAATTTCCAGATTTGATCTCCAAGTTCAAAACTTAATCTTTAAGCACCAAAACTTGATTTTTTGGGGCCAAAACTTGAGACAATACATGGAAACTCTTAAAACAACATGAATTAAAGATCATTTCAAGAAATCATGACCCAATAGCTTGCTAATTATGCAAAATTCAACTTGAAGTGTAAGAACATGCTATAAATATGACATGCATGCATAATTTGAGTTCATAGTTTCCAAAACATGATCAAATGAAATATTCAACTAAAAAACATGGTGAATTCTTAGATTACAACTGAAATATGAACATGCATGTGAGATTTCTCATGAAAAGAACTTCAAAACTTCATGATATAGACATGCATGCATGGAATGACTTACAATTCCCAAGTTCTAACTCAATTCTTGTATAAATCAACATAATTCTCTTGAGTTCATGCATTATAGTCTAGATTTCAAGGTTTAAGGATAAAATTCATACCTAGAGGCTTGAGTTCACAAGTGTTGAAGTTGTAACTTCTTAAATTCTCCACAATTCCTCTAATTCTTGCTAGCTTGGCTTCAACTTGACTTCAATCTCTCCCCCTTCTCACACTCTCTCGATTGTGTGTGTGTATAGGCTCAAGAGTGTGTTGAATGAAGGAAAGAAAGATGAGTGGAGGCAATAGGTGCCTTATATAGGCTTCATTACTGTTGGTTTACTAAAACTAATCAAATGGTGTAGACACCCCATTTTTGACCGCCCTTGAGACTTGGGCACTACTGATGGTTTACTTGGTGGTGAAAGGTGTGCAGGGCAAAAGTTTGATTTCTTCGGCAAGAGGAGAGTCAAATCCTAACCTCACACCTCATTTTGGACCAAAGCCATTTTGAATAGTTTTTACACCTTAAAACCCTCTCTTTCAAAACCTTTTTGAAAATAGGTTCCTACGATGTCCCGACGCTCGCATTTTGTTAAATGTCGCGCCTTTTGGTAAACCGAGCAAGGACAGAGTGGAAATGAATGAAGGAGAGATGAAATCTTTGAAAATTCTTTCAAAACACCTTGTTTAGGGGTTTGGAGTTGAAGAAAATGGGAAAGGAGAGAAGAGAACTAGTTTGGGAGAAGTTCGGCATGACTCCGGGTAGGATCAAAACTGCGCGGCTTCACCAAAAGAGGGATATCTTTTAGCACAGTTGGATTTTTGATGCAAGGCTACCACCATTGGAAAGCTTACTTCTGGGGCTTCAATTTTCATACAAGAATGACCTGAAAAGGCATCCAGATGAAGAAGTTAGGCTTTCTTCAAGTCGGGGACTAAGGCTGATTTTTTATGCTGGCCTCTATGGAAGTGTGCCGGCCATTAATGGCCAATGCCTGCCCCATGCCGGCCAAAAGTGACCCCCTACCGGCCAACAATGATAAGGTGCCGGCCATTGATGCCAGAAAGCAGATTTCAACAGATATTTTGCTCCAGCTTGCTCCAGTTGTCTTCTTTGGGATATTTTCGACCCATGCTCTTGTTTACTCTATATATCAAGGCCAAATCAAATCATATTGAAGGGTTAGACCAATTTGGAAAAGTCTTGGGAGCCTCTCTCTCCACACCACTCTCTCTACATTTCTCCCTCTCAAGAACCTTTGTGCATAAGAGCTTGTAAGTATAGATACACTTCTCTTTTGCACACACATCCTTGATCAAACTTGATAACCATTGGGCTGAGATCCCTTGGAACCTATTTTGGGCTGCTAAAGGTTGGTTTTGGCTCAAGAAAAGGGGTTGTTCTTGTGCTGTGCTTCAAAGGTAACTTCTTACCCCCTTTTAAGCTCTTTGTGCACTATCATTTTGCCATCTTTCTACACTATTTTTGGGGTGGTTTTGAACTGAAGAAAGGTCTGATTTTCAGTCCTAAAAGTCTTGGTTTAAGCCTTGTTTGGCTAGGGGGTTGTCTCTTCCTTTTGTTCCTTAGCTTGTTTAGCTTTTGAGCCATCTTTCTAGGCCTTTGTTTCATGCTTTGTTTGCCCTTCTAGCCACTGAAATCCAGTGGATTTTCAGTGGCTAGCACACTATTTTGAGAGCCAAAATCAGAGGGGGGTGACCCCCTCTCTCCTTGTCTTGTTTGTTGGCCCTTTTGGCCTTCCAAAGGGGCTCCATTTTGCATGTTGTGAAGTCACATTTCAGGACCTATTTGGTGAGTTTTAAGGTCTGCCTTGACTCTGTCAGGAGCCCTTTTGGCCATATTTTGTGTCTATAATGCATGTGTAGAACGATCATCTTCAAGGCATTTCAAAGGGACCTTTCATTGCATACTTCATTGACTCATTTCAGGCTCTTTTTGGTGGGTTTTAGGACCCTTATAAGTCATTTCCAGAGCTAGTTTTGCCATGTTAAGTGTTCTTGTTGTATGTGTAGAGCAACCCCTTGAATAGCCTCCCAATGGGGCTCATCATTCTTGCATGTGTTGACTGAGTTTCAGAGGTTATTTGGGCATATTTTGACATGGCATACTTCTGTTTTTGGTTGGTTTAGTGAGCTCTCATATGCTTCATATAGTTGTAGTACAACTCATGGTTCACTAGCCTATGTTGCATGTTGTTTTGGCCCTTCATGTTGGCACTTTTTGGCCATGCCTTGAACTGATATTTTGCTTATTTTGGACTACCCTAGCTCTGTTTTTGGGCCTCATGGTCGAATGATGTCTATTTTGCATGCTTGTGGTTCAATGCACTTGCTTAGCTTTGAGTTTCGGGGTCCATTACATGCATATATTGAGGAATTTCCTTGTTTTGGGGCCATTATACATCATATTTCAGAGCTTGTATCAATGCCATATTGCCATGTTTTATACTCTTTAAATGCGTTTAAGAGTCAGGCTTGTATGCGTCATTTACGGACCATTGAATGAGCTCCATTTCGTTGCATTCCAAGCCATCATTTTAGGCCATTTCGCCACTGTTTCAGACCTGCCTAGGGTCTGTTTGGGGTTGGTTTTGCCGTTAGTGCATTGCTTTGGGTACCTCTAGAGTAACGCACTTCACTAGTTTCGGTACCCGGGCCCCCTAGCTTGCATTGTGTGCCATGTTTGCATGTTTCGGGACCTTTTTTTGTATCATGTTTCAGAGCTGGAATTTGTGTGTTTGTATGCCATATTGCATCCTTTTCCATGCTTTGGTAGAGTGGCATTTGATGCCTTAGGATCGATCCCTTGCATCGTGCATGTCTGCATGTATTTCGGTTGTCTCATTTCCATCACTTGGCCACTGATTTCGGCTTAGTTGAGAGCTGCCCACATTAGTTTAAGTCCATCCCTTTGCATGTTGTCGCATGCCTGTCTTGCATACTGTTGTATGCTTGCTCTATCTTTGCATGTTGTCGCATGCTAGCCCCATTACATGTTGTTGCATGTTTGTGTTGCATTTTGTCATGTTGTCCAAGGTTGTTGCCTCACATCATGCTTATATGCTTGTTGCATGCTTGAGCTAGTTACATGCTTGCACACTTAAGTCTCATTGCATGTTTGCCATGCTTATGTGTTACATTGTTTGGATTAAGTGTTAATCCGAGCATGAGGAACGAGGGGCGTTTCATACTCCGAGTGATGGAACGTGTCTCAATTCTCGGTCGCCGAAGCTCTTGATGATTCATGATAGAGTTCTAGGCTTTACTTGCTTTATTTGTGCATTCATTTTCATATTGATTTACACAGGTTGGATCTTTGGCCATCATGCATCGGGATGCGTGATTGATCGTGGATCCGACTAGGCCTCTCCCTTGATGTTTTGAGGTGATTTGGGGTGGCATAATGCGTATACACCCTTGGGAAACCCTCTCTTTTCTCTATTTTGTGCTTTGTTGCAGCTTGGTGTCACAGCACACCAGTGGCCGGCAGTGCACCACTGATGGCCGGCAGTGCCCTGTTGTTGGCCGGCAGTGCTCCTTTCATGGCCGACAAGCCACTGGTGAATCCCCCAGCAGTGTTTTGGTAAGTCTCAGCAACAAACACTGGAAGACACCCTGCAAACAGAGCCTCTAAAGAGCAACCGGAAGGCGTTTCGAGGCGAAGAACCGAAGCGAGCATGCATACCTTCCTCTTCTCCAAATAGAGCTGGAATAGCATTCATTTACTGCTTACTTGTTAGTTAGTAGTTGTGTAATAATTAGTTGTAGCTAGTTATTAATTCGGTTTTGTAATAATTAATTAGCTCGTGAGTTAGTTATTTATTCGGACTGTATTATTTATTCGGACCCTCCGAGCGAGGGCACAATTGTAATAAGTGTGCGTACGTGTGATGCATGTCTTCTAACCCCACGTCTTTCTCCCTTTTACTTACCTGCGTTATGATGGTTAGATTAGGGCATGTTTCAATTAGCATACTTATGCTTGCATGTTTGCATCATTCATCTGTATTGCATGCACTGGGCTCGACGCATCATACTAACTACATTGTATTTCAATTCCGAGTTGAATACATGTTAGTTGTAGCATTTCACATGCCATCTTTAGAATAGCCGAGCCTATTGTAGTTGCATTTTTGCATGCGTTGCATTAGGCATTTCAGCATAGTTAGGATTCATGCATGGATTTCTAATATAGCTTCTGTTTTGGCTTGGAGTACTCGGTAAGTGTTTATGCTTTAGCATCCTTGCATGCGTGTGAGTGTTGCCATATTAGCATGCTTACCATGAGGCTATATGCTTATGTGATATACCTGCCTGAATGCCTGTGGATGAAGGTTGGGTTATTTGGATTGGAACAATCCATTGACTGTGAGTTTTAAGCCCACTAGATAGTGGCAAATCATCATGTTTTCTAAGCCCACCTGAGGGTGGCAAATCCACGTCTTAGCCTACTTGCGAGTAGCACCATCAAACCGTTTTCAAAACAAACATGAGATGCGTTGTTCCAATTCAGACGACCCAGTCTATACTTGTATGCTGTGCGCATCACGTAGTAAATCTAGGCTAATAACCGGAATAAGAATGCATAATATTTTCAAAACTCGATATCATGGTTAGTAGAGGCCGATCTTTGATCGGGCGAGCGGGGGTGCTCATGAAGTGACCTTCTCCAATCGTACCCAAGTTCCCGAGCTAAGGCAACTTTGGTGATGACGGACACGTGGCCTTAGGCAACGAGTCATGGTTTCCTAAATTTCCGAAAATAAATATTTAGGTGGCGACTCTGTATCTAGCAAAGCAGTCCATGTTTGGCACTTCTTTCAAAAAATCTGTTTTCAAAAACGATTTGCTGGATTTGGACTCTTTGATGATTCATCGGTTTTGCATTGCACTCTGCGAAATTAGATATAGGACCGTGACATTGAGTCCTGAACTGTAGTGAGCCCAAATAAACAAAACGGGATTTCCTTCCCAGGACGTTTGGGGGCGTCTACAGTTTCTTGCGACTCCGTTGGGGATTTAGAGAACTTGACTCGAACTCATGATATCTGGTTTTGACTACACTTGTGTGTTTCTTTACATTGCATTTGCATTGGTGCGCCTAGGACACCGTGTTTGCCGTATGCTATTCCTGAACAATTTGCCGGAGGCTCGCTTTGCGAAGTGTGCCATAAGGCTGACCGGTTGTGGGCTCTGCCACGACGGGAACACAAACCTCGGTTTTATCGGGGCACCCTCTTTGACCATTCGACTTAGTGCATATCGGAATCCATAGTAACCATTCCAAACTAGGACAGGTTGCTTACCCGATTGTAGGTTGTTTGAAACCGCTGCGTGTGTAGGGAAACCCTAGCTCCTGACAAAATAGGACAGGGAAACCCTACCCCTCCATAGGGGTGTTTTGGCTCTCACTTGCTTGCTATGTGCTTTTAGAGTGTGTCTCTACAGGGAATGCATGTATCAGTTTGCAAGTTTGGGCATCAGGCCTACGGGCCCCAGTTCAGTATTTGGGGATTCAATTTTACCTGAGGGTATCGGTTTAAAGGTAGAATTTGGGGCAGAATTCAGTAAAGAGTGCAGTCATTCAGCTATGCTCAAGTCCATTCTAGTGAAATCAGGCTGAGATGCTCTCTATTTTCTCTTTTGCTAGGTAGTCTCAGAACCATAGCTTCAGAAGGCTACAATATCCCCCGGGTACATTGGACTAGTGCTGATAGACTTTGTCCAGTCAGAGACTCAGTTCAGAGCAGCCAGTGTTTTCCTTCGCTGAGGCAAGGCAAAGAAGGGCCAGTCAAGGCTCACCGGTTCATCTGATCCGTCAGTCACCAATCACATCATCAGCAGACCGTGATGGCACAAGGTTTGGAAGAATTTGTGGCCGTGATAGCAGCGTTAAATCAAGGAACTACCATGCAGGTTGAGACCAGTATTGAAACGCAGCGCCCATCTGGGGCATCTGCCTCACATCCAGCTCTGGGACCCCAGCCGAACTTTGACCCACTTCCGCCAGCTGAAGATTTGCAGGGTCCAGATCCTCGAGAAGGGTTGGCTCAAGCCCGAGTTTTTAGACCCCTGGTGAAGCCTAATGAGAGGCTTTATCCCCTTGATGCTAGTGATCTCGATCCGACCGCGGTGAAAATCGCAAACCTTTAGAAGCAATTCAAAAAGGCACAGGGCCTTAACTCCATTCCCGACATTGAGGATGGGTACACCGAGGCTGCCGTTCGGCTCCCAAACAGATTGAAAATGCCACATATTGACCGTTTCGACGGGTCTGGAGATCCTATGGTACATATCTGGCTTTTCTTGGATGTCCTGAAGCCGATGGGTCTGACTAAGCCACAAAAACTCTCTCTGTATAGAAGAACCCTGTCGGGTGTAGCAGCCACTTGGTACGCTAAGTTGGAGGACAAAGTGAAGCAAGACTGGGAAGAATTGGCTGAGGCCTTTGTTGATCAGTATTCCTACAATACCCAAGTTGAAATGACCATGCAAGAGCTTGAAATAACCCGCCAAAACCCAGCAGAGCCTTTTGTGGAATTTGTTGCAACGTGGAGAGCAAAGGCAGCACAGATGACAGATCGCCGCCCTGCTAAGAGGGATCAAGTGCGGATAGTGGTGCGAAACCTCAAGCATGATATGTTGCAAAAGTTGATAGTCGCTCCACTATTCACTTTCAAAAGTTTGTATGAACTGGGGGTTCAGGTCGAGAATGCGTTCAACAGTGGGATCATTCCCAAAACAAGTGAGCTGACAAGGAGAGCGATTTCAGGAGTACCAATGCTGGTAGTAGCGTTATTCCCAAACCCACCGAAATCAATACAGTTGCCACAGCCGACCCTTTTGCCAATCCAAGCCTACAAACCGCTGGCCCAGCCCGAGCTCAGGGCAGAACTTTCACCCCCCTCTATATGAGCCTGACTAGCGCACTAAAAGTCTTGATGGAAAGAGGGTATCTCAAACCCCTTGATTCTCAACCTCTGCCTGACCCACTCCCAGCCAGACATAACCCCTCAAAGTACTGTGTGTACCATCAGCAACGCGGTCATGGCACCGACCGTTGCTACCGCCTTCGTCATGAGATCTATAATCTCATCGACAACCGGACGATAGCTCCACTTTCAGACCCCAATGACCAAGTACCTCATCCACATCTCAATCTAATCCACACACTGGCCGTCCCTTATGACCCCAGCGTATACATCACCCCAGTCCATCTACCCAAGCCTAATGTGTTTATCCCAGAGAGCCTGGACTTATGCATGATGGGTGCATCTAAACCCCAATCATCTCAAACCCACGAACCCACTACTTCTGAGCTGATGAAAATGATTGAAGATCTTCAGAGAATTGTGGCAGATCTGGCCTTTGGGGTTTTGGCCCCATCATCGACCACATCACATACCAGGGAGTTCATATCTAAAGGCTCCTCAACCTTGGGACGGGCGGGCATTTGAAGAAGGCCAATCCCTTGGCAAAGTGGAAGCCAGTGGAAAGAACAAGGTAGGGGTAGACATGGATCCTCATGAACACCTTTTGTGGGCTGTTGAGGCTTTAAAAGCCGAAGGGTTGGACAAACAACAAGTGATTGCAGTCGTTACAAAGGCTGTGGATGACACTTTCGCCACTCAAGTTGGGGGCAGTTTGAATCAAGGGGCAAGCTGGGAGAAGAGTCGTTGTACCAGGAATGTTCCTTTCAGCTTTAATCCCGTGCTCGGAAGAGATCAGCAAACCCAGTCAGCGTCTGTCAATCCCTTTGCTGGTGTATCCAGCAAATCTCCACAAACCTCAAAACACCCACCTCGAGGCCAGAGGGTGTTCACACCACTGTACATGTCTCTATCAGCGGCCTTGAGGGTCCTGATTAGAAGGGGGGATCTGAAACCCCTGGAGTCGCGGCCACTGCCAGATAAACTTCCTCCCTCCTATGATCCGGCCAAATACTGTGACTTTCATCAGCAAGTCAGCTATGGCACTGATAGTTGTTACCGTCTTCGCCACGAAATACAAGATTTGATTGACAAGAAGGTCATCGTCGCACCAGGCTTTGCAAAGTCTATCGACACTGGGTCAGTGAACTTGGGGGATAATGTGATCATGTGATCGGGGGGGAGGGGGGTGAGCCAGCTGCGGGTGGCGCTCGATTTACTCCAGACGTGGGAATGGCATGCACTGTTTTGAGCACATTTGCGAATGTTGTTAATTTGTACTTTCTGATTTGGGTGTTGAGTCAGTTCTGTAAGTTTTGTTTTGAGTCTATCTCATTGTCTCGAGTTAGTCTTTTTGATTAAGGGTCTGTCTTGTTGTATCGAGTCAGTCCTGTTGTACAAAGGTCGGGTGATTCCGGGGGTGTTATCTCGGGCATCACCATTTTGTTTTGCGTTTGTCTTTTCATTTTCTTTTGAGTCTATTTCTGCTTGGAGCCAGTTACACCAACAAATTTGAATGGAACAGCAGTGGTTTTTCACACTCTTGTGTTTGCTTCTGCCGTGTGCCAGTTGTGCCAGAAGTTCAGAATGAGGTGGCAGTATTTGACTAAAAACGTTGCTCTTCTGCACCTTTAAATCATTGTATTGACCTAAGTTTTCCAAAACATTTTGAATACTGTGGTGAAAACGAAGAGGAAGCGAATTCCTCAGGATTTGCAAAATCTGATCAATTGAGAGAAAGAGAGGCATGCTAAGTCCTTAATGAATGAAATCATGTTTGTTAATATAAGTACTGAGAAGGATCCTAGCTTGATCCAGATTGGTTCTACATTGTCTTTAGCGCGAGGGATTTGTCGCTTTCTTAAAAGATTTCAAAAAAAATGTTTTATGCAGTCCTGCGAAGACTGGTGTGGAATCGCTCTTGAGATTGTACAGCTCAGGATCGCTCTCAGCCTTGAGACTCGACCCCCCTTGTTTTCAAACCTTGAACTTGGATTCAGAGTGTTCAACGGTTAACCACCATGTAAGGCCTGTGTGGCCAGATTTGAAGCAACCCTCGAACAAGAGGCCAGGAAAGTCGGATCAAGAAGATTAGAAGGTCAAAAGAAGCTTGCGAAGCTAGATCAAAAGCACCCCTTTGAACTAGGGGCAAAAGAATTTCAAGTGTGCTCGAAGAGTCAAAGATGAAGATCGACAAGAATGCCAAATCCCAGAAGGGAGGAAAGAAGAAAGTATTGCTGAAGGACAACTGAGTCCCTATTCGCAACACTGGGGCCAATTCAGACCTCATTGGATGGACTCCTGCATCGTCAGCGAACAACTGCCATTCTCCTGGATTCAGATGACTCCAGGATCTCAAAACCATTTGACATGGACAAAGCTACACTTTTACCCTTGAGAAGCTTGTTGGGCCGAAAACCCGGAAGGGTGACCCAGGCAAAAGTTAGAGCAAGAAAAAAAGAAAAAGAAAAAAAAAGAAAAATGCAAAGAACAAAAAAGAAATGAAGAAAAATAAAAAGAATTGAAAAAAAAGAAAAGAAAAGAAATGAAAGAAATGAAAAGAAAGGAAAAACAGTGCTCGCAAGGCCGAAAACCCAGAAGGGCGGCCTTGGCAAAAGTTAGAGCGCAAAAGGAGAGGTTAATACCCAAGTGTACCTTAACTCCGAACTACGTAAGGCTTGATTCCCGTGTTTAGGATACGTAGGCAACTTCATTTTGAAGTCCAGCCATAAACACTTCAAATTAGACTATGTCCATGTGATGGTCCTGGTCATCTTTGTCTTCTCTGTATCTAAGAATTTGGTTGTAATTGCCACTGTGAGTACTGGTTGCCACGTGCTGCGGCGCTATTCAGACTAGGGGCAACTTTCCGTTGCCGTGCAGTGCTGCGATGCTATTCAGACCAGGGGCAACTTTCCGTTGCCATGCAGCTCTCTTCAAGCAAGGGGCAATTTTCCTTTGGATCTGAGGTTGTGCATCTCAAGAGTAAGTTCCGTATTGGTCGAGCAGTGGCCATTTGCAAAAATAGTTTTTGAGAATTTTTACTGAGGTTGACTGATTCTCTCGAAAATTATTCCATCTTTTCCAAAACTGAACCATTTCTTGGACCTAAAACAGGAAAATTTTCAGTGCTCATAGCCTGACTTGCATGATTTTAAATCAGAAAATTGAACAAGTATGTCAATCTAACTCTCATTTTGATCAAAATTGTTTTAGTAGAAAACCAAAACAAAAAATGGTCAAAATGATGAACTACGGGCACGGTTAAGTCAGGTGTTCTATCTTTTCCCCCATGGTCAACATACCTGCCAAAAAGGGCACTCTACCTGCCAGAAAGGGCATTCTACTTGCCAGAAAGGGGCACCACTGAAGCTGACCACAAAAGGGCAGAAAGCTCTCACATCCTCCAAGCAACGAGGTATCAAGCCAAGTGCGAAGCACGAGCTGGAATGGGGAAAGATATTCCACTCCCTCATCTGGACAGATCTGATCATGTCCAAACTCCTGAGCAGAGCATCGTCAACCGGTGTCAGCTGCTGATTTGCTACACACCCAGTTGTAGCGCAACTCCTCTGTGGGAGGAACTCACTAGCTGTGCGCAGAAGAAAAAGAATCTAGCAGAATGCTAGGGGCAGGAGCCCGCAACTTCTTGTTTATCCATCAACCACCCAGGGGAGGGATAAAAAATGAGAGATTAAAGAATAGAGAGATGTGCGCTGAGAGAAAAAGTGAGGAAAAGGGTTTTGTGAGAAAAGCCGAGCCTGAGGGCCGAGTGATGTGAGAATCACAAATAAGAAAGGGTGGGAAACAATACCCGGAGAAACTAGCTCCTCGTGCACCAAGAGGTATCTTGCCTTTGTAACACAGCGGAGTGTTGTGTATGTGTGTTCTGTTTGTCTCGATTCTTGTTTTGAGTCATTTGAGTGTCAATAGATGTGTTTAGGTTGTTTTACCTTGTTTTTCCTTTGTTGAGTTGTGTTTAGGTTATTCTACCTTTGTTTTCCGTTGTTGAGTTGTTTTGGCTGCGGTCAGTTGTAAGCTCAATACCCGGTTGAGAACCCTTTTCTCATTTCAATTTCAAAAATGAATCATTTTGTACTCAGAGTGCTGTGCCATTCTCCATATTTGTGCAAAACACGGTTTGTTCTTTCATAAAGCCGCAGGGTTCAACCCAGGTCATGTCAGAATAGTAAAACAAGGACCTATCTGAAACTATATGGGTTCCAGGCTATAAAGCAAAAGAAAAGAGGGAAAATTTGGAGCATCTTAGTGTGTTTCAACTCCAGCAAAATCCGAGACTGCATTCCAGGTGCACCTTCTCAGGCCTCGCCGTTTCTCTGGAATATGAGTGTATCTTGACCCCAAGTGTAAGCCTGTCAAGTCAGAATGGCAGTCCAAGCAGCACCCGAGGGTTTCACATGCAGATGTTATCTCTTGCCAATATGAACAGGGTGTGCCCTTTTTGAGCTGAGTGTGTTGCGAAGTCCTCTAAGAGACAAATCAGAGCACCAGAGTACATATTCGATGCTCCTCTATTGCATAGAATGTGAACTTTCATATACACTGTTGTTGCATGTGTGCCGTGCATCGTTATGATTCATACATAGAATATGCTTGCTTTCGATTCCGCATAGAATATGCTTTGCTTGTCTCATACATAGAATATGCTTTCAATATTGCATAGAATGTGCTTTCATACTTGCATAGAAAATGCTCGTATCTTTTGCGTAGAAAATGCCTCCATACTTGCATAGAAGATGCATTTTATCGCACTGTCTTGTGCACTTACACTTTGTATCTCACTAGCACTGTCTTGTGCATCTTGTGGTTGTATCTCACTCGCACTATTTAGTGCATTTCAAATCACTCGCGCTGTTTATCGCATCGTACTGTTAGTGCATTTCAAATCATTCGCGCTATTTTGCGCACCTCTATCGCGCTGTTTTATGCAGTTTACATTCGCGCTATTTTGCGCATCGCACTATTTTGTGCAGTTTACATTCGCGCTATTTTGCGCATTGCACTATTTTGTGCAGTTTACATTCGCGCTATTTTGCGCATCGCACTATTTTGTGCAGTTTACATTCGCGCTATTTTGCGCACCTCAATCGCACTGTTTTGTGCAGTTAATCATTCGCGCTATTTTGCGCATCGCACTGCTTTGTGCAGTTTATCATTCGCGCTATTTTGCGCACCTCTATCGCACTGTTTTGTGCAGTTTACATTCGCGCTATTTTGCGCATCGCACTATTTTGTGCAGTTTACATTCGCGCTATTTTGCGCATTACACTATTTTGTGCAGTTTACATTCGCGCTATTTTGCGCATCGCACTATTTTGTGCAGTTTACATTCGCGCTATTTTGCGCACCTCAATCGCACTGTTTTGTGCAGTTAATCATTCGCGCTATTTTGCGCATCGCACTGTTTTGTGCAGTTTACATTCGCGCTATTTTGCGCATCGCACTGTTTTGTGCAGTTTATCATTCGCGCTATTTTGCGCACCTCAATCGCACTGTTTTGTGCAGTTTACATTCGCGCTATTTTGCGCATCGCACTATTTTGTGCAGTTTACATTCGCGCTATTTTGTGCATCTCAATTGCACTGTTTTGTGTAGTTAATCATTCGCGCTATTTTGCGCATCGCACTGTTTTATGCCGTTTACATTCGCGCTATTTTGCGCATCGCACTATTTTGTGCAGTTTACATTTGCGCTATTTTGCTCACCTCAATCGCACTGTTTTGTGCAGTTTACATTTGCGCTATTTTGCACATCGCACTGTCTTGTGCATTGCATTCATCGCGCTATTTTGTGCACCTCAATCGCACTGTCTTGTGCTTTGCATATCACATCGCGCTATCTTGCGCATCTTACCTGCACTTGTTAGTGCATTGCATCGCGCTATCTTGCGCACCTTACCTGCACTTGTTAGTGCATTGTATCGCGCTATTTTGCGCATCCCAGTGTCTTGTGCATTGAATTCATCGCGCTATTTTGCGCACCTCAATCGCATTGTCTTGTGCTTTGCATATCACATCGCGCTATCTTGCGCATCTTACCTGCACTTGTTAGTGCATTGCATCACGCTATCTTGCACATCTTACCTGCACTTGTTAGTGCATTTTATCAAGCTATCTTGCGCACCTTATCTGTATCGCACTGTCTTGTGCATTGCATTCATCGCGCTATTTTGCGCACCTCAATCGCCCTATCTTGTGCTTTGCATATTGCATCGCGCTATCTTGTGCACCTTACTTGCACTTGTTAGTGCATTGTATCGCGCTATTTTGCGCATCGCACTGTCTTGTGCATTGCATTCATCACACTATTTTGCGCACCTCAATCGCACTGTCTTGTGCTTTGCATATCACATCGCGCTATCTTGCGCATCTTACCTGCACTTGTTAGTGCATTGCATTGCACTATCTTGCGCATCTTACCTGCACTTGTTAGTGCATTGCATAGCACTATCTTGCGCACCTTACTTGCACTTGTTAGTGTATTGTATCGCGCTATCTTGCGCACTTTATCTGTATCGCACTGTCTTGTGCATTGCATTCATCGCGCTATTTTGCACACCTCAATTGCACTGTCTTGTGGTTTGCATATCACATCACGCTATCTTGCGCATCTTACCTGCACTTGTTAGTGCATTGCATCGCGCTATCTTGCGCATCTTACCTGCACTTGTTAGTGCATTGTATTGCGCTATCTTGCGCACCTTATCTGTATCGCACTGATTTTGTGCATTCACCCTGCTCATACTGTTTTGTACACCTTTAGCATCGCACTATTTTGTGCATCTGTTTAGCACTGTTTTGTGCATTCACTCTGCATCGCACTATCTTGTGCACATTGTATTTTTTTGTATCATTCGCACTGTCTTGTGCACTCCCTGGTCTAGGAGACCTTAAATCCTCTAAAGGTGCAATTCCTTTGGTGTTTGTCGTGCCCGAACGACTTCCAGTGGTCTGGTATAGCCACCTGCCTGTGTTAGCGATGAGTTCCTAGGAGACCAACTGAGACGGTGGAAACTAGAGTTTGAATGGCTCGTGCCTAGAACGCAAAGGTTCGGGATTTCCGAGACTAAAGTCTGGTTTAAATACCCAGGGGTATATCCTCGGCTTGAAATCTGTATGGTAGCCCCATAGATTGAGATAGCATGTGTATGTGCCTCAATTCTGGATACCGAATCAACCTAGTCTGTCACACTGTTAGAGAATAGGGAAAGCTACAACCATGGCCAGGGAGAAAAGTAGTACCTGCGGTTCAACCAAGAAGAAGGGGAAGATTCCCACATCGGCATGAGGTAGGACATTGCCAAGGTAAGTCATTGCCGGTTGCCCCTGTAAGGTACCTTCCCTTCCTAGCTTTTACATTGCATTTTAGTTACTACATTGTATTGCATAAATCCTGAATTTTCAAACTGGCTTCGCGTAGCGTATAAGTCCAATTTTCAAACCGGCTTCGCGTAGCGTATAAGTCCAATTTTCAAACCGGCTTCGCGTAGCGTATAAGGCCAATTTTCAAACCGGCTTCGCGTAGCGTATAAGTCCACTTTTCAAACAGGCTTCGCGTAGCGTATAAGTCCAATTATCAAAATCTTCCTGCATAACATTTTGCATCCTACCCCTGAACTACGCTGGTTTGATTCCTTGCAAAGGGATACGTAGGCAGCCTGTGGGGCGTAACCATTTATTTATCCGTATTTTTGTTTGTTTGTCCAAGTCTTCAGCCTTGTCAAAAATGGGTCATCTCTGGGATTTGACATTCACTCACATCATTTTATGACTTCCGAGTTCTGTCAAAGGAGCAACTGTAGACACCCTATTTTTGACCGCCCTTGAGACATGGGCACTACTGATGGTTTACTTGGTGGTGAAAGGTGTGAAGGACAAAAGTTCGATTTCTTCGGCAAGAGGAGAGTCAAATCCTAACCTCACACCTCATTTTGGACCAAAGCCATTTTGAATGGTTTTTACACCTTAAAACCCTCTCTTTCAAAACCTTTTTGAAAATAGGTTCCTACGATGTCCCGACGCTCGCATTTTGTTAAATGTCGCGCCTTTTGGTAAACCGAGCAAGGACAGAGTGGAAATGAATGAAGGAGAGATGAAATCTTTGAAAATTCTTTCAAAACACCTTGTTTAGGGGTTTGGAGTTGAAGAAAATGGGAAAGGAGAGAAGAGAACTAGTTTGGGAGAAGTTCGGCATGACTCCGGATAGGATCAAAATTGCGCGGCTTCACCAAAAGAGGGATATCTCTTAGCACAGTTGGAGTTTTGATGCAAGGCTACCACCATTGGAAAGCCTACTTCCGGGGCTTCAATTTGCACACAAGAATGACTTGAAAAGGCATCCAGATGAAGGAGTTAGGCTTTCTTCAAGTCGGGGACTAAGGCTGATTTTTTATGCTGGCCTCTATGGAAGTGTGCCGGCCATTAATGGCCAATGCCTGCCCCATGCCGGCCAAAAGTGACCCCCTGCCGACCAACAATGATAAGGTGCCAGCCATTGATGCCAAAAAGCAAATTTCAACAGATATTTTGCTCCAGCTTGCTCCAGCTGTCTTCTTTGGGATATTTTCGACCCATGCTCTTGTTTTCTCTGTATATCAAGGCCAAATCAAATCATATTGAAGGGTTAGACCAATTTGGAAAAGTCTTGGGAGCCTCTCTCTCCACACCTCTCTCTCTACACTTCTCCCTCTCAAGAACCTTTGTGCATAAAAGCTTGTAAGTATAGATACACTTCTCTTTTGCAAACACATCCTTGATCAAACTTGACAACCATTGGGCTGAGATCCCTTGGAACCTATTTTGGGCTGCTAAAGGTTGGTTTTGGCTCAAGAAAAGGGGTTGTTCTTGTGCTGTGCTTCAAAGGTAACTTCTTACTCCCTTTTAAGCTCTTTGTGCACTATCATTTTGCCATCTTTCTACACTATTTTTGGGGTGGTTTTGAACTGAAGAAAGGTCTGATTTTCAGTCCTAAAAGTCTTGGTTTAAGCCTTGTTTGGTTAAGGGGTTGTCTCTCCGTTTTGTTCCTTAGCTTGTTTAGCTTTTGAGCCATCTTTCTAGGCCTTTGTTTCATGCTTTGTTTGCCCTTCTAGCCACTGAAATCCAGTGGATTTTTAGTGGCTAGCACACTGTTTTGAGAGCCAAAATCAGAGGGGGGTGACCCCCTCTCTCCTTGTCTTGTTTGTTGGCCTTTTTGGCCTTCCAAAGGGGCTCCATTTTGCATGTTGTGAAGTCACATTTCAGGCCCTATTTGGTGAGTTTTAAGGTCTGCCTTGACTCTGTCAGGAGCCCTTTTGGCCATATTTTGTGTCTATAATGCATGTGTAGAACAATCCTCTTTAAGGCCTTGCAAAGGGCCCTTTCATTGCATGCTTCATTGACTCACTTCAGGCTCTTTTTGGTGGGTTTTACGACCCTCATAAGTCATTTCTAGAGCTGGTTTTGCCATGTTAAGTGTCCTTGTTGTATGTGTAGAGCAACCCCTTGAATAGCCTTCCAAAGGGGCTCATCATTCTTGCATGTGTTGACTGAGTTTCAGAGGTTATTTGGGCATATTTTGACATGGCATACTTTTGTTTTTGGTTGGTTTAGTGAGCTCTCATATGCTTCATATAGTTGTAGTACAACTCATGGTTCACTAGCCTATGTTGCATGTTGTTTTGGCCCTTCATGTTGGCACTTTTTAGCCATGCCTTGAACTGATATTGTGCTTATTTTGGACTACCCTAGCTCTGTTTTTGGGCCTCATGGTCGAATGATGTCTATTTTGCATGCTTGTGGTTCAATGCACTTGCTTAGCTTTGAGTTTCGGGGTCCATTACATGCATATATTGAGGAATTTCCTTGTTTTGGGGCCATTATACATCATATTTCAGAGCTTGTATCAATGTCATATTGCCATGTTTTATACTCTTTAAATGCGTTTAAGAGTCGGGCTTGTATGCCTCATTTACGGACCATTGAATGAGCTCCATTTCGTTGCATTCCAAGCCATCATTTTAGGCCATTTCCCCACTGTTTCAGACCTACCTAGGGTCTGTTTGGGGTTGGTTTTGCCGTTAGTGCATTGCTTTGGGTACCTCTAGAGTAACGCACTTCACTAGTTTCGATACCCGGGCCCCCTAGCTTGCATTGTGTGCCATGTTTGCATGTTTCGGGACCTTTTTTTGTATCATATTTCAGGGCTGGAATTTGTGTGTTTGTATGCCATATTGCATCCTTTTCCATGCTTTGGTAGAGTGGCATTTGATGCCTTAGGATCGATCCCTTACATCGTGCATGTCTGCATGTATTTCGGTTGTCTCATTTCCATCACTTGGCCACTGATTTCGGCTTAGTTGAGAGCTGCCCACATTAGTTTAAGTCCATCCCTTTGCATGTTGTCGCATGCCTGTCTTGCATATTGTTGTATGCTTGCTCTATCTTTGCATGTTGTCACATGCTAGCCCCATTACATGTTGTTGCATGTTCGTGTTGCATTTTGTCATGTTGTCCAAGGTTGTTGCCTCACATCATGCTTATATGCTTGTTGCATGCTTGAGCTAGTTACATGCTTGCACACTTAAGTCTCATTGCATGTTTGCCATGCTTATGTGTTGCATTGTTTGGATTAAGTGTTAATCCGAGCATAAGGAACGTGGGGCATTTCATACTCCGAGTGATGGAACGTGTCTCAATTCTCGGTCGTCGAAGCTCTTGATGATTCATGATAGAGTTCTAGGCTTTACTTGCTTTATTTGTGCATTCATTTTCATATTGATTTGCACAAGTTGGATCTTTGGCCATCATGCATCGGGATGCGTGATTGATGGTCGTGGATCCGACTAGGCCTCTCCCTTGATGTTTTGAGGTGATTTGGGGTGGCATAGGGCGTATACACCCTTGGGAAACCCTCCATTTTCTCTATTTTGTGCTTTGTTGCAGCTTGGTGTCACAGCACACCAGTGGCCGGCAGTGCACCACTGATGGCTAGCAGTGCATCACCCTTGGCCGGCAGTGCCCTATTGTTGGCCGGCAGTGCTCCTTTCATGGCCGGCAGGCCACTTAGCAACAAACACTGGAAGACACCCTGCAAACAGAGCCTCTAAAGAGCAACCAGAAGGTGTTTCAAGGTGAAGAACTGAAGTGAGCATGCATACCTTCCTCTTCTCCAAACAGAGCTGGAATAGCATTCACGTACTGCTTACTTGTTAGTTAGTAGTTGTGTAATAATTAGTTGTAGCTAGTTATTAATTCGGTTTTGTAATAATTAATTAGCTCGTGAGTTAATTATTTATTCGGACTGTATTATTTATTCGAACCCTCCGAGCGAGGGCACAATTGTAATAAGTGTGCGTGCGTGTGATGCATGTCTTTCAACCCCACGTCTTTCTCCCTTTTACTTAACTGCTTTATGATGGTTAGATTAGGGCATGTTTCAATTAGCATACTTATGCTTGCATGTTTGCATCATTCATCTGTATTGTATGCACCGGGCTCGGCGTATCATACTAACTGCATTGTATTTCAATTCCGAGTTGAATACGTGTTAGTTGTAGCATTTCACATGCCATCTTTAGAATAGCTGAGTCTATTGTAGTTGCATTTTTGCATGCGTTGCATTAGGCATTTCAGCATAGTTAGGATTCATGCATGGATTTCTAACATAGCTTCTATTTTGGCTTGGAGTACTCGGTAAGTGTTTATGCTTTAGCATCCTTGCATGCATGTGAGTGTTGCCATATTAGCATGCTTACCATGAGGCTATATGCTTATGTGATATACCTGCCTGAATGCCTGTGGATGAAGGTTGGGTTATTTGGATTGGAACAATGCACTGACTGTTAGTTTTAAGCCCACTAGATAATGGCAAATCATCATGTTTTCTAAGCCCACCTGAGGGTGGCAAATCCACGTCTTAGCCTACTTGCGAGTAGCACCATCAAACCATTTTGAAAACAAACATGAGATGCGTTGTTCCAATTCAGGCGATCCAGTCTATACTTGTATGCTGTGCGCATCACGTAGTAAATCTAGGCTAATAACCGGAATAAGAACGCATAATATTTTCAAAACTCGATATCATGGTTAGTAGAGGCCGATCTTTGATCGAGCGAGCGGGGGTGCTCACGAAGTGACCTCCCCCAATCGTACCCAAGTTCCCAAGCCGAGGCAACTTTGGTGATGACGGACACGTGGCCTTAGGAAACAAGTCAGGGTTTCCTAAATTTCCCAAAATAAATATTTAGGTGGCGACTCTGTATCTGGCAAAGCAGTCCATGTTTGGCACTTCTTTCAAAAAATCTGTTTTCAAAAACGATTTGCTAGATTTGGACTCTTTGATGATTCATCGGTCTTGCATTGCACTCTGCGAGATTAGATACAGGACCGTGACATTGAGTCCTGAACTGTAGTGAGCCCAAATGAACAAAACGGGATTTCCCTCCCGGGACGTTTGGGGGCGTCTACAAATGGGTATTAAATTAATCCAATTTAATTGTTCCGAATCGAATTTGAATTAAGCCTACCATAATGTTCTAAAAATTCCAAATAGCACATATATCAAGGCAATTTTGTGATTGGATGCCGATAAGGCCTTCGATTTACAGAACAAAATAGAAATTCAAACAGATGTGTCTACGATGAATAGATAAAATCACAAATTATGAAACACATGTGCAATTAATTCAAAATTTGGTCTTAATAACTTATTAGGCATATTAAATCATGGATTAACGTTAATCATAGGTTGGGGTTGTTACAGAGTAACAAGAGGAGCAGAGGCAATAAGAGGTGCCGAGGCAACAGTAGGAACAGAAGGAGCAAGAGCAATAGGAAGAACAGGAGGAAGATTGATATAAATGGAACCAATAGGAATAGAAGGAGGGGGAGTATGAGAAGTAGGTGGGACACAAAAACTAGGTGAAAGAGTTAGAGTAGGGGAGGAGGAAAATATAAACTGGGAAGAAGGAGGTAGAGAAGATTGAGACCAGAAAAATGAAGAAATGGTAGGAAGAAAAGAGAAGGAGGAGGAGGAAACAGAGAAGGGAAAACAATGCTCATTAAAGAGAACATGCCTAGATACATGAATCTTGCCAGAGTGAGGGTCTAAGCACCTATAGCCTTTAACTAAGGGATGATAGCCCCAAAACACACAAGGTTGCGATCGAGGCTAGAGCTTATGGGAGGTGTAAGGCTTGAGCCAAGGAAAACACTGACAACCAAAAACTTTGAAAAAAGAATAATATGGGACAAATTTAAACAGAACTTCAAATGGAGATTTGTGAGCTAGAGTTGAGCTAGGCATCCTATTAATCAAAAACACAACTGTGGCAAAAACATCAAACCAGTAAATTAAAAGAAGAGAGGACTGATAAAGGAGAGTGATAGCTGTCTCTGTACGGTGCCTATACTTTCTTTCAGCTGCACCATTTTGAGCTGGTGTGTAAGGACAACTAAGTTGATGAATGATGCCATGAGAAGTGAGGTAATTATCCATTTGCTTGTTAACAAATTCAGTACCATTGTCAGTTCTTAAAATTTGAAGCTTGGTGGTAAACTGAGTTTCACCATAAGCTTTGAAAGATAAAAACACATAAAACACCTCACTTTTGTAAACTAAAGGAAACAACCAAGTAAATATGTTATAGTCATCAACGAACAAAACATAAAATTTGAAACCTGAAACAGATGGCTCAAAAGGCCTCCATACATCACTACGGACTAAGGAGAACACTTTATTAACAGAGGAATTGGAAAGTTTAAAGGGCAATCTATGCATCTTAGAAACATTACAATGTGTACATTGAAACAAAGAAGTCTTAGGAGAAATTGTGCCTGGCAGATAAGGTAGAGTATGTTGAAACTTCAATGAAGAAGGATGGCCAAGTCGACTATGCCAGAGAAAAACTAAAGCAGAAGATGGAGTGGAAGAAGACTATGAGACACCAGCAACATGAAAAGCATGACAAGGTGGAGAAGAGGAACTCTGTGGAGTGAAATGATAAAGAGCATGAAGATTAAGTCCTTTAAGAAGAACCTATTTCGTAGTCTTGTCCTAAATCAAGAAGGAGTTATGATCAAAAGCAATGACACAATTATTATCTTTAATTAATTGATTAACTGATCAAAAATTGGAAGAGGTAGCAGGCACATGAACGAGATCAGTTAAGAGAAAGGAATATTGTGGTGTAGGAAGTAAACCCTTACCAATGTGTTTAATAGGTAAAGTGGAACCATTACCAACAGTAACCTGTTTAGAACCTCTGTATGGCTTATAGACATTGAGATTTCTTAGATCATTGGTGATATGATTTGTTGCTCCAGAATCAAGATACCAGGGGGAAGCAGATGAGAGAGGTGGTGGTGAAGTTGTGGTAGCAATATAAGCACGAGAATAGCCTCTAGATTGAGAAATTGGGGAAGGTAGAGAAGAATAAATTGGAGACTGAAAATTAGGATCCATACGATACCAACAATCAAAAGCCATATGTCCTAATTTTCCACAAATCTGACAACCAACAATAGTGGAAGAACTCTGGAGACCTCCACGAGTGCGATTGGAATGATAATCTCTAGATCGACCACGAGAACCACCACAAATTGATGAAATTGATGTCGGCCTCCATGATTAGCATAATGGCCTCTAGAATAAGAAGAGTCAGAAGGAGAACCTTTTAATGCAGTGTAGGCTATAGTGAAATCAAAACCTAATTGTTGAACTTTGTGATCAATATGAATTTCCTCAGAACATAGAAGAGAACATAGATCCTCCATGGTGATTGCTTCAGCTCGAGCTCGAATCGTAGTTTTAAAAGCATCATATTCGGCAGGAAGACCATTTAAAGTGAGAAGAACCAAATCTTCATCATCAATACTTGCTGAAGCTAGGGCAAGTTTGTCAGAAATATCTTTGATAAGACTGAGATATTCTTCCATTTTAAGAGATTTCTTCGAACTAGATTGTAATTGATTCTTTAGTGGATGAATGTGTGATCTGGAGAGTGAAGTAAACCTCTTATCGAGATGATTCCAGACCTGTGTGCAATGTTGAAATTGAAGAATTGATGAATAGATCGTAGGAGACAATGTTGCAAAGATGCAACTAAAGAGGTGAGCATCAATTGTTTTCCATTTCACAAACTCCGGATTAGGTATGCTTTTGCCTTGAGAATCAAGAACATCTGGATCTGGATAGGAAATTGAACCATTAACAAAGCTGAGAAGATCTGTAGCATGCAGAATATTCTGCATTTGATTGCGCCATATAAGAAAATTTGTTGAATCTAACTTCACTGTGATGAGTGAAGTGAAATTTGAGATCAGAATGCCAAGATTTGAAGGCAAAGAGAATGAAGATGAAGAAGCCATTTAGATATTGCTTGTTAGAGCTTAAAAGCTCTAATACCATGAAAAGAAACTGATTCTGATTAAACTAACTATTAGTGCAATACATGAGTATTAATACTAGGCTAACTCTGTTACAGATAACAAACGAACAAACTCTCTAGCATACTAACTAACTAGGCATTGCTACTTTATTGTTCTTGAATCTTGAACTGGCTCAATACTCTTATCAAAATATAAGTTAACTTTTTTCTTCTTTTTTTTTTTCATTTTTTAAAAAGAAAATATCATTATAAATTTATGATTCAAATACAGTATAAAAGGCCTAATCACAGAGGGGTGACTTCTAGAGTTAGACCCTAAGAAGCTGAGACCTAGAAGTTACCCTTAGGTGGTGCTACATAGCAGGGCCGCTCCATCATATAACGGTAAATCGCGGACTTGTACACAGGCGATGATTACACTCCTTACACTGGATACAGTTCACCCAGACCTGAAATGTTTGTTCTACCAATTATATGTGATGTTGCCCAAGTAACTGGTCCCGAAGAGAGTGCAATCTGGGACCTCAAGGCTTATGCCTCATAGTGTTGTCATTAATTTTTTTTTTTTCAAATTTGAAGGTTATGAAGGGAAAAAAAAAGGTGCAAAATAAAATATTATTCATCATTAATTTTTTTTTATTTTGTTGATTAAAAAAAAAAGAAGAAGAAGAAGAAAACTCTAGACCCTAAGTCTTGTCTTAATTTTTTTTCATAAAATCAATTCTTACTAAATTTTCTAGGTTAATTATTATCAATAGAACACAGATGGACCATACTGATCATGAAATACTAGACATCTAATAGTTTACGGAAAATTGAATTTTTGGTTTTTGTATTTTTTTTTATTTTTACTGAAATTTTTTAATAGATTACGTAATTTTTTTATTTTTTAAGTACACCTAATTTAAATACACCTAAAAATATAATATTTTTTTAATTTTTTTTATAGAAAAATTTACTAAATACTAAAAATATAAATAAAAATACGAAAATTCAATACATTTTCGTATTTTGTTGTATTCAATAATTTTTTGAAAGGATTTTGTACAAATTTTTTACTTTTTAAGTATATTAAGATTAAGTGAATCTAAAAATTTTTTAAAAATTAAAATATTTTAAAAATTAATGAAAATATAAAAATATGAATTCAAAATTCAAAAAATTATTTTTAAAAACTGAAAATCAAACAGGACGAATAAATTTGATGGGGAAAAATTTTACTTTAGAGCATTACCCTTTACATTTAATTCTATTTTGCCACTTGACATTTTAATTGTCTTAATTAATTTTCAAATTTTGAGTTAAATTGTAATTGGACCGTTCAAATAACATTGTTTTGAAAACTTACCGAGAATAGCCAAGTGATAATATTAAGGGAAAATTAAAAAAAAAAAATCTCAAAGTTTGGTTCTTATAACAAAATAATAATTATAATTTTTTAATTTTATCAATTTAAATTTTGATATTTTAATTTATTTTCAATTTAAATCATATGTCTATTTTCGTTAAGTAAAATTGATAGAAAAAAAAGAGTATTTTAATTATTAAACTCAACGAGAAATTGAGTTTAATGGCTAAAATACAATTTCCTATTGGTTTTATTTAAAGAAAATAGAAAAATGATTTAGATTGAAAACATATCAAAATATTACAATTTAAGTTGATAAAATTAAAAAACTAAGGTTTATTTTGTTGAAAAGGTAAACCGGGCAGTTTTTTTTTTTTTTTTGTAATTTTTTCTAATATTAATTACACTTAGCACCCATAGGTTTTTACCAAAGTCATACTTTAGTTCCTTTACTTTAATTCTTAGCAACCCTATACTTTTACCAAAATTTCACTTTAATACCTCCACTTTAGTCCCTTAGTTTTAACAATAGCATTATAAGACTAGACCCAATTGGAAAAAATCCTGTTGACAGAATATGTTCAAGTTCAGATTTGTGTCAACAAATATAATTTTAAAAATAAATTATTGACACAGATGTAATCTGATCAAATTACGTGATTTTTTTTTCTTTTATTACAAAAATGATGTATTCGACAAGTTTTATACATTGAACAGTTTAAATTACCGAAATAAGCCCATAGTAGAGTTCACCATGGGCAAACAACGCCCTCTAATCCAATTAGGGATTGAAGAGAAGCCTCTCCCAATTTTAATTTGAATTCTTCTAATAATTTTAATAGGCAAAAAGAATAGTATAAGTTGAATTCTTCCTCCTATGAAAAAGGGGATAATCGAACAAACTCTAGGGGAAAAAATGGGCTAAAAAATAAGTCACTTTATATATACAAACTAATTTTATTGGAGATTTTATTTGCATTCTAAAAATACTCAGTACGTCCAATTTCTTAGTACTTTATATTAAATTATTTAAAATTATAATTTACTTTTAATACACCCTATATTTTTTCACAAATTACCTTTTAAAGTACACCTAAATAGTAAACAAATCAAAAATCTCAAATTACATTATGAAAAACTAGAACGAACCATGGAGAATGTTAGAAATGGTTTTGGAAAAATCAGATTTTTTTCTCAATTTTGGTCAATTTTTTAAGTGCGACCCAGGCGCAAAACTTGGCTAGTCCAAGTGGTAACGCATTATATGTCACGTTGTGATTCACGTCGTATATTTGGTTGCTCAAAACCATTATCGGGTGAATGAAAAATTGACGCCAAAGTGAGCTCCATGGAAATGGAGTTTTTGTGAAAATTCTTTGAAGGTTTGAATTAAAGGCTTGTCCCACATTGGTTTAGTGGGCAAACTTTTGTGGGTTTATAAGGCTTGAGTTCACAATTTGGGGAGGTCCCTAAGGGGCCTCCCAATTTTGTAGAATAAAGAGGTTATGGGCAAAGTGAGCTACACTCATTGGACCCAAAAATAAGCATGCGTGCACTGCCGCTGTCCGACTGGGCTGGGCCTAGGCGTGGTGTGAGGTTGGGCTTGTCAGGCCTAATACTAATTTTTTTTGGGCAAAAAACATTTGAATTTAATTTTATTTTTTTGTAAAATAAAATCTGTCTAGTTTTAATTTCAAATTTTGATTGGAAAAAAAAGATTCAAATTTGTTTGCACCTCTTCAGAATTTTGGTATAGGTTCTAAACAGATTTATATCTATTTAAATTCTGTCTGCACAAATTCAAATCTGTTTAAATTCAAAACCCAAACAATGCCATATCTGTTGGATTTAAACCGAACAGGTCTTGCACCTGTTCAAATAGGTTTGGTACCTGTTTAATTCAAACCGAACAACCACCTTTCCATTTAGAAATAGGCAGTCCTTCATTTGGATTTCGCATTCAATTTTCGTTCTTCTCTGCTGCTATTAATCTCTGCATTTTGCTGTATTATTTTTCTGTGAGAAAGAGCGTAAACACAAAGTGTGTTCGTTATGCGAATAATATGTAATGCTGCTATTATTCGTTGTTGATCATTTTATCTTGGAAGATAGGCGTCCACAATTTGAAAGCACCGTGGAGGGGACGAATCTGTCTTAAGAACACAATATTAAACACTGGACTTGATCAAAAATTTGTTCGACAAATAAATAAGGTAAATATTTATTTTACTTTCAATTTATTTATTTATATCAGATTTTGATTTTGATTTTGATTTTGTTTTTGTAACAAAATAAAAACCTATTTTATTTTATCTTTTATACTGTTTTGAATTTTGTAATCAAACAGGCTATCTTCTCTTTTTAATTTTTCAAATACAGTAAAGATTGTCCAACAATCTTAAGACAAAACATTGTTTGGTGTCTTCATTGTATTTATTTTTTGTGCTTTTTACAAAGTGATATTCTGGTTGGAAAATACAAATAGTAGTCATATACTGTTTGACAAATAGTATAATATACTGTTTATTTTCTTCGACAACTAGTAGTAATATACTGGTGTCATTAACAATTTCATAATATTAATTTGTGTAGTAGTTTTACAGAAAATTATTGTATAGTATTTTATTTTCTTGGTTTTTATAACTAGAGAAATAAAATTATTTTGTGTTATAAGTTATTTTCTAGTTTGAGTAACTAGAAAATTAATTTCTGTATTAGTTTTTCTGATTTTTGTAATCAGATATTATGGCTGCTGAAAGTAGTACTCCAAATCTGATTGTTGCAATGACTCTGGTCCCTATCCAGAATCATGTTTACGTTTCAATAAATCATGGAAAAATTTTAATGGCACTGAGTTTAAGATATGGTAGTAGAAAATGTTGTTCTATCTTGCAACTCTAAATCTGGCCCGGTTTCTCCGTGAAGAGGCTCCAGTACTGAAAGAGGATGAGCAATAGTTGGTATAGTTTGCAAACAAATATTCAGAAATATCTAGAAAAAGAGACTGGTGGCTATCGGCCACCACTAGCAGTCGACCGGCCACCATTGGTGGCTGACCAGCCACATCCATGGCTGACAGCCTTAGGAGGTGGCCGACAGGTCACTAATAGGTCCAGACACCAAGTTTTGGTCCAAAACAAGGCAGATAAAGAACAAGGTTCAAAGGCTCAAAGACAGGGCGTTCCACCGAGGACTTCGGGCGCTCAAAATGAACAAAAACACACAATCATCGAGTGCACAAACGATGACGTCTAAGTATTGAGGACGGTCAAAAATGGGATATCTACAGTTACCCCTCTTTGACAAAACTCGGAAGTCATGAAATGACGGGAGTGAATGTCAAAGCCCAGAGACGACCCATTTTTAACGAGGCCGAAAAGTTGGACAAACAAACAAGCAAAACAAAGAACGGTTGCGCCTACAGGCTGCCTACGTATCCCTTTGCAAGGAATCAAACCAATGTAGTTCTGGGGGCAAGATGCAAATGATATGCACGATGCAACAACATAACTTATGATCATGCAATGAGGCTGTAATGAAACATCTAGAGGCAAATGTTATACAAAGAAATGCTACAGTAATCTCATACATAGAAAGAAGTAAGTAAATACAAACCGAACCACATTTCATGCAGAAAGGATGTAAGAAAATTATGCAAACTTAACTACGCATCACGCAGGAAAGGCAAAAACTAACATAACCGTCAGGTGCACCCAAGGTGTCAAGCAAGATCCTAACGCGTCGCACGCGGAAGGAGAGAAGGGATGATGCGAACACCGGGACGTAGCTGACTGTTTTGAACCGAAAGGAACAGTGATAAACATCGGAACGCATCCAAACGTTTGTAACCAAAACAAGAAGTGGTAATAAACAGCAGAACATGTCCAAATGCTTTTTAACCAAAACTTTGTAACCAAAACAAGAAGTGGTAATAAACAGCAGAACATGTCCAAATGCTTTTTAACCAAAACTGGGTATGGTGGTCAACATCGGAACACGTTCAAATGCTTTTAACCAATCAGGGAGTGGTGGTCCACATCGGAACACGTCCAAATGCTTTTAACCAAAACAGGGTGTGGTGGTCAACATCGGAACACGTCCAAATGCTTTTAACCAAAACAGGGAATGGTGGTTAACATTAGAACACGTCCAAATGCTTTTAACCAAAACAGGGAATGGTGGTCAACATCGGAACACGTCCAAATGCTTTTAACCAAAACAAAGAGTGGTATAAACATTGAAACACGTCCAAATGCTTCTAACCAAAACAGGGTGTGGTTTAAACATCGAAACACATCCAAATGCTTCTAACCAAAATAGGGAGTGGTGATAAACATCGGAACATGTCCAAATGCTTTTAACCAAAATAGGGTGTGGTATAGACCTCAGAACACGTCCAAATGCTCCTAATCAAAATAAGGAGTTCGAAAGACATGAATGATCTCACCTGGAGCTCCTCCGAATGAACCGTACGTACAATATCGTGCATGCATAATAAACTTAACAAGCATAACATAGTATGAGTGCATGTTCTACGCAAGATAAGCAAAGCATGTTCTATGCAAATGTTGTAATAGCATGTTCTATGCATGATAATTAGGAGCATGTTCTATGTAGTGAAAACCGGAACACGTTCTATGCAACGTTGGAATGCTTCTTCAACGTAATAGTACAAACTGCATGTGCTATCAATAACACAAAATGCATATTCTATGCAAGATTAGCAAATGCATGTTCTATGCAACATCAGAATGCAACAGTACAAAATGCATGTTCTATGCATGTTCTATGCGAAAACAGAGAAAGGCATATTCTATGCAACAATAGAGGAATGCACATCTTTATACAATCATAGATTGAATAGTAACTTCCAATTTACCTCTCGGAAGAGCTGCAACAAGTTAAAAAGGATACACCTCATTTGTGTTGAATAGTGATGAATTATCATGCACCGAAGACACGGTTTAGAGCTTCCGCATAGACAATTTGAGCTTAAAAGCAAACTTTCTTGCACTTTCTCAAGAACTGAGAACACAAAACAACAACAAAACACACAAGGAGAGTTCTAGAAGCTTGTCGGCCACCCTGGAGAGGTATCGGCCACCTGTCGGCCACCCCTAAGGGTTGTCGGCCACCAATGGTGGCTGTCGGCCACCAGTGGTGGCCGACCGGCCATCGATGGCAGGTTTGGCCATTTTGGTCTTTTTGCATACGGGTGTTTAAGTATAGGGCATGAGGGCTCATTTCCTCCACACCCCATGCCCGAAATTCTTCCCTCTCCCTCTCTAGACCTTCATTCTCTCTAGATCTGAGCTTTACACGCATTTTCCAACGCCCCACGCGAAGTTGATTTACTAAATCCTCTTGATTTCCTTTGTTTTGAACCGAATGAAAACTGATTTCGGTGCTTTTTTCTTCATTTTCACCACTTGAGGTTTGTTTCCCTCGAGTTTCTCTTAGGTTTGGCACCTTTTCCCGGGCTTTGACTTTTTCTCCTATTTGCTCTCTCCTAGGGTTGACTTAAGTTGACTTTTGGCATTTTCCATCTATTTTCCCATTTTCTTCATTTTTCATCGACTCTTTATCTATATTCCAGATGGCAGATAACTTTCCACATGACGAGGCTCCTCTAGAGGCGAAGTCCGAGGCAGAGTCTGATTCTGATACAGAGCTGGAGCCCTTACCACTGGGAGTGAGGCCTTTTGACGCGGCAAGATATCATCCCCATACTCATATTCTGCCTGCTAGTGGTGTTAGACACTTCACTAATTTCGCTGATACACCAGCAGATCTCTTACTGAGGGAGTCGGACTCCCATATTTCAGCTGTTCCCGTTAAGGTACAAACTCTATGCACTTGCACATATGATATTCTTTACTTGCATTTCTTGCACTAATCATACTCTTGCACTGTATTTACACTGATTCACCTGCATTTGTTTTACACTTCCTTTTCATTGAACTTTATTTACACTGATTTACCTGCATTTGCCACAGGGTGACGCTCGTGCATACAGGGCTTATGGGGCCACGATGGCCAGAGAGTGGTACGACGAGCTCCCTGTCGAAGTACAAGCTATTATCGACGATGCAGGCTTCGGCCTATTCTGCTCTGGATTGCCACGAGTCATAGCGAGCCATCCACTTCTTGGAGCTCTAGTGGAGAGATGGTGGGACACCACTAACTCTCTCCACATTTCCACCACCGGAGAGATGACGATGACCCGTACAACTTCGCCATGATCATCGGCCTAGCCGTAGGGGGTGATCAGATTCCCCTTGATCCTGACATTGAGGAGTGGGAGGCTGCTTGGATCAAGCTTCTGAGGACACGCCCACCTTTCTTTCGGACAGCCCAGGTCAGATATAGTTGGTCTGAGGAGCGGTTCCGGGGAACCATGCCAGAGACAGTAGAGAAGATAGAGCACTACGCTCGGGGTTTTCCAAAGTTCCTCATCGGTACCTCCCTGTTTGCAAACAGGGCGAACACCATGGGACTATACTTACTGAGCACACTGGTGGTCCTTTCCGGAGTGAGCTTCTACGATTGGGGCAGGGCTGGCCTTGCCACCCTGTACGGCTATATGAGCTCGACTTCCCGCGAGATTAGATTATTAGTCGGAGGCTACTGGCGAGCCTGGGAGGTACACATCTCAGTTCCCTCTTTACACCTTGCATTTTCTGTCTAGCATTTCTTGCTTTTCCTCTATTCAACACATGTACTTTCTGCTTTATACTTGCTATATATGTTCATACACTGTATGCTTTCTGCTTCGCATTTTCTATATCTGTTCAAATACTGTGCTGTCTACATACCTCTGTATTCTCCCTGCAGCTATGGGTATACACATACTTCCCGACTCTTGCTCCAGAGCTAGAGGTGGAGGTTCCATTGATGGTCCCCTACTCACGGGTGTATGATGGCCAGCTTCGCCGCAGGACTCGCGAGCCCTTTTCTTTCTTCAAGCGTTACTTAGACACCGTAGCTACTCATGAGGTAACCCAAAACATGGTCATCATTTGCTTTCCTACTGTTCTGATTCGCATTGTAGCCACTGACAGCAATTGACAATCTATACAACTTCCATTTGTAGGTCGCATGGCAGCCATGGGCCATGATACCGAAAGGACTTAGAGGCCGGTATAATGCGGCCTGGAGCATGTCTTGTTATCACATTCTGCTTGAGGGTCCGGTCTGTCGAGCCTGGTACCTTGGCGAGAGAGTCATACGCCGGTCTCTGGGCATGCCTGCTCAATTCATACCAATGACGCCGTCTGAGTCCATGAGATCAGTAGACAGCCTATCTGTAGACAGAGTTATCTAGTTCATGGTAGGCTTGGAGGCAGAGTACTTCCGAGTTGAGGGTGATTATGCAGTCTTCATTCAGACACACCTTATGCCATCTCTGACCGGTGTTCGCGGAGGCGAGGAGCGAGGGCTCTTGTTGCGAGAATGGGGCCCAAAGCGACCAGGGCAGCCAGGGCCTGTAGTACAGGGGCTTCTTGGGCGAGGTAGAGGACTGGTTGGCCAGAGCTTCCCACCACACTTACTTGTTAGCGGCATACTGGGGAGGCTTACCAGATACCTATTGAGCCTACACCAGCCGGGCACGAGCTTGTTGGAGTTTGAGGCCCGACTCCAGTATGTACCACACTTTATATTTTGCATGTCAAATTCATTTCAGGCTTGTAGAATACTGATCACCAACAAACTTACAGGCATCTATAGAGTACACAGGGAACGCTCTCGAGCTAGCGGCTTCCCTAATGGAGATGGTGCAGAGGAGCACGAACCTGTTCAGCCTCTACGGAATTCAGGTAATTTTCCTCAATTTACATTTCATGCCATCCAACTTTTCGCTGATACATTAGCATTTCAACTGTAATCTGTTTCACACCTCACTGATCTAATACACTGCACTCAAACACTGCATTCATACACTGCACCTGCACATTGTATTTGATTTCTGCCTACATCCATACTGCATACCATCTTTGCATCTGATACACACATTGATATTGATATATTGACAACTATCCTTTTTAGATCCTAAACATACCGGGCGCACCAGCGAGAGCTACAGCAGGACCATCAGTGCCCCCTCTAGTGGCAAGGAGGAGAAAGAGACGGGCTTCGGCGCACAACCGAGGAAGAGATAAGAATGGCCCTTCCGAGCCCATTCTAAGTGATGACGAGGCCAAGACCAGCGAGGCGGAGGAGGCAGCAAGTCAGCATGCCGAGTCATCCGAGAGTAGAGATGATGACGCCCGCTCAGGTTCTGCTAATAGAGATGATGTTGCGTTAGGCTCCGAAGCAGATGGCAGCAATGATTCTAATTCTAGTTCAGAAGGAGGTGCAGACAGCGGCGCTGATGGGGCAGCTCTGAGGCTCTGCCCAGGAAGAGGACGAAGAGGGCCTCTCGAGACTGAGATAGCTAGCACTGATTCTGCGTATTTTTGCTTCGTTTCTTTTTGCTAGTAGTGTTAGCACTTTGTACAGCTTAGACAAGTTTTATTTGCTTTTAAAAAAATTGTACTATTTTGTAAAAGTGACCATAATCGGAATGAAAACAAGTCTTTTTGTATGAAAAAGTGTTGTATTTTGCATTCTGAGCACCGCAAAACACCGTATAGCATAAAAAAATGCGATTGATCTTGATTGACAATTGCACATTGTATTGGCACTTTCTTAATCAGGTAATGAGCCGACCAACACTTAGCAAACAAAATAAGACAACTCGATAAACAATTAACAACAACTCGATAAACAACGTAACAACAACTCAATAAACAACGCAACAACTCAATAAGCAAAAAATCGATAAGCAACACAACAAACTAATAAACAAATTGAAATAACTCGATAAACAAATTGAAGTAACTTACAAGCTACTCAACAAAACTACTAAAACAAGACAACAGAATGCACTGAGAGCAGAACAAAACACAGGTTCTTAGCACTCTCAACACACAAAAAGACCGCAAGAATGCTATCAGCCATGAACAGAGGCTGTCGGCCACCAAAGGTGGCCGGTCAGCCATCATCACTGGCCGGTCGGCCATCACCACTGGCCGGTCGGCCACCAGTGTGAGGGACCTCCAAATTGTTGCCACTTGTCTTCCACTCAGTGCCTTATCTTCTACAAAAGCTAGGACTTTGTAGCTTCTTCATTCCAGCTTTGTTTTTGCTACAAATAGAGCCATTCTTCAACGAAAAACTCTCAAATTGGATTACAACTTCATATGGCTCGGAAAAAGTGAATTTTCAGGGCTTCGGGATAAATACACTATTCCCGTTAAGTTGTTTCCCACTGTGTTTTCCGTTCCTTCACGCCGCAGCTAGGTGTTGGAACCCGGTTACACATGTGTTTAGCTTCGGGGGACAGGAGATATGCCCTACAATTGAAGAATTCCAAGTTTTGATGGAATCCCGGCGTGACGAGGAAATCTTGCCCCAGTCCCGTTTTAGCCACATCCAAGCTTTAGGAAAGATGTGCGGGCTCACTTTACATGAAGCTCGATCCTTAGTTCATAACGGAGAGCTGTATGTTCCTAGCCTCATTCATCGATTTTCTGACACCGGTGACCGTGGCGACCGTATTTGGCAGAGTTTTCGACAGCATACCGTTTGCATATGTATGTTAGCTCATTTCCTGCTTGCCCCTGGTTTCGGTGCGTCAAGCATTCATTTGATCGAACTGGCCCAAGGCTTGAAAAGAGGGCAAGAGCTGTATTGGCCTAGCATTGGCTGAGACTTTGATGGGCTTAGACGCCTTCCATCGGCGAGAGAAACAAATTGGCAGGGAGTCTACTACTTTTGCAAGTAATGTTTCCCACCCTATCTTACATGTGTTTCTCACATCACTCGGTATTCAGGCTTTGTTTTTCTCTCAAAACTCTTTCTCACTTTTTCTCTCCACATACACCTCTCTATTCTTTAATCTCTCTTATTTTTCATCCCTCCCCAGATATGGCTCATGGACAGGTTGAAGGTAGTGGACTCATGCCCTGCATATTCAGCACGATGCTATTTCTTTTGCCAACGGCTAGTTGATTTCCTAAACAAGGAGTGGTGGTGCCATTAGATGTGCAACAGGTCTGCTATTGACATTGCTTGGTGTTACCCCTGGTTTGATCTACTCGAGATGAGCTACAACATGGCTCGGCAACCTGGCATTCAGCTGATTGGCTGGACACACTGTGTATTTTACTTCCCATTCCGATTCAGGCGTCAGTTTGGGCATGACCAGACTTGTCCAGAAGAGGGGGTAAAGTACCCGGCTTCATTTCCAATCCGAGGCTTACAACTAGCTCGATATCCCACTGCATGGAGGACAAGAGAACTTCTGGCTCCTGCTTCCAATTTCAGCTACACTTTATTTGGCGAATGCATAGCTTGGCTCGAAGAAGAGGCACAAACCGGGCCTACTTTAGCATCTGAAGCTTCCACAAGCTCTGGGAGGGGACGCAGGAACACTTGACTCATCCATGACCCAAGTTTATTGTTTTGATCTAATTTTCAAGTTTTCATTTTGAATGTAATAAGAAGAAACTTTTATTTGTATCAAGAGTTAGAGAACTCTGTATTGAAATCAATGAAATTCAAGTTGTGGGCACTGAAAATTTTCCACTTGGTCCAAAAATGGTCTAAGTTGTAAAAACATTAATTTGAACAAAATCAACTTTTATTAAAATTTTTCAAAACCATTTTCGATAAGGATCACAACTTGACACACTTGAAATCTATCCTCGAGATGTACAACCCAGATCCAGAAATGGAAAGTTGCCCCTAGAATGAATAGCACCGTAATCAGCTCTTCTTCCAGAGTAAGGATCACAACCGAACTTTTAGATAATGAATAGACAAAGATGTCGTGATCAAACACATGGACACAGTTGATTTGGAGGTGTTTACGGCCGGACTTCAGAATGAAGTTGCCTACGTATCCCAAAGAAGGGAATCAGGCCTTACATAGTTCGGTTCGGATTCACTCGGGTATTAACACTCTCTTTTTGCGCTCTAACTTTTGCCAAGGCTGCCCTTTTTGGGTTTTCAACCTTGCGAGCTCAGTTTTTCTTTTTTCTAATTTTTTGTGCTCTAACTTTTGCCTAGGTCGCCCTGTTGGGTTTTCGGCCTAGCGACCCTCACAGGGGTAATATTTCTTCAACTTGTCCATATTGATTGGTTAGGAGAATTCCAAGCCATCTAGGTCCATAAGAATAACAGCTCCACCCGACCAAATTGATTTGATGATGTAAGGACCGGTCGAATTAAGTCTGAACTTGCCCCTAGGGTCATGGATGGGAGCTCGGTTGTCTTTCAGCACCAAATCCCCTTCCTTAAGATTCTTGGACTTAACTTTCTTGTTGAAAGCCCTGGCAATTCTGCGTTGATAACCTTGGACATGGTACAGTGCTTTCAGTCTCCTTTCATTAAACAACATTAGTTTCTCAAACCTGCTCTGCTGCCAATCCGCTTCTGCTATCTGGCACTCAGCCATAACTCGCAGTGACGGAACCTTTATCTCAATCGGCAAAACAGCTTCCATCCCATAAACTAGAAAATATGGAGTTGCCCCAATAGATGTCCGAATTGATGTTCTATAGCCCCAGAGAGCAAACGACAGTTTGTCTGGCCAGCCTCTGTAAGTCTCAACCATTTTCTGCAAAATGTGTTTGATGTTCTTGTTGGCGGCCTCAACAACTCCGTTGGTTTGCGGCTAATATGTGGATGACTTATGAAAAGCCACGTTGTATTTCTCCAACAAGTCAATCACTTCTCTCTAAAAATGGGAGCCATTGTCTGAAATGATCTCATTCGAGACCCCATAATGACAAATGTTGTTATTCTTGATAAACTTGGCTACATGCGACGCTTTCAGCACTGCATAGGATTGGGCCTCGACCCACTTTGTAAAATAGTCTATTGCCACCAGGATATACTCGTGCCCATTCGAGCCTTTCGGTGTAACTACCCCAATAACATCAATTCCCCAACTAAAAAAGGCCATGGTGAAGTCATGTTGTACAGCTTCGACGGCGGAATATTCATACAATTTGCATGAATTTGGCATTTGTGGCATTGCCGAACAAAACCAATACAATCCTTCTCCATGGTAGACCAATAGTAGCCCTACCTGAGAATCATCCGGGCTAGCATTACTTTGCTCATGCGCGATCCGCACTCCCCTCCGTGGATGGCCTCCATTAGGCGCTTTGACTCTTCTGCATCAACACACAGCTTGTGCATTCCTAGATGGCCACATTTGTACAATTTACCCCCACAGATGATAAACTAAGCAGCCATCCACCGTATTACCCTTTTATCTTTGGCATTTGCCCCTAGTGGATAAACCTCATTTTCCAAGAAGTTCCAGATATCATAATACCAGGGGTTCTAATCTTGTACTTCATCTATTGCGGCGATTAACTCATAGGCCGGCGTATATCTCTGTTCAATAATAATCGGACGCATCCGGACTCTCAAAAGGATGTCTATCATAGAAGATAGAGTTGATAAGGTGTCAGCGAACTTGTTGTTCTCTCTTAACAGACGTGTGAATGTTAGCTTCTCAAACCTAGGAATCAGAACATCCAGGGTTTGGTGATAGATTTTCATCATTTATTCCTTAACCTTCCAATCTCCTTTTGCTTGAGACACAACCAGGTTCGAGTCCCCAATGACATCCAACCTTTTTGCCCCTAGTTCCAAGGCGGCTTCCAAACCAGCGATACACGCTTCGTATTCTGCCTCATTGTTGGATACTTTGAATCAGAGTTTAAAGGCTAAAGGTATATGGGAATTGTCGGGTGCTATCAGCAACACCCTTATCCCATAACCGTACTGGTTAAATGCTCCGTCAAAGTACATTGTCCAAATCTCTTCTTCAACTTACAGAATGGCCTCATATAGGAATAGGTACTCTACTGCTTCATCCCCTTCCACTGGGTGATTTGACAGAAACTCTACTACTGCTCTCCCCTTGACAGACTTGTGAGTCACATATTTCAAATCAAATTCAGAGAGAAAAAGCAACCAATGGGCTTACCTACCCGTAAGTGCTGGTTTCTCGAAAAGATATTTAATGTGATCTAATCTCGAAACCAAAATTACAGAGTGTGCTAATAGGTAGTGCCACAACTTCCTGGTAGCCTATACCAAGGCTAAGCAAGCCTTCTCCAGCGGGGTGTAACAGGTCTCATATTCCAGCATCTTCTTGCTCAGGTAATAGATGGCTTTCTCCACCAAACCCTCGGATTCCTTCGTAAGCATACAGCCCATTGTCGCGTCAGTTACTGACAGATACAAAATCAACGGCTTCCCCGGCTCTAGCGGTGACAACACGGGCGGGTTCTGGAGGTACTGCTTGATCTGCTCAAAAGCAAACTGACTTTGGTCATCCCATTAGAATTTATTTCCTTTCTTCAGGAGACCAAATAGTGGTTCACAAGTCAAGGTTAATTTTGCAATAAACCGTCTTATAAATTGCACTTTACCTAGAAAGCCTCGCACCTCTTTTCAGTCCTTGGTGGTGGCATTTCTAAGATGGCCTTGATTTTGGAAGGATCAACCTCGATGCCCCTTTGTGCGATCAAGAAACCCAGCATTTTCCTTGCTGTAACACCGAAAGTGCATTTCTGTAGATTCAGCTTCAACCGATATTCTCTAATCCGTTGGAAGAATTTCTTTAAGGCGGTGTAGTGGCCCTCTCTTTCCTTGGACTTGACAATCATGTCGTCTACGCACACCTCAACCTCTTTGTGGATCATATCGTGTAAGATTATGGTTGCAGCCCATTGATAAGTAGCCCCAGCATTTTTCAGACCGAAACGGCATCACCCTGTAGCAGTAGGTTCCCCACGGCGTGGTGAAGACAGTCTTCTCCCGGTCCTCTGGGTGCCATCAAGATCTGGTTGTACCTGAAAAATCCTTCCATAAAGGAGAGCAACGCATGGCTTGCGGTGAAGTCCACCAATTCGTCGATGTACGGTAGAGGAAAGTTGTCCTTCAGACTAGCTTTGTTCAGATCTCTGAAATCCACACACACCCGAATTCTGCCATCTTTCTTCAACATCGGAATAATGTTGGCCAACCAAGTCAGATACTCAGATACTAGCAAAAACCCTGCATCTATCTGCTTGGTGACCTCCTCCTTAATCTTCAAAGCCCAATCCGGGTGTATTCGCCGTAGCTTCTGTTTGACAGGTCAGGCCTCGGGGTTGAGAGGGATCCGATGCTGTACAATCTCAAGATTGATTCCAAACATGTCTTCGTAGGACCGTGCAAAAATGTCTTTGAAATCTTTTAATAAAGCGACTAAGTGCTCACGTTCCTTCGAAGACAACGTGGACCCGATCTGGACCAGACACGGATCCTTCTCAGTGCCCACATTAATTGGAATGATTTCATCAACAAGGGGTTTTACAAACCCCTCATCTTCTCGATTAATCAATGTTTCAAAACCAGAGGAATTCCTTCCTCATTGTTTTTATCAAAATTTTGAAAGTCGTGATCAATGCAATATACATGTGGCATAGAGAAGTACTCAGAAACAGTAGTGGTATCATTCTCATTCCAAGGTTCCGGCTCATCTAATTCATCGGTTACAACTAACTCAAAAGAAAAGGAAAAGGAAAAAGACAACCTGGACAAAACAACGGCATTTGGGTTATCATCTCTAGGAATATCGGACTCCGACTCTGAAGAATTGGAATCTGATTCTGACTCCACAGACTCGGTGGAATCAGATTTCAGCTCACTACCTGATTCAGAAACTGCTGGACAAAAAGCCTTCCTCTAGTTGGCAAATGAGAGAGGGTGCATTAGATGCATCCAGAATACCACCGGAAGGGTCCACACCTGATTGATCTCCGATCATGGAAACGGTGAAGTCATCCCCCAAGCTCCCAATTTGATTTGAGGATTCGATAGAAGACAAGCCAGTGCTGCTCCTATCTCAGGTTCACTGCCATTGGACTCACCCTCTTTATTCTATTTCTGCCTCAGCAGGCAAGTCAGCCTGTTCCTCTGGGGCTTCATCCCTCTTGCAGCTGTAGGTCGAAGAAAATCTCAAAGCTGGGCAGACGCCGCTTCTCAGAGTTCAACCATGGCTCAGGAAAGTCGCAAAACGGGAAGTCTTCCCCCTCCCGGACAAAGTGGCCTTTCAGAGTTCCCTGAATTGGCCTATGCACAAGCTCGTAGTGCTTCCCAGTTTGCTTAGCTTTGGCTCTTCTTGCCATTTCCTTCCCTTTTCTCACCCAGTCCTCTTTGGTAGACGTGTAGCCCAAACTAAAGACATGAGGGGTTATGTGACACTTCGGCCAGTGCAGTGGCACTCTTCCGGCCGCTCTTTCCTAATCTCATCCTGGGTATATGCCATAGCTTGTTCATGAGGTACACTGATTTGAGCACTAACATACAACCCTTCATCAATAGCCAAAATGTTTTGCACTACCCGGGCCTTAGCTAAGGTAAAACCACACAAAAAGACATCCTCATCGCTGTATACAATCTCTAGTACTAGTGTAGTGACCTCCGACAGAGGATATATAGAGGAATTCCAAAAAACAGTGGCTAACCCCTTTCCAAAAGGGTACTTCAGTATCTGATGCAAGGTGGAAGAAACAGCTTTTACTTGGTGCAGCCATGGTTGCCCAAGTAACAAGTTGAAGGTAGCCGGAACATCCCAGGACATGAAACTCAATAGCCTGTTGGGCCGGCCCGACTTGTATTATGATCTGAACTGTTCCCATCACCTCTCTGCTCGTGTTGTCGTAAGCCCAGATCACCTGGTTGTTGGTACAAAGTCTGTTTGGCTTCAAGCCAATAGCATAGGCCGTGCACGATGGACAAACATTGATCACAGACCCAGTATCAACCAATACAACTGGCACCCACTTCTCCATACATTCAACTGAGATGTATAAGGGTTTGTTATGCGCAGAGCCCTCAAGCGGCAATTCTTATCGAAAAAGGTCAAAGATGGTGCAGCACCTCCTGGGAAGACTAATCCTACTAGTTGTTCAGGAGTTGTGTCGATAGACAGCTTAGCTTTATCCATTGCTGGTAGGATGGCTTACCTGTGTACTCGCGAAGCCATGAAAAAACCCCTAGATGGATATGTCTGCCTGAATCGTCTTTAGCTTGCTTCAGTACAGCTTCTTCCTCTAATAGTTTTTCCCTCTGTTTTTCAACTTCTTTGTCCTTTCCAGATGCTTCGGAGTTGGTCTAGGTGTGGGGGCTTGAAGTACTGCCCGCTTCTAGTCATATGATCCATTTCCTCAGAATACCAAGTGTCGTCTGGAAGGTCCTGACCCAATCTTCATCAGTGTGGCAAGATGCAAATCATTATCTTCCCACCATGTTCCTTCGACAACCGACAAACAATTATCCGATTCTATTGTAAGTACTCCCATGGTCAACATCACAATCATCTCCCACAGGGCTTTTGGCTTTTCCAGGTTTCTGACTATTCTTATCCCTTTCCTGTTCAAAACCGCTTCAGTGCGGTCTCTTGCTCTGTATCAGCAGTACTAACAATGCCTGATTCCTAAGCTAAATTCTTAATACCGGGTGCTCTCTGGCAATTTTCCCTTATCCTCGGCCATTTCGGCCCTTGTAGCAGTTCCTGCTTCTAACTGTTCCAGCTTTAGTTGAAGTCTCTCATCCACATTAGGTTCATCACTGAGCCACCCTGAATTGTCCATTGATCCTTTTAGATCGAACCAGTTAATGTGCACATCTCCCGAATCTTGCTCATCAAAAAACTGCAGATTATCGATGTCTTCCTCAAGATCGGCTAAGTCTTCTAATCCCTGGCTTGGGCCCATCCTCCCAGACCACACTAACTCCCATTCCTGTTGGTAACTCCAGCTCTAGTTTGGCCTGATTAGTTGGCATAATGCAACGACACGGGTTGTATCCATCCTCAGATAAATCCACGGAGCCCTCAGGCACTAAATTGACATTTCCATTCTCCACTAAGGCTACCCTACCTTCATCTACCACAGTCACCACCACAGGTTTGGTTTGGGATATGGACGCGTTCATCATACATAGATCTGTGCTTTTCGGGATGAATAGTGCCGGCTTAGGTAAGTGGACAGGGGGTGATGTATATACTGGGGTCGTAAGGGATGGCCAGTGTATGGATGAGGTTTATTTGCCGAGGTGAAGAGACCTGGTTATGTGGTGGGAGGAGATTTGTAGTGACATTAGGCTTTTGGAGAGGCGCTATCACCATATTGTCAATGAGATCTTGAATCTCATGACGTAATCTGAAGCATAGGTCAGTGTCGTGACCATGCTGTTGATGAAAAGCACAGTATTTGGCCGGGTTGTGTTTCGAGGAAAGAGGATCGAGTAAGGGGCGAGGCTCTAGTGGCTTCAAGTGCCCTTCTTGATCATGACCCCTAAGGCTTTGGATAAGGACATATATAGAGAACTGAAGACCATTTGGCCTCAGGGTTGGTGCTTTGAGGTTTATGAGGTTGTATCGGATGTACCGGCAAAGGGGTTAGCAGTTTTCGGTGTGGTGGTGACCATACCCACATCAGAAGGCCTTGCAGCTGCACTACCACTTGTAGTCGTATTGGAACTGCATGTGAAAGACCTCTGGGCTACTCTTTCTCGTGCTCTATCAAACCCTGCTTCATTGCATCCTCTATCTGCACCTCTACTTCGTGGAGGTCAGCAAAAAGTAGACAGAGATAAGACTATCATCTTCTGTAATAGTCTTGGTTGCAGATTAACGACCACCATTCTGATCTGGTCCTTTTCAGCCGGTCTGACAGTCATCATAGAGGCCTTGGCCCTACACTGGGTGACAAAATCTGAGAAGCCCTCCTTCGCCTCTTGGTGAGTTGCTTCAAGATCACAAGTTGTGAGCTCGATCTGGGTGTTATAGGAGTACTGTGTTATGAAGGCCTCAGGCATTTCCTCACAGTTTCTCTTCATAGAGTCTTCAAGTTAGCATACCCAGATAGCCGCTATACCTGATAGCGTCTGGCCAAAGAGCGACAACTTCTGTAGTCTAGTGAGACCCATGGGTCGTAGGATGTCTGAAAATAACCGCAAGTGGGACCATGGGATCACCCGAGCCATCAAAGCGATCTATGTGTGGCATCTTGAATCTATCTGGCAAGTCACTGTCGAATTAGTATAGCCATCCTCGATATCAGGGATCGAATTCACGCCCTGTGCCCGTTTAAAGAGCTTTTCCAACTTGCTCACTTTCAGTGCAGTAGGGTCGACCTCGAATTCAAACGGCGCTTCTGTCGGGTAAATCGGTGCCTTGGAGGTCTGAGGTGGAATAGGATCCATTGGGATGCCCTCATTTTCCTGGACATTGATTGTGACCCCGGGTGCCGAAATTCCCACTAGGGGTGCATGGGATGCAGAGGCTACTGTAGGTTGTGGCTACTATTATTGAAGCCTTTCTATTACCTCCGCTTGGCAGGCTACAACCTCGGTTTGGCGAGTTGTGGTCTCAGCTTGTTGGGCAACATCCAGCTGTATGTTCTCAATAGTCTGCTGGAGTTGACGAAGCATGTTTTCCATATTGACTGAAGGACTTTGAATTGTCGAAACTGGCGAATACTCTTTATCTGGAGTAGAAGCAAATGGTTGAACCTGACTGAGCACAGGCGAGGTAAATGGTGACTACTGAATCGGTGAGTTATGCCTAACCCTCCTCTGTCTGGTAACCGGCGGGAGTGAAGCAAACACTGGCTGTCCTCTTACAAGATCCCCGGATCGGTAAAGTCGCCATACTCGGGTCTAGAGTGCTTGGGGGATAACAGACTCGTCTAAAGCAATGGTGAAAGACTACCTTGCAAAAAGAAAATAAAGTGAAAAGGAACAAAAGTCAGAAACGACACAGCACCTCAGCTCAGATAAGAAACAACACACAGTTACAATCATAAACTGGACGACTGTACTCCAACACTGATTTCTGCCCCAAATTTCTGCCTCAAAACTGATACCCAGACTTGCAACTGATATATACATTCCTGTAGAGTTTTACTCTAAAAGCACGTATCAAACAAGTGAGAACAAAAACACCCCTATGATGGGGTAGGGTTACCTTGTCCTAATTTCGTCAGGAACTAGGGGTTCACTACGCAATTAAGCGATTTCAAACAATTCCTGCATTCGGGTGAGTAACCTGTCCTAGTTTGGAACAGTTTCTATGGCTTTCGATATGCAACTAGGTCTATTGGTCAAAAAGGTTACCTCAGTAAGACTACCTAATATAACTCTCACACCTAACACCGAGAAGTGAAAGGAGGATCAAACGGTACATCGGTAGTCCAGATCCAAGGGTTGTGTTCCCATCGTGGCAGAGCCCGCAATCGGTCAGCCTTTTGGCAAGCTTTTCCAAGCAAGCCTCTGACAAACCACTCAAGAATAGCAGATAGCAAACACTGTGACTTAGGCGCACCGATGCAAATACAAATACAAAAAAACACATAAGTGTAGATAAAACAACATATCATAAGTTTGAGTCAAGTTCTCTAAATCCCCGGCAGAGTCGCCAGAAACTGTGGACTCGCCTTTTTCCGCACCCCGCCTTTCAGAAAGGGTTTGAAAAAAAGGCCTCACAGTTTGGACTCCCGCGGTTCTAAATCTATTCTCACAAGTACAATGTGAAATTGATAAACACCAAAAAGTCCAAATCCGGCAAACCTTTTTGGAAAACTGATTATAAATCAAATAATGCCAAAATTAGACTGCTTTGCCAGATATAGAGTCGCCACCTAAATATTTTATTTTGGAAAAATTTAGGAAACCCTGACTCCTACCAAAGGCCACGTGTCTGTCATCACCAAAGTTGCCTCGACTCGGGAACTTGGATACGAGGGGGGAAGGTCATGAAATGAGCACCACCACTCGCCCGATCAAAAGATCGGCCTCTACTAATCATGATATGATGTTTTATAAACATTATGTGCTCTTGTTCCGGTTATTAGACTAGCTTTACTATGTGACGTGCACACGCAAGTATAGACTAGTTTGCAAGACTTGGAACAATTCAACTCATGTTTGTTTGTGAAAATGGTTTGAATTTGCCACCTCACGTGGCCTTAAAAGATGCGGATTTGCCACCAAACATAGTGGGCTTAAAACATGATTTGCCATTCAACAAAGTGGGCCTAAAACGCACATTCGTTGAATTGTTCCAATTCAAACAAGCCTTCATCCACAGGCATTCATGCAGTTAAGCATTTAAACACATAGCCTCATGGCAAACATGCGAATCATGGCAATATGGCAATCACACTCATGCAAGTATGCTAAAGCATAAAGACTCACCGAGTACTCCAAGCCAAAACAAAAACTAGTTAGAAAAATGCATGATCCTAACTATGTTAAGTGTCTAATGCAACACATGCAATAATGCAACTAAATAGGCTCGACGTCTTAATCATGGTATTTGCAACACCTTGATAGCATGCTTTGAAACACGTATTCAAAGAAGTATTGAAATTGCAATGCAGTTTGAATGATGCGCCGAGCCTCGGTGCATGCAAGACAAATGGATGGATGCAAGCATGCGAGCATAAGGTATGCTAATTGAAAATGTCCCTAATCTAACCATCAAAAGCAGATAAATAAAAGGGAGAAAGACATGGGGTTGGAAGACATGCACACAAGCACGCAGACTTATTACAACATTATGCCCTCATGAAGGAGGGTCCGAATGAATAAGTGCTAACCAACTAGCTACACTAATTTAGCTAACTAATTATAAAACTTGAAACTAATTAACTATACTAGTTAACTAATTATTGCAAATTGAATTAAGCTAATTAATTACAAAACGAATTAATTAACTAAATAGTTACAACACTTGTATGAATTAGCTACAACTAATTAAATAAGCAAAGCAACTAAATGGCCTCGAGGACAAGGGATGCATGCTCGGTTCCTTCACCCGAGAAAGCCACCACCTTGACACTGAATGCCTCTGTTCGCACACATTTGAGCAATGAAAATCGTGCCAACTTCCACAATGCCTTTGCTTCAACTTACCAATACACTATGCCATTTTCATTGGTGGTCGACAGGGGGCATGTTGGCTACCAATGGTGGCCAGTCGGCTACTGGTGGTGGCTGGTCAGCCACTGGTGACAAGAACTCCTCATTTTGCTGCAACAAAGAGCAGACATAGCAAAGCAATGTATTTTCATAGGTTTGTGCGTACTGTTACCCTCTTTATCATCAAACAAGCTCAAATGAGTGTAACTCTTGGCCCTCAAAACATCAACCAAGCATTTTACATGTATGATGGCTAAGGAACCAAGCTTGTACAAGCTTAACGAATGCACAACAAGACTCAAAAAGACCACCACTCTATCATGCATGATCAAGGGTGATGGTGACCAATGAAAGTGGTACATTTCATCACTTTTGAGTATGAAATGTCCCATTTTTCTTGTGTTCGAATTAACGTCCGATTCGAACACATACAATGCCACATGAAAGATGCTTATCTTGCCTCTTTTAGTTGTCATGTTTTGTTTACTCATTTTAATTATCGATCCATTCTTTAACTGGTTAAGTCCGAAAGTGAGTGTCCTTTAATGGAAAGAGGGCTTAAACCACAAGTGCCTTGGGCATGAAAGAGACCTCATGCCGTTGATAATAAACCCCCGAAGAGATTAAACCATTAAGCATGAATGTCTCAATTTCACACTTAAGCAAACAAGGGTTTAAAACCACTTTTAAAACAAATAAAAGAGTGAAGAATAGAGGAGGTTACAGAGATTTCAGTGCTGGAATTAGGCGTGAAAAAGTATTAAAACATGCAACCAAGATACACAAATGATGCTCAAAGCCTAAAAACACTAAGCTAGTGAAGGAAATTGCACCACAACTATACAAAACAAAGCTCAAATGACCCAAATAGCCCAAAATAGAGCTAAAGCCGGTCAAAACAGAGGTAAAAATATGCTGGGCTAAAGCTAAGTTAGGCTAGAAAAACATGCTAACTCGTAAGGCAACTAGGCATGCAAACAAGACAACAAGGAGGAGAGGCTAACCCCTCCAATTTTGGATTTCAAAAGAAGGTTTTTGTCACTGAAAAACCTCTGAATTTCAGTGGTTATAGGTCCAAAAAATTTGGTTTGAAATTAATGAAAAGATGGCGCAAAAGCTTGACAAGCTAATAAGCAAAAAGAGTGGACAACCCTTCATTTTTATAGCTCAAAAACAGAAATTTTTACATGCCAAAAACAGCCTCAAAATAGTTTAAAAGGATGGCAAAGAAGGTATACAAAACAAGTCTAAGCAAGGTAAGTTCTATACCTTTGAAGCATAGCAAAATTCAGCCACAAATTCAAGCTCAAACCTCCTTCCAAAGCTCAAACAAGACTCCAAGGGACCTCAGCTCAATGGTGGTCAAGGTTGGTTAAGGGTTGGTGTGCAAAAGTGTAGAGAAAACTAACTACAATGCACAAAACAACAAACGTTCTAGAGAGAGTTCTAGAGAGAGAGATTTTTTTGATCAAAAATGTCTAACCCTCCAAAATGGGGGAGGACACCCCCTATATAGAGAAAATCAAGTCTTGAGCTTGTATACATCCTACCATACACATGTATGAAGATGCAGCTCAGTGAGCAACAGCTGGCACAACTTGCAAACAGATATCCAGAAATAACTGGAAAAAGAGACTCACCATCCATGGCCGACAGGCACAAACCATGGCCGACAACCTTAGGGGGTGGCCGACAGGTCACCAATAGGTCCAAAGACCAAGTTTTGGTCCAAAACAAGGCAGAGAAAGAACAAGGTTCAAAAGCTCAAAGACTAGGCGTTCTGCCGAGGACTTCGGGTGCTCAAAATGAACAAAACACACACAATCATTGAGCACACAAACGATGACGTGTAAGTCTTTAGGACGGTCAAAAATGGGGTATCTACAGTGATTGACAAGTTGTTGCCGCTGTAGACGCTTGGAAACATTCTGATTTTCTGTGCAGAAACTGCATCCTCAATGGCCTTGACAACATGCTGTATAATGTTTACAACACTCTGAAAATAGCAAAAGAATTGTAGGATTCTTTGGAGAAAAAATACAAGACAGAGGATGCTGGTACAAAGAAATTTGTTATTAATAAATTTCTGGACTTCATTATGATAGACTCCCAAACGGTAATTTCTCAAGTTCAAAATTTTCAATTAATTTTGCATGATATTCATGCTGAACGTATGTCTCTTAGCGAGTCTTTCCAAGTCGTTGCGTTAGTGGAAAAATTACCACCAGCTTGGAAAGATTTCAAAAATTATTTAAAACATAAACGCAAAGAGATGACCATGGATGAACTTATTGTAAGACTGAGAATTGAAGAGGATAACTTGTAATGACCCCAAAAGTCATCCTTATTTAATTAGGGGTTAATGTGTTTTAATTCAACTGTATCTATTGGGATTGAGAATGTTTTTATCTTATTTTGGGGTATTGATTGAGGTGGTGGTATGATGGTAAAGTAAGATTGGACCAAAGAATATAATCCGGATAGTTATTCTACGATCAGCCGTCACTCATTTGCCTTTTTCTTTTTCTACACTTTGAATTTGAATGTGAGGTTAGAACCATTGGAAAGCTTATTTCCGGGGCTTCAATTTGGACACAAGAACAACCTAGAACGGAGTCCCAATGAGAGAGTTATACCCGTTTGAAGTTTTCACATCTGTGCTGAAAGCAGAGCCACACGTGCAGGCTGTGCGGGACAGCAGCTCAAAAACGAGATTTTTGGCCCATTTCTTTCATTTTCTCTTCCTCTCTTCTTCTCCCCTCTTCCATGTCCGAAACCCTAGCTCCCAAAACCTTGATTTCCTCCACTTTTATCAACAAATCCACCATGGATCTTGCATCAAGGATGGAGAACAAGAAAGGGTCAACATTTCCAACCGATTGAAATTCGAATTTTTTGAGGATTCTTCTCAATCTTTATTCCTTTGCTTGATTCTTGAGGTAGGGGTCCTTATTCCCTTTCAATATTCGCATTCATGGATGGATTTGTGGAATTTTGTGTATATACAAACAAAAGCTATAGTTTTGAGCATATTATGTCCAACTTGAGAATTGGGGGTTTAGAGTTGGAGATGTTGGAAGTTAATTGGTGGGTTAAAATGATGGATTGTGACTCCTAGATGTATAATCATTGGAAAAACTGGAATATAAAGTAATGGGTTAATAAGTTTGAATTTTTCTTGAAATTTCAATATTTTCTTGAAACCCTAGGTTGCTTAATGATGATAACCAATGAATTGGCCCAAATTGAAGGTAGAATAATGAAATTGAGGTATGGAATTAAATGTGTTCAAGTTTAATTGGAATTTGGAAATGTTTGAAAATTATGTTTAAAATTTGCGAATGAACTATGTTATAAACATTGTAATTCATGTTGTAATGTGAAGAGAAAATTGGGGAAATAATCTATTAATGATATGGATGATATGAACTCGATTTTGGAATGTTGAAATGGAATTCAAGGATTTATTTTGAATTATGTTAAATTACAAATGGTGTTGATGAACTAAGTGATATTGACTTTGTTGGATTATGTTGTGTTGACTCATAGTGAATTGATTGGTGTTGTACTATGATGAATTATGTTTGAATTATGGGTGTGTTTGATTGGACAGACTGGAAAAGGAGGGATTAGAATCCATCGGACTTGAGTTCTGGGACTGTGAATCCCCCGGACTATTTGGTTGGATTGGATATGTATCCTGTGTTTGTTTTTTCATGGGATTAGATGTCTGGATAGGACTATTTTCAGTGAATCCAACGTTTGGTTGGACGGACTGGATAGGATAAATGAACAAAAGACTATTTTACCCTTTTTCAATTGTTTACTAAGTAATAGCAATATTAAACATATCTTTAATATTTTAATTATTTTTAGTAAACATTAAACATACTAATGGTTAAATTTTGTTTAAAGATATTTAAACATACTAATATTGATAAAAAATTTTGACTGGTACAGATTATTTTTATTTAAACAAATAAAAATTTTTAGTAAACATTAAACATACTAATGGTTAAATGTTTAAATTTTTATTTAAACAATTAACATTGAAATTATTTTGATGTACAGATTATGTTTAAACAATTAACAAATGTTGATGTAATTAACAATTAACAAATGTTGATGTAATCAAATGTTGATGTATTAAAACATAATTTAATAGATGTTAAATAAATATACATGTTGATGTACAGATGATTAAATAATTTAATAAACATGTTGATGTACAAATGTTTAAATGTTTAAATAAAACATAATTTAAATAAATGAAATTATTTATTGTTGAAATTAAACATTTAATTGTTTAAATAAAACATCTATTAAAACATCTATTAAATTTAAATAATGAAATTAAATAAAACATAAACAAAATTTTAAAATAAAACATCAATAAAATATCTATAAAAAATTATTTTAAAAAATTAAATAAATAAAACATTAATAAAAAGTTAAATAAAATTATTTTATTTTTAAATTGAGACATTTAAATGTTATTAAATTTTATTAAATATAATACATAATTAAATAGTAAAGGGTCAAAATTGTCATTTTCGCATCTAATCCAAACAGTGATTAGTCCCCCCAAAACAATCCCACCCCCCCTCCCCCAGGACAGGACATGTCCCCCATGGAGTCCGGTGGACTAAAAAAAAATCAAACGACGGATAATGAGGGAGGCCGGACATGGAGTCCAAATAGTGGATAGTCCCCCCCCCCCCCCCTTATCCCCCCAATCAAACACACCCTATGTGAATTGTGTAGGGTCAGCTACAGGGGCGGATCAAGCACCTGAACGCTGTGAGTAGTAGTACTTTGATGTACCTTTAACCGTTTATCATTATTGATGTTAAATCTTCGTCGTAAGAATTATGTTGACATATATGTTATGTATGCTATGTGAGAAACACTGTGACATTGTGGAAACTTCAAAAGAGTTTGTGAAGTTATGTATGTTATATGAGAAACATTATGAAATTATGAAAACATCAAAAGAACTTGTGAAGATCAAACCTATGTGGCCAAGGGCCGACTTGTGACTTATGAAGCTATGAGGCCAAGGGCCAAACTTGTGAACTTGTGAATCCAAAGGGCCGAAGGCCGATGTGATAAGTTGTGAATCTATGAAACCCAAAGGCTATTGTGAATGTGTGAACCCCTTGGGCCAAGGGCCGAACTGTGAAATTGTGAAACCAATAAAGTCATCTGTAATCTAATGAAAATGTGCTTGCTTTTCGTTACTAATTATTAGGAATGTCCTGTTAACTTTACGTTAATTGTGTCAACTCATGGGAATGATGTAACGGTTACCATTAGGACTCTGTTAATTACAAGGCAAGGCAACTATGTTAACATATAAAAATGATTAAACAAAGGTGTATGCTATTGATTAATAGAGCACGTAAAATAAGTCATTTACCCAAAAGAATTTATGTTCATTCTTGAAGAATGGATTCTTAGTAAATATAAGAGTAGCTATGTGTATCCATATGAATTGAAGTTATTTTGCTATGTTGCTTATAAATTGGAAGTTATTCAGAATCTACGATATAAGTGCAAAGTTTAGCATCATTGTGTGACCCTCATGAGAATGTGAATTAGTCTCTCATTGTTAAGCGTACGATAATGACATGAGATAACAAGAAATGCTCTAGTTATGATATGTTTCGTTTGAATTAATGAATGATGTCAAGTATGTTTCAGGCATGTTTCCAGTATGTTACAAGTTCAAGTATGATCAGGTATGTTTCAAGTATATGTTACAAGTTTAAATATGCTACAAGGTCAAAAATCTTTCAAGGGCATTATGCCAATCTTTCAAGGGCCTTAGTGCCATATGTTACAAGGGCTTTATGCCAATCTTTCAAGGGCCTTAGTGCCATATGTTACAAGGGCTTTATGCCACATGTTCAAGGGCCTTAGTGCCATATGTTACAAGGGCTTTATGCCAATCTTTCAAGGGCCTTAGTGCCATATGTTACAAGGGCTTTATGCCACATGTTTCAAGGGCCTTAGTGCCATATGTTACAAGGGCTTTATGCCACAAGTTTCAAGAGCGACCATGTTTCAAGGGCCTCGTGCCACCATGTTTCAAGGGCTTATAGCCACCATGTTTATGTTGCAAGATTGAACCTAAGGCCGTTATGTACTTAGCACAGAATCAAACTAACTATGTGAACTCTACATCTTTACATGCATTGCTATGTGTTATGTTTCAAGTTAAGCATCGTTTTATTTATGTATTACTATTCAATGTTTCAAGTTAAGCATCGTTTTATTTATGTATTACTATTCACTAAGCCCGGCTCACTCTCTGTTATGTCTGTTTCTGTAGGTCACCAATCAGGTGATTAGTCCTAGCCGTGACGCCGCTTTCTTTTGTCAACCTTCGTGTGTCCAGGCACTATACACAGCCATTGATTTTGTTAAGCTGATAAGATGTTGGCTTGCTTTTTGAATGTCTATCTAAGAGTGATGTATATAGCTTTCATGTTTTTGTATATGCCCAATGATAGGGCTGGGTCTGTATATATGTATGTATATAACCGATGTTTAGGTGTATGTTTTAGATTTTATTTGTTTGTTAAAAGTTTGTGATCCTGGCATGATAGTAGTAGCTCAATGGAGTTTGTTTCCAGTGTCAAATTTTGATATTTAGTGCTTCCATTCAGGCCCCATATATATAGATATAAAACAGGTTAAGTGTCCATTTCTGAAGTGGTCATGCCCAAACTTCTAGGGGCGGGTTTGGGGCGTGACATAACTGGAAGGCTGAAAAGAGGAATGGTAAAAATCCTATTGAGTCCAAGGCTAATGTGGTTGAACATGTGTCCAAACCACATAACAAAAAGAGAAAATTTGCTGGAGATAATCCTAAACAAGGCGACAACAATGGCAATAAAAAGTTCAACGGTAAATGCTATAATTGTGACAAGACTGGACATTGTGTCTCTGATTGCCGACACCCTAAGAAGAATCGCGGAAGTACAAGCAAGAAGACCACCAATCAAGCCAATGTGACAAAGTTAGATTACATATCTGACGGGGTAAATGACATCAATCTCTCTGCTATGGTGTATGAGGCTAATTTGGTTAGAAATCCCAAGGAATGGTGGGTTAACACAGGAGCAACTCGACACATTTGCGCGGACAGAAAGATGTTCACTACTTATAATGAGGCTGCAAATAGTAAGCAACTTTTCATGGGAAATTCATCTACTTCTGTTGTGGCTAGACAAGGGAAAGTAGTCTTGAAGATGACATCGGGGAAAGAACTGACCCTCAACAACGTGTTGCATGTACCAGACATTTAAAAAAATTTAGTTTCTAGTTCTTTGTTAAGTAAAAATGGGTTTAGGCTTGTATTTGAGTCTAATAAATTTGTATTAACAAAGAGTGGTATGTATGTTGGTAAGGGATACATGAGTGATAGTCTCTTCAAGTTGAATGTAATGACGGTTGTACCAAAACTTGCTATTAATAAGAATAACACATCTTTTGCTTATATTCTTAAGTCAAATTTATGGCATGGTAGATTAGGACATATAAATTTTGATGCTTTGCGTAGACTAATTGGTTTGGATTATATACCAAAGTTTAAAATTGATCCTAATCACAAATGTGAGATTTGTGTTGAAGCAAAACTAACTAAGGCTCCATTTAAATCGGTTGAAAGAAAAACTGAACCTTTAGAATTAGTTCATACATATGTATGTGATCTTAAATTTTTTCAAACTAGAGGAGGCAAAAAGTATTTCATAACATTTATCGATGATTGTACAAGATATTGTTGTGAATTTATTTAGAAGTAAAGATGAAGTCTTAGAAATGTTTAAACTTTACAAAACTGAAGTTGAAAATCAACTTGGTAAAGCCATTAAAATGGTTAGAAGTGATAGGGGTGGTAAATATGATGCACCATTAAATAAATTTTGTGCACAACATGGCATTATTCACCAAACTACATCACCATATTCTCCATAGTAAAATGGAATTGCTGAAAGGAAGAATAGAACCCTTAAAGAAATGATGTATGCCATGTTACTAAGTTTAGGCTTACCGCAGAACTTGTGAAGGAAGCAATATTGTCTGCTAATTATGTTCTTAACAGAATACCCCACAAGAAAACTAACAGCACTCCTTATGAATTGTGGAAAGGTCGACCGCCTTCCTACAAATACTTAAAAGTGTGGGGGTGTTTGGCAAAAGTTGAAGTTCTTGTTCTGAAAAAGACTAAGATAGGACCAAAGACAGTTGATTGTGTGTTTATTGGTTATGCTCAGAATAGTGGTGCATATCGATTTCTGACTTATAAATCAAAAATACCTGATATAAATGTGAACACTATTATAGAGTCAAGGAATGCTGTGTTTTTTTAACATGTTTTTCCTTACAAGAAAGGACAGGAATTAATTTCACATAAAAGAACTTATGATTGTACACAAAGTCAAGAGATTAATAACAATCAAACACAAGAGACTAGTAATGGTCTCAACCAACAGGATTTAACTGATGATAAACCAAGACGAAGTAAGAGAGTGAGAACATCAAAATCCTTTGGTCTAGATTTTCTGACATACCTGTTAGAAAATGAACCTCAAAACTTTGAGGAAGCAATGACAAGACCTGAAGCACCTCTGTGGAAAGAGGCTGTTAATAATGAAATTGAATCCATTATGCAAAATCATACTTGGGAATTAGTGGATCTTTCACCTGGTTCTAAACCTCTTGGATATAAATGGATATTCAAAAAAAAAAAATGAAAACAGATGGCTCAATAGACAAGTATAAAGCGAGACTTGTAGTAAAAGATTACAAACAAAAAAAAGGTTGGGACTATTTTGACACATATTCCCCTGTGACAAGAATAACATCCATCAGCATACTTATTGCTATTGCAGCCTTGTATAATTTAGAAATACATCGAATGGATGTTAAGATAGCTTTTTTAAACGGTGATCTAAATGAAGAGATCTATATGGAGCAACCTGAAGGGGTTGTAATGCTAGGACAAGAAAAGAAACTTTGTAAGCTTGTAAAATCTCTTTATGGATTAAAACAAGCTCCTAAGCAATGACATGAGAAATTTGATCATGCTATGCTTACTAATGGGTTTAAGATAAACAAATATGATAAGTGCGTCTATGTTAAAAACACTGACAAAGGTTATGTCATCGTTTGTCTTTATGTGGATGACATGCTTATCATTGAAAGCAGTCAAAACATGATCAAATCAACTAAGCAAATAATGAACAAAAGATTTGATATGAAAGATATGGGGGTCGCAGATGTAATATTAGGAATGAAAATTACTAAAACATCTGATGGATATGCATTATCTCAATCATATTATATTGAGAAAATTCTTGGTACATATACCAAAGATGATATGAATATAGCAAGAACACCTGTAGACATCAATTTTTATTTATCAAAAAATAAAGGTGATGCGGTGTCTCAGCTAAAATACTCTCAAATCATTGGAAGCCTAATGCACCTAATGAATTGCACTCATCTTGATATAGCTTATGATATCAGTAAATTGAGTAAGTACACTTGTAATTCCAGAGAAGACCATTGGAAAGCGATCATTCCGGTTTTTAGATATGTAAGATTTATCGGTGATCATGGTTTGAACTTTATGCGATACCCTGCAGTACTAGAAGGTTATTGTGATGCCAATTGGATATTGGATACTAAAGATTCCAAATCCACTAGTGGATATGTCTTTACTTTGGGAGGCGCTGCTATTTCTTGGAAGTCCACGAAACAAACATGCATCTCACGATCCACAATAGAATCTGAGTTCATTGCTTTAGACAAAGTAAGAGAAGAAACAGAATGGCTTCGCCACTTCTTAGAAGACATTCCAATGTGGCCAAAACCTATGCCAACTATCTGCATTCATTGTGATAGTCAATCTGCAATAGACAAGGCACAAAGTTATATGTATAATGGTAAGTCACGACATATTCATCGTCGACATAATACCGTAGGACAATTGCTCTCAAATGGAATAATCTCAATAGATTATATAAAATCTAAAAAGAATATTGTGGATCCGTTAACAAAAGGTTTGACAAAAGAGCAAGTGTATAGTTTATCAAAGAGGATGGGATTAAAGTCTATTACTTAACATTAATCATAATGGTAACCCTACTTATGTGACTGGATATCCCAAGAACTAAGTTCAAAGGGACAATTAAGTTATGTGTGGCTTGCCAGAAATCACCAAGGGATTAAAATTCCATATCCATTCCTATGGTGAGAGTGATATCTGCAACATGTGTTGTATGCAGGGGTTTAAGGATAAGCTTTGCTTTTAATGATTACTTATATCTTGATTTAGGCATAAAAATCAAGACGAGTATAAGAGATACTCACAGTAAGAATCACCTATATGAGTGTCGAACTGGGGCTGGTTCTATGAAAATGAAGAGGCTAAATTCTTTAGAAACACTCATGAACAACCAGGAGCATTCAAGGCCAAAATGAACGCAACCGTGAGAACTACGATATGTCAGAAGATATTTTGTGTGAAATCTATTGTCTTGGCTTACACAAACGGCTGAACAATTTAAGGCATCGCGTCCATTGGTTAGCTAGTAAGTCCGATAGGTTATCACTAGGAAAGGTTTAAGGCCAAAAGCTGCCTATCCTCATGCAAGATATTTTTTATTTATACTCTTTTAACAAATTCTGCATATTGTTGCATTTTCATTATCATCAAATTCCATTCATGTGGGGGATTGTTAGAAATTATTTTGGAAAAATCATATTTTTCCTCAACTTTCGTCTATTTTTTAGGTGGGACCTATGCGCTAAAGTTGGCGGGTCTAACTGGTAAAGTATTCTATGCCGCGCTGTGATTCACATAGTATATTTGGTTCTTCAAAACCATTATCGGGTGAATGGGAAATTGGCGCTAAAGTGAGCTCCATGGAAATGGAGTTTTGGTGGAAATTCCTTAAAGATTTGAATTAAAGGCTTGTCCCACATTGGTTAGGTGGGCAAACTTTGTGGTATTATAAAGCTTGAGTTTGCAACTTGGCAAGGGCCCCCAAGGGGTACCCCAAATTTGTAGAAGGGAGAGGTTATGGGCAAAGTGAGCTAGACCCATTGGACCAAAAAATATGTGCACACCGCCACCGCCGAAGAGTGCGCTGGGCTGGGCTTGGGTGCTGGTGTATGGTGTGAGGTTGGGTTGGACTTGTCCAACCCAATACTAGTTCTTCTTGGGCCAAAACTATTTGAATTTTATTTTATTTTTTGGTAAAATAAAATCTGTCCAGTTTTAATTTCAAATTTTGATTGGAAAAAAAAATTCAAATTTGTTTACACCTCTTCAGAATTTCGGTACAGGTTCCAAACATATTTATATCTGTTTAAATTCTGTCTATACAAATTCAAATCTGTTTAAATTCAAAACCCAAACAATGCCATATCTGTTGGATTCAAACTAAACAGGTCTTATGTTTGAGAACTGTGGCAGATTTAGCCTTTGGAATTTTGGCTCCATCATCAACCACATCACGAGCCAGAAATTTCGTGCCAAAAGGCTCCCTAATCTTGGGATGGGCTACATTAGAAGAAGGCCAATCTCTTGACAAAATGGAGGCAAATGGAAAGAACAAGGTAGGGGCAGGCATTGGTCCCTATGAACATCTTCAGTGGGATGTTGGGGCTTTGAAGGCTGAAGGACTGAACAAACAGCAAGTGCTCGCAGTTGTTGCAAAGACTGTAGATGACACTTTTGCCACTCAGGTTCGGGGCATTTCAAATCCAGGGGCAAGCTATGAAAAAGGCTGTCATTCTAAAAACACCCCTTTCAGCTCCAATCCTACACTTGGAAGAGATCATCAAACCCAGTCAGCACCTGCTAACCCATTTGCCGGTACATCCAACACAACTCCACAAACCTCGAAGCACCAACCCCGAGGCCAGAGAGTCTTTGTCCCGCTTTACATGACCTTGTCCAATGCTCTTCAAATCCTTATAGGACAAGGCCATCTCAAACCCCTTAAGCCTCGGCCTCTCCCGGATCCCCTTCCAGCCAAGCATAATGCTGCTAAGTACTGTGCCTTCCATCAATAAATCGGTCATGACACTGATGTTTGTTTTTATCTTCGCCATGAAATACAATATCTGATTGACAACGAGGTCATCATCGCACCAGGTCCTGCAAAGTCTATCAGTACTAGATCGATGAACTTGGGGGATAATGTAACTATGTGATCGGGGAGGAATCACCTGTTGATCGCTCATTTTACTCCAGATGTAGTGGATGGCATGCACTATTTTGAGCAATTTGAAAATGTTGTTTATTGTACTTTCTGACTTGGGTATTGAGTCAGTTCTGTTGTATTGTATTGAGTTAGTCTTTTTATATGGAGTATGTCATGTTGTGTTAGAGGATGATTTCGGTGGTGTTACCTCGGACATCACTTTCTTATTTTGTGTTTGTCTTTTACACTCTTTCTTTTGCGTCTGTTTCTGCCATTGAGCTAGTTGACAGAAGATCTAAATGAAACAGCAGAGGTTTTAGCCTCCTTTTCTGTGTCTTGAAATCATTGCATTGACGTAAGTTTTTCAAAACTTTTCCAACACTGCGATGAAAACAAAGAGGAAAGAATTCCTTGAGATTTGCAAAAATTTGGTCAACTGAGAGAAAGAGAGACATGCTAAGCCCTTAATGAATGAGATCATGTTTGTTAATATGAGTACTGGGAAGGATCTGAGCTTGATCTAGATTGGTTCTACATTGTCTTCAGCGCGAGCAACTAGTCGCCATCTTAAAAGATTTCAAAAAATGTTTTGCGTGGTCCTAGGAAGACATGCGTGGAATTGATCTCGGGATTGTGCAGCATAGGATCACTCTCGGCCTCAAGACTCGAGCCCTTTGCTTTTAAACCTTGAACTTTGATTCAGAATGTTCAACGATCAATCACAATATAAGGCTTGTATGGCTGGATCAGAATCAACCCTTGAACTAGGGGCAATAAGGTCAGATGTCATCAAAGGAAGCTTGCAAAGCTAAATCAGAAGTATCCCTTAAACTAGGGGCAAAAGGGTCAGATGTGCTCGAAGATTCAAAACTGGGTCATCTCCCAATGAAGACTGGCAAGAAAGCCCAACCCTAGAATTTGAAAGAAGAAAATTTATTGCTGAAAAGACAATCGAGTTCCTATCCACAACACTAGGGGCAAATTCAGACCTCAATTGGATAGGCTTTCATATCATCAAGGCTATTTAGTCAAAAACAGCAACCATTCTATTAGATTCAAATGGCTTCGAGATCTCAAAACCAATCAACATGGACAAGTTAAACTTTTTTATCCTTGAGAGGCTCGCTAAGCCGAAAACCCGGAAGGGCGACCCAAGCAAAAGTTAGAGCAGAGAAAAAAAGAAAAAAAAACCAAAAATGAAAAAATGGAAACAAAGCAAACAAGAAAGAAAAGAAAAGAACAAAAAAGAAAAAAAAAAAGTGAAAAAAAGAAAAGAAAAGAAAAACATAGCTCGCAAGGTTGAAAACCCAGAAGGGTGGCTTTGGCAAAAGTTAGAGCACAAAAAGAGAGTGTTAATACTCGAGTGTACCTTAACCCGGAACTACGTACGACCTGATTTCCATTTTTGGGATACGTAGACAACTTCATCCTGAAGTCCAACCCCAATCATTTTCAACCTGCTTGGCTCATCCATGTTGATTGGTTTGTCCTTATTCAAACTCGGCTATCTTATCCATGTGCAAATTGGCTTGTCTTCATTCAAATTCGGACTGTCCTATTCCAATTAGAAAGATCCAGCTACAAGATAATTCAAGTTCAGATCTAAGGTTGTGCATCTCGGCAGTAAATTTTATGTTGGTCAAGCAGTGGCCATTTGCAAAAACAATTTTGAGGATTTTTAGTGAGGCTGACTAGTTTTCTCGAAAATTATTCCATTTTTCCAAAACTGGACCATTTCTTGGACCCAAAAAAAGAAAATTTTCAGTGCTCATAGCCTGACTTGCATGATTTCAAATCAGAAAATTGAATAAGCATGTTAATCTAACTCTCATGTTGGTCAAAATTGTTTTAGCAGAAAGCCAAAACAAAAAAAATGGTCAAAATGATGAACTAGGGGCATAGTTGAGTCCAGTTTTCTGTCTGTTCCCCATTATCAATGTATTCGCCAAAAAGGGCACAGCTGAAGCTAACAGCAGAGGGCTGAAAGCTTTCTCATCCTCTAAGCAACGAGGTATCAAGCCAAGTGCGAAGCACAAACTAGAAATGGAGCTGGATATTCGACTCCCTCATCTAGATGGGTTTGATCACACCCAAATTAGCATCTGACCTGGAATGGGAGCGTAGAAAACACAATGTGTGAGACCAATCAATTGTAGGCCTGGCCGGTGGGACATTGCTGTAATTCATCTCGGTCAAGCTAAGCCAAGGGCATCGTCAACCGATGTCAGCTGCAGATTTGCTCCAGTCGCACCACAACCCCTCTGTGGAAAAGCTCACTAGTTGTGAGCCAAAGAAGGAGAATCTAGTAGAATGCTAGGGGCAAGAGCCCACGACTTCCTGCTTATCTACCAACCACCCAGGGGAGGGATAATAAAAATAAGAGAGAGTAAAGAATAGAGAGACGTGCGTTGAGAGAAAAAGTGAGGAAAGGGCTTTTCAGAGAAAAAAAGAGATTGAGTGCCAAAGTGATGTGAGAATCACAAATAAGAAAGGGTGGGAAACAATACCTGGAGAAGCTGTGGGCTCCCCGTGAACTGAGAGGTCTCTCGCCATTGGAACACATTCGAGTGTTGTGTTTGTTGTTTTTGTTTGTCTCGATTCTTGTTTTGAGTCATTTCGAGTGTCAATAGATGTGTTTAGGTTGTTTTACCTTTATTTTCCTTTGTTGAGTCATTTTGACTGTGGTCGATCATAGGCTCAATACTCACTCAAAAACTCATTCTCAATTTCAATTTCAAAAATAAATCGGTTTGTGCTCAGAGTGCTGTGCCATTCTCCACATTTGTACAAAACAGGATTCTTTTTTTCATAAAACTGTAGAGTTCAACCCAGGTCATGTAAGAACAATAGAACCAGGACCTATCTGAGGCTACATGGGTTCTAGACTGCAAAGTAAAAGAAATAAGGGAAAATGTGGGGCATCTGAGTTTGTTGCAACTTCAGAAAGTTCTAAGATTGTATTCCGAATGTACCTCCTTAGGCCTTGTCAATGCTCCGAAGTATGAGTGTACCTCCACCTCAAGCTCAAGATCAAGCCTGCTTCAAGCCAGAATGGCAATCAGAAGTGCTCTCCCTGAGTACCGTTCCCTGCCAGAGGCATCTTGGTTGTGTTTGCAATGAGTTCCTGGGAGACCAACTGCGACGGTGGAAACTAGAGTTCAAATGGCAATGCCTAGAACATAAAGGTTTGAAATTTCCGAGACTAAAGTCTGGTTTAAATACCCATGGGTGTATCCTTGGCTTGAAATCCATATGGCAGCCCCATAGATTGAGATAGCATGTGTGCACCTCAATTCTGGATACTAAACCAACCGAGTCTGTCACCTTATTGGAGAATAAGGAAAGTTGTGAGTATGATTAGGAAGAAAAGCGGCATCCGTGGCTTCTACATGCAAATATCGTTCATTGTCAGTATTTTAGGACCTTTGTACTGTGAGTTGAAGGTAAGAGTTCAAAGAATACACGGTAAGAATTTGAAGAACACAAGGGGGAGATCCCTGTCAGAGTAGAGCGGTTCATTGCCACTTAGCCCATGAGGTGCTTTTTAAAGTGCCACTTTGTTTGTTTATTGCATTTCCTAAGCATCATGCACTACATTGCTTGTAACGTGTATCATATCATCGCACTTATTGCATTTATTTGCATCTTGTGTTATCTTGTATCATTTATCCTTTTACGCTGAGCAGCGTTTAAGATCGTTGTCCCCCGAGGCTTTCTCAGGTTACATGGAACGCGCTCCTGATTAGTTTTTCTTTGGACCTCTTCTCACGATTTCAGAGTGATTAGAGTGTCCCTTTCCTCACACGATTTTAGTGTGTTTGGAATTTATCTCAGGATGTGTGGAACGCACTCCTGATTGGTTTTTCCCAGGACCTCTTCTCACGATTTCAGCGTGGTTAGAGTGCTCCTTTCCTCACACGATTTCAGCGTGTTTGGAATTTATCTCAGGATGCGTGGAACGCGCCCCTGAGTGGTTGTTTTCGAACCTCTTCTCATGATTTTAGCGTGGTTAGAGTGTTCATTTCCTCACACGATTTCAGTGTTTTTGGAATTTATCTCAGGTTGCGTGGAACACACCCCTGAGTAGTTATTTTCGAACCTCTTTTCACGATTTCAGTGTGGTTAGTGTATTTTTTTCCTTACACGATTTCAGCGTGTTTGGAATTTATCTTAGGTTGCGTGGAACGCGCCCCTAAGTAGTTGTCTTAGGACCTCTTCTTACGATTCTAGCGTGGTTTGAGTGTTCTTTTCCTCATACGATTTCAGCATGTTTGGGATTTGTTCTTCCTCCTCTCACGATTCCAGCGTGGTTAGAGTATGTCACCCTTTGCATCTACTGCACTATCTGTTATATCCATTATGTCATACCATTTTATCGCCTGCATCATTTCCGTGTTAAGCTTAGTTTGGCATGTGCCCATACATTTCCTTCGTTAAAGCATGGTTCTATGATAATGTGTACGTGCCTATTCCACTAAGAGAATTGTGGTCTGAGGGTTCCAGCACCTTTTCTGTGTTCAACGTGGTCTATTTTGTGTCCATGCCTCTTCTAGGCAAAATGTGGTTTGGCATGTGCCTTATTCACTACATCCATTGCATCTATTGCATCGTATTTTGTTTTATTGCATTCAGCATGTAGGATCACGATCTTTCCTCAGCAGATCATTCCTCACTTATATCATCCCACCCAATTACTTGTATTCTTTCTGCAAAACACATAGTTCTGCATGTACACACGCCTATCCCACTAAGAGAATTGTGGTTTGAGGGTTCCGGCACCTTTTCTATGTTAACCGTAGTTTGATTTTGCATCTCCATCCCTTTATGATATTTGTATGGTTTTGCATTGCTTGTGGTTTGATTATTTCATTGCACTATATTTCATTTACATTGTTTTGTTACATTGTGTATCATCTCACATTCTGCCCCTGAACTACGCTGGTTTGATTCCTTGCAAAGGGAGACGTAGGCAACTTTTGTGTTCAACCAACTGCATCTGCATTTTGTTTGTTTGTCCAAGTCTTACGGCCTTGTCAAAATGGGTCGTCTCTGGGCTTTGACATTCACTCACGTCATTTCATGACTCTAAGCTCTGTCAAAGAGGGGTAACTATAGACACCCTATTTTTGACTGCCCTTAAGACTTAAGCGCCACTGATTGCTTACTTGATGGTGCAGACTATCTTGTGCAAAGGGTTCGATTTCTTCAGCAAAGAGAGCGTCAAATCCCAACCCACAACCCCTTTTTGGACGAAAGCCTTTTGATTAAAATGATTTTTAGACCTTAAAACCCTCTCTTTCAAAAAAATTTGTGAAAAAGTTTCTACGATGTTCCGAGGCTCGTATTTCGTTAAAAGTTACGCTTTTCGATAAACCGAGCAAGAACAAAGTCAGAATAAATGAAAGAGAGGTGAAACTTTTGAAAAATATTTCAAAACACCTTATTTAGAGGTTTGGAGTTGAAGAAAATTGGAGGAGAGGGAAGAAACCAAGTTGGGGGAAGAAATTGGGCATGAACCGTTAAGAGAGAGTCGAGCAGCCCTCGCTAAATCAGGCCTATCCTTTTGTAAACTTGGATTTCAGCTATGAGGCCACCACCATTGGAAAGTGGACTTCCAGGGCTTCATTTTACATTCAAGAATCTCCTAAAGCCGAGTCCAGATGAGGAAGCTATGGCTGGTTGAAGTTGGAAATGAATTCGGTTAGGACTGAAACTGAGCAGTCTTCACTAAAAGAGGCATACCATTTTTCACATTTGGAATTTTGATGTGAGGCTGCCACCATTGGAAAGAAGGCATCCGGGGCTTCAATTTAGGCTCAAGAATGACCTGCAAAGAAGTCTAGATGAAGGAGATATGCCTATTTGAAGTCAGGGCCAAAAACCAGTTTTTGCTTTCCAGCCACTAGTGAAGCTTGTCGGCCATGTGTCAGCCACAAATGGAGTTTGATGGCCATAGGTCGGCCAAGAGTGACCCTTGTCAGCCACCAGTGGTGGCCGGTCGGCCACAAGTGTCCAGAAAGCTCAGATTTTGTAGGTATTTTAATCCAGCTGTATCACACTGCTCCAACTGTCTCTAATTCAGATATTTTCGACCAAGGCTCTTGTATTTCTATATATAGAGGCCATTGTCTATTGTTTTAAAGGTTAGAAAGATTTGGGAGCCTCTCTCTCTACAATTCTCTCTCTCTAGATTTCTCTCTCTCTTGCCCTTTTGTACATACAAGTAGAGATACACTTCTAGTTTGCCTATCAACCCTTAACCAAAGTTGCTTATCTTTGGGCTGAGATTCCTTGGGATCCTCTTTGAGCTTTAGAAGGTGATTTAGCTTGATTTGGTGCCTCATTTGTGCCTAAAGTGTGTTGTGCTTCAAGAGGTATAAGACTCACCTTTTAAACTTGTTTTGCATAACTTGTTTCACCATATTTTTGTACTGTTTTGGGTCTGGTTTTCAACTACAAAAACCTCTGTTTTTCATTCCTAAAAATGGTAGTTTGAGCCTTTTTGAGTTAGGGGGTTGTCCACCCTTCTTGTCTCTTTGCTTGTTAAGCTTTTTGTGCTATCTTTCATCACCTTTAAATCAAACTTTTTGGGCCTTTTAACCACTGAAATTTAGAGCTATTTCAGTGGTAAAAACCATGTTATGAAGTCCAAAATTAGAGGGGATAGCCTCCCCTCCTTGTGTCTTGCTTGCATGCCTAGTAGCTTAACACGTGAGCATGTTTTTCTAGTTTTTTGTAGCTTAGTCTCAGCATGTTTTTGCTACTGTTATGACTTGTTTTAGCTCTATTTGGGGCTGGTATAGTCTTTTTAGGCTTGTCTTGCATGGTTGTAGTGTTAATTCTTTCACTAACCTAGTGTTTTAATGCTTTGATCATCTTTATTTTGAGTTGAAAGCATGTTTTAGTGTTGTTTTGTACTCCATTTCAGCACTTTAAATATCTGCAACCTCCCTTATTTCTTCACTTTTTTATTTGCTTCGAGGGTTGGTTAACCTTCGGGTTGTGTTTAAGCTTGAGATCGAGGTTCGTGCTTAATGGTTTCAATCCTCTTTTGAGGGTTTTTACTAACCAACGGCATGACCTCTCTCTTGTCTTAAACTATCCCTTGGTTGACACCTCTTCCATTAAAGGACACTCATCCTTGGACTTAATTAATTAAAGAATGGATTGGTAAGCTAAAATGAGTAAACAAAAATGAATAAGTAAAAGAGGCAAGATAAAGCATCTTTGTGTTGCATTGCATGTGTTCGGATAGGACGTTAATTCGAACACGAGGCAAATGGGACATTTCATACTCAAAGTGATGAAATGTGTCATTTTCCTTGGTCACCATTACCCTTGATCATGCATGATAGGGTGGTGGTTGTTTTGAGTCTTGTTTTGCACTCATTAAACTTGTACAACTTGGTTCCTTATCCATCATGAATGGAAAATGCTTGGTTGATAGTTTGAGTGCCAAGAATTGTACTCCTTTGAGCTTGTGTAATGATAAGGAGGGTAACAGTACATACACACCTCAACAATACACTGTTTTGCCTCTGTTTGCTCTCTGTTGCAGCAAAAACATGAAATTCAGGGAAGAGGTGGCCGACCGGCCATAGTAGCAGCCGACCGGCCACCAACAGCAGCCGACCGGCCACCAATGGTAGTCGACAGCCACCATTGGTAGCCGACCGACCATCAATGAAGAAGGTTGCTCTGTGTGCTCCTAAAGGGGATCAGAAGTGTTCTGGGAGTTGGCACAATTTTCAGTGGTCAAACATGTGCAAACAGAGACTGCAATAGCAAGGCAGTGGATTTTCAGGAGGAAACTAACCAAGCATGCATGCGTCCCTCGCCCTTGAGGCCATTTAATTGTTTTAGTTAGATTAGAATAGCTAGTCAATACAAGTGTTGTAATATTTAATTAGCTTAGAATAATTAGTTAATTGTGTTGTAATAATTAGCGTAGCTAGTTAGCTTAGCTTATTCATTCGGACCCTCCTTCGCGAGGGTATAATGTTGTAATAAGTGTGCGTGCGTGTGTGTATGCCTTCCAACCCCACGTCTTTCTCCTTTTTATTTAATCACTTTCGATGGTTAGATTAGGGACATTTTCAATTAGCATACCTTATGCTTACATATTTGCATCCATTCATTTGTCTTGCATGCACTGAGGCTTAGCGCATCATTCAAACTGCATTGCAATTTCAATACTTCTTTGAATACGTGTTTAACTGCATGTTATCAAATCGAGATCATATGCCATATTAGTAGCCGAACCTATTAATTTCATATTGCATGTGTTGCATTAGGCATCTAACATAGTTAGGATCATGCATTTTTCTAACTAGTTTTTATTTTGGCTTGGAGCACTATGTGAGTTTTATACTTTAGCATACTTGCATGAGTGTGATTGCCATATTGCCATGTTTCATATGCTTGCCATGAGGCTATGTGCTTACTTGCTAAACTGTATGAATGCCTGTGGATGAAGGCTTGGTTGTTTAAATTGGAATGATTCAACGAATGTATGTTTTAAGCCCACTTTGTTGTGGCAACATCATGTTTTAAACCCACTATGTTTGGTGGCAAATCCGCATCTTTTAAGCCCACTTGAGGGTGGCAAATTCAAACCCTTTTCGAAAATGAACATGAGTTGAATTGTTCCAAGTCTTGCAACTAGTCTATACTTGCCTATGCGCGCAACATAGTAAAGCTAGTTTAATAATCGGAATAAGAACACAAAATGTTTATAAAATATCATATCATGATTAGTAGAGGCCGATTTTTGATCGGACGAGCGGGGGTGCTCATTTCAGGACCTTCCCCTTTCGTACCCAAGTTCCCGAGCCGAGGCAACTTTGGTGATGACGGACACGTGGCCTTTGGCACGAGTCAGGATTTCCTAAATTTCTCTAAAACAAAATATTTAGGTGGCGACTCTGTATCTGGCAAAGCAGTCCAATTTTGGCATTATTTGATTTAAAATCGATTTTCCAAAATGATTTGCCGAATTTGGACTCTTTAGTGTTTATCAGTTTCACATTGCACTTGTGAGACTAGATTCAGAACCGCAGGAGTTCGAACTGCGAGGCCTTCTTTTCAAACCCTTTTCGAAAGGCGGGGCGCGGAAAAAGGCGAGTCCACAGTCTTGATTCCCATCTTTGAGATACGTAGGCAACTTCATTTTGAAGTCCAGCCATAAACGCTTCCAAATCAACTGTGTCCATGAGATTGTTCTGGTCATCTTTGTCTTTTCTACATCCAAGAGTTCGGTTGTGATCTTCGCTATGAGAGCTGGTTACAGTGCAGTGCAGTGTTATTCAAATAAGGGGCAACTTTCCATTTGCTGGATTTGGGGTGTACATCTCGAGGATAGATTCTGGGTGTCTCCAGTTGTGATCCTTATCGAAAATGGTTTTGAAAAGTTTTAATAAAAGATGATTTTGTTCAAATTAATCTTTTTGCAACTTAGACCATTTTTAGACCAAAAGGAAAATTTTCAGTGCCCACAACTTCAATTCTTTGATTTCAATACAAAGTTCTCTACCTCTCGATACAAATCAAAGTTGCTTTTATTACATTCAAAAGGAAAACTTGAAAGTATAAATCAAAGCAATAAACTTGGAGGCACAGATGAGTCAGGTGTTCCTGTGTCCCCTCCCAGAGCTTGTGGAAGCTTCGGATGCTAAGGTAGGCCCGATTTGCGCCTCATCCTCGAGCCAAGCTATGCATTCGTCAGAAAGGGCGCAACTGAAATTAGGAGTGGGAGCCAAAAGTTCTCTTGTCCTCCATGCAGTGGGATATCGAGCTAGTTGTGAACCTCGGATTGGAAATGAAGCCAGGTATTCTACCCCCTCTTCTGGGCAAGTCTAGTCGTGTCCGAACCGACGCCGGAACCGGAATGGAAAATAAAAGCCACAGTGTGTCAAGCCAATCAACTGAATGAGGTGTAGACATCCCATTTTTGACCGACCTTAAGACTCAAACGTCATCGTTTGTGCGCGCGATGATTATGCATGTTTGTGCTCGTTTTGAGTCTCCGAGGTTCTCGGCTGAGTGCCTTGTCTTTAAGCCTCTAAAACCTCTATGTTTTGGCCTTGTTTTTGGGCCAAACCTTATTGCCTCTTGCCTGGGGGGGGGGGGGGGAAAGGCATTGCCGGCCACTTTTCTTCCTTGCCAGCCACTTAAAGTGGCCGGTCGGCGGACAATTTTCTTCTTTTTCAGATATTTTCAGATCTTTTGAGCCAGCTGTTGAACACTGAGGCTCATCCTCCATACATGTGTATAGAGGGATGAAGCAAGCTTTTTGCTTGCTTGCTCTATATAAGGGGAGGTCCCTCCCCCTTTAGAGAGGTTGAGAAAATTTAGGAGCTAAATTTTACTCTCTCTCTAGAATTCTCTATCTCTCTCTCTATTTTGTGCTATATTGTGCTTAAAAGTGAGTTTTCTTCACATATTTGCACTAAAACACCTAGTCAAACACCTTCACTTTGGAGCTGAGGTCCATTGGAGCTTGGTTTGAGGTCTTAGGCTTGGTTTTGGTTCTGAATTGTTGCTGTGCTTCAAGGGTAAGAACTTGTCCCTTTTAAGCTTTGTTTTGATTAAGTGCTTGACCACCTTTGCATGCTATTTTAAGGCTGGTTTTAACTTCTTAAAAACTCTGATTTTAAGGCTTTAAAATGTTGGTTTGAGTTTTGCATGGTTAAGGGGTGGTTTTCTCCCTTGGCTCTTTGGCTTGTAAAGCCTTTTGAGCGACCTTTCTTGGCTTTTGTAACCCCCTTTGTTTGGCCTTTCTACCACTGAAACTCAAAGGTTTTTCAATGGTAGAAAGTTGGTTTTGAGGTCCAAAATGGGAGGGGGTGGTCCCCTCTCCTCTTGTCTTGTTTGTATGTGTTGATGGCCTACCAAATGAGCATGTATTTCTACCTTTATGTAGCCTAGTTTGAGCATGTTTTTGGCCTTATTTTAACATGCTATAGCTCTATTTTTGGCTGGTTGGAGCACCTCTTGCTTGCCTCTTACACTTGCAGTGTAATCATGCTTGCTAGCCTAGCTTACTTGATGTTGTAGCCTATTATTCTAGCTTAGTTTGGCTACACTCCAGCATGTTTTTGCTCATGTTTTAGCATGCTTTAGCTTTGTTTTGAGTGGTCTTGGTCCTTTGAGGCTTGCCTTGCATGGTTGTAGTGTAAATGGCCTTGACTAGCTTTGAGTTTCAGGACCCTTAACATGTTGTGTATGTGATGATTGCATGTTTTGGCATCATTTAGCATGTAATTTTAGTGTATATAGTGTAGTCACTCTCTCACATATTTTACTCTTTCATAGCTTTTGAGAGTTGTGCTTTATGCCTTGTTTATGAGCCAATACATGAGCATGAGTTTCTTGTTTTTCGTGCTACCATCTCAGCATGTTTTGACCTCTGATTTGGCATGATTGAGCTCTGTCCAGAGCTGATTTGGTTATTTAGGCTATGTATTGTATGCCTCTTGTGTAATGCGCTCTACTAGCTTTGATGTTTTTGACCCTCAACATGTTATGCTTGTATTGCTTGCATACTTTAAGGTCTTTAGCATGCCATTTTAGCATTGAATTTCTATCACCTCCCTCATTTCTTCACTTTTCCTTTTGGTTTGAGGGTATGTTGGCCTTAAGGTTATGTTTAAGCATGAGTTAGAGTTCATGCTCAAATGGCTTTAACCCTCTTTTGAGGATTCCTCATAGTCAAGGGTATGCTCCCTCTCTCATGTTTTAAACCCTACTTTGGTTGACCTCCTCTCTTTAGAGGACTTGCACATTGGACATAACCAATTAAGGAATGACTTGGTAAGTTAAAATGAGTAAACAAGAAATGGACCAAGTAAAACATGTGAAAGATAAGCATGTTGTTTGCATTGCATTGTGTTTGGATCGGACGTTAATCCAAACACAAGAAATGTGGAACGTTTCATACTCAAAGTGATGAAACGTGTCACATTTCTTGGTCGCCAACCCTCTTGATCATGCATGATAGGGGTGGAGGCTCTTTGTGTTGTTTGTGCATTCACTAAGCTTGTACAAGCTTGGTTTTCGTGCCATCATGCATTGAGATGCTTGATTAGTGGCTTGAAAGCCAAGCATCGCACTCCTTTGAGCTTGAGAAATGATAAGGAGTGTGGTAGTACACACATTTCCTACAAAATACATTGTTGTGCCCCTGTTGTCCTCTGTTGTAGCAAAACCAGAAGTCTGGAACAGCAGGTGGCCAACCGGCCAATTCAAGTAGCCGACCGGCCACTTTCACTAGCCGACCGGCCACCAGTCCAATTTTGTGCAGAAATTATCTTGTTTTGGAGCAGAAACAATTTAGAGGTTTGGTTCAATGTTCAGAAACCGAGGCGAGTGCAAACAGAGGCAATTGACGGCAAAGCAATGGATTTCCAGGACAACGCCAACCGAGCATGCATGTCTCCCTCACCCGCGAGGCCATTTCACTGCTTATGATTAGTTTGTGTAATTAATCATTCAATTTGTTTTGTAATATTCTAATTAGCTTAGCATAGCTATTTATTTCAATTTAGATTGTAATAATTAATTAGCTAGAGTTAGTTAATTAGTTTACTTGTAATAAGTAGCTTAGCTTAGTGTACCTTAGCTTATTTATTCGGACCCTCCTTTGAGAGGGCACAATGTTGTAATAAGCATGCGTGCGTGTGTGCATGTTTTCTAACCCCACGTCTTTCTCCCTTTTACTTATCAGCTTTCGATGGTTAGATTAGGGCATATTTTGATTAGCATACCTTATGCTTTGCATGCATGCATCATTCATTTGTCTTGCATGCACCGAGCTCAGCACATCATTCGAACTACATTGTATTTCAATACACTTACTTGAATACATGTTTCAAAGCATGTTATCAAGTTGTATTCATATGGCATCTTAGATAGCTGAGCCTATTTAGTTGCATTTTTGCATGTGTTGCATTAGACATCTTGTATAGTTAGGATCATGCATGATTTCTAACTAGTTTCCTGTTTTGGCTCGGAGTACAATGTAAGTCTTTATGCTTTAGCATATTGCATGAGTGCCATATTGCCATGTTCAGCATGCTTGCCATGAGGCTATTTGCTTAATTAATTAACTGCATGAATGCATGTGGATGAAGGCTTTGTTGCTTGAATTGGGACAATTCGATAAATGTGAGTTTTAAGCCCACTTTGCGAAGTGGCAAAATCATGTTTTAAGCCCATCATGTTTGGTGGCAAATCCGCATTTTAGCCCACTTGCGGGTGGCACTTTCAAACCATTTTCGAAAACAAACATGAATTGTTTTCTTCCAATTCTTGCGATTTAGTCTATACTTGTATGCGTGCGTATCACATAGAAAGTTAGCTAATAATCAGAATAAGAACACGTGTTTATAAAACAACATATCATACTTAGTAGAGGCCGATCCTTTGATCGGGCGAGTGGGGGTGCTCATTTCAGGACCTTTCCCTCTCGTACCCAAGTTCCTGAGCCGAGACAACTTTGGTGATGACAGACACATGGCCTTTGGCATGAGTCAGGGTTTCCTAAATTTCCCAAAAACAAAATATTTAAATGGCGACTCTGTAATCTGACAAAGCAATCCATGTTTGGCGCTTTTTGATTCAAAATCGATTTTCTAAAACCAATTGCTAGATTTGGACTCTTTGGTGATTTATCAGTCTTATATTACACTTTGTAAGATTAGATTCAGAACCATGACAAGAGTCTGAACTGTAGTAAGACCAATTCGCGCCCTCTCCAAAAAGGGGGCGCACGGAGAAAGTCAAGTCCACACCAGGTTGTCAACACATGTTGTAGCTCATCTCGAGTAGATCAAACCAGGAGGCAATGCCAAGTAATGTCAATGGCAGACATGTTGCACATCCAATGGCACCACCACCCCTCATTCAGAAAATCAATTAGCTGTTGGCGAAAGAAGTAGTCTCGTGCTGAATATGCAGGGCAAGAGTCCACTACTTTCAACCTGTCCATGAGCCATATCTGGAGAGGGATGAAAAATAAGAGAGATTAAAGAATAGAGAGGTGTAGGTGGAGAGAAAAAGTGAGAAACGGTTTTGAGAGAAAAAAAACAGAGCCCGAGGGCCGAGTGATGTGAGAAACACATATGAGAAAGGTGGGAAACATTACCTGCAAAAGTAGTGCACTTCTTGCGAACTTGGTTGTCTCTCGCCGATGGAAGGCATCTAAGCATATCAAAGTCTCGGTCAATACTAAGCCAATACAGCTCTTGCCCTCTTCAAGCCTTGGGCCACTTCGATCAAGCGAATGCTAGACCCTCCGAAGCTAGGGGCAAGTAGAAAATGAGCCAACATACACAAACAAAGGGCATGCTGTCGAAAACTTTGCCAAAAATAGTCATCGCGGTTGCCGACGTCAGAAAATCGATGAATCAAACTAGGAATATCCAGCTCTCCATTGTGAACCAAAGATCGAGCATCATGTAAATTAAGCCCATACATCCTTCCTAAAGCCTGGATGTGACTAAAACGAGACTGGGGCAAGATTTCCTCGTCACGCTGGGATTCCATCAGAACTTGGAATTCTTCAGTTGTAGGGCATATCTCTTGTCCTCCAAAGCTAAAAACATATGTAACCGGGTTCCAACACCTAGCCGTGGCATGAAGGAACGGAAAACACAGTGGGGTATGACTTAGCATGTATAGTGCATTTATCCCGAAACCTCAGAAATTCACTTTTTTCGAGCCATCTAAAGTTGCAATCCAAATTGAGAGTTTTTCGGTGAAGAATGGCTCCATTTGTGGCAAAAACAGAGTTGGAATGAAGAAACTACGAAGTCCCAACTTTTATAGAAGATAAGGTGCTGAATGGAAGACAGGCGGCAACAATCTGAAGGTTCCCTGCACTAGTGGCCGACCGGCCAGTGTTAGTGGCCGACCGGCTACCTTTTGTAGCCAACCGACCACTACTAGTAGCCGACAGCCACTTTTGATGGCCGACAACCTCTGCCTATAGCCGACATAATTTTTATGGTCTTCCTATGTGTTCAGAGTACTGAGAACCTGTGTTTTGTTCTGCTCTTGGTGCTTTTTGCCGTCCTATTTCAAGAATTGTGTTGAGTTGTTTTTTTATGTTGTTTCACTTTGTTTATCAAGTTGTTTTGTTTTTGCTTACCGAGTTGTTGCATTAGTTGTTCCTTGAGTTGTTTTACTTTGTTTGTTATGTGTTGGTCAGTTCATTACCTAATTAAGAAATTGCCAATACAACATACAAAGTTCAATGTCCATCAATCTCGGTTTTTTTTTTTTGTGTGTGTGCAATGTGGTGCAATGCGATGCTCAGAATGTACAACATAATACCTTTTTCATCAAAAGCTGATTTTCATTCCAATCATGGTTTCTTTTCACAAAAGAGTACAAGTTTTTAAGAAATAAAACTGTCTACAACTGTACAATGTGCTAACACTACTGGCAAAAAAAAGAAACTAAGCAAAAACATCTACATCGGTGCCATCCACCTCAGGATTGGGAGGCCCTCTTCGTCTTCTTCCTGGGCATGGATTCAGAACTATCTCCATCGATGCCACTGTTAGAGGCCCCCGTGTTTAAGCTAGCTGCTGAACCGGCCTTAGCATCATCTCCGCCCTCAAAATCTAAGTTAGCATTGTCCTCTCCTTCCTCAGATAACTCTGACTGTGGACTCGCTACCTCCTCGTCCTCATTCATCTCATCATCATCATCGTCCGAAACGGGCCCTGAAGGGCCACTCTCATCACAGGTGCCCCTAGCTCTGCCTCGGCTGAGAGCCGGAGCCTCCTGTCTCTCTCTCTTTACTGCCGAAGGAGGTACAGATGGTCTTGCTGCGGCTCCTGCTGGAACATCCGATGTGGCTGGGATCCGAAAAAGGTAGTTTGTCAAATACATCAGTCATGGTGTATATCAGATGCAGTGTTTAAATGTAGTGTTTGAGTGCAGTGTTTGAATGCAGCGTTTGAGTACAGTGTTTGAATGCAGCGTTTGAGTGCAGTGTTTGAATACAGCATTTGAGTGTAGTATTTGAGTGTAGTGTTTGGTTGCAGTGTTTGAGTGTAGTGTGTCAGATCAGTGTAGTGTGGAACAGATTACGTTCGAAATGCTAATGTATCGACAGGAAGTTTCATGGCATGAAGTGCGAATTGAAGGAAATTACCGGAATCTTGTAAAGGTTGAGCAGGTTCATGCTCTTCTGCACCATCTCTGTCAGGGAAGCCACTAGCTCAAGGGCCTGCCCGGTGTACTCTATAGGTGCCTGCAAGTGCGTTGAGAGGATCAGTGTTCTATAAAGCATAACTAAAATGAATTGAACATGCAAAATGTAAAGTGTGGTAGTCGGGCCTCGAACCCCGACAAGCTCATGCCCGGCTGGTGTGGGCTCAATAGGGATCTGGCAAGCCTCCCCGGTATGCCACCAATAGGTGAGTGTGGTAGGCAGCTCTGGCCATCCCGTCCTCTGCCCTGACTGAACGTCTCTCCTGCCACGGCTCCCGATCACCCTGGCCCCTATACCTCTCTCTCTCGTAGCTGGAGCCCTCACTCTCTCACCTCCACGGGCGCCAGTCAGAGGTGGCATAAGGTATGTCTGGATGAAGGCTGTGTAATCACCCTCGACTAGGAAAAAGTCAGCGTCCCAGCCTCTGGTGAAATCAGTCATCTCCTGCAAAGTGTATTTCTCTGTGGCTATCATATATGTCGAATGTGGCATGGGAACTATCGGCTCAGGCAAGCCGATGGTCTGGCGTAAGAATCGCTCCCCTAAGAACCATGCCCGACAAACCGAGCCCTCGAGCAGGAGTCGGAAGTGGGAAGCCTCTCGCACCCCAGCAAACTGATCCTTGACTTCCTCAGGCATCGTCGTCCAAGGCTGCCAAGTAATCTGTAAATAGAGAGTGTGTAGATTGTTAGCTATCATCAGATATTGCGATATGAGTTAGAATCAAAGGAAAACGAAAATAACAGAGAAACTTGAGTTACCTCAGTCGCGGTCACAGTGTCGAAGTATCAACGGAAGAAGAGAAAGGACTCCCGGGACCTCCGCTGGCATCTCTCATCATACCGGTGAGAGTATGGCACGACAGGTGACATCTCCACCTCTGGCTCTGGAGCAAGTCTCGGGAAATAGGCATACACCCATAACTGTAGAAAGCAAAAGGGGCACAGTGAGTATACAACAAATAAATACAGAGTGTGTAAAGCAGAAAGCAGATTGTGTGTGTACGGTGTACAGAGTGTGCAAAGTAGAAAGCAGATTGTGTGTGTGCAGTATACAGTGTGTGCAGTGTACAAAAAGTGTTAAGCAAAAAGCACAACGGGAAATGCAAAATATAAAAGTAAAACATGCCTCCCAAGCCCTCCAGCAACCTCCTATCAGATGCCCACTCCGGCAGGAGGTCGAGCTCATGTACCCGTATAAGGTGGCCAAGCCAGTGCCGCCCCAATCGTAGAATCGAACACGGGGACAAGTCCACCAGGGCGCTCATGAGGTATAGCCTGACGGTGTTTGCCCGGTCGGCGAACAGGGTAGTGTCAAATAGGAACATCAAGAAACCTCGGGCATACTGCTCAGTCTCCTCTCGGGTCGCTGGTGCTATCCCTCAAAAATAGTCCGCAAACCATGTGTATCAGACCATTCCTGATCGGGAGATAGGTGGGCGAGTCCCCAGCAGATAAATCTAGGCGGCCTCCCACTCGCCCATGTCTGTGTCGTAAGGAATCAGATGACCCTCTACCTCTATGCCAGTGAGCATAGAGAAGTCAAAGGGAGTCATCGTCATCTCCCTGAAGGTAAAGAAGTGAAAGGAGTCAGTGGTATCTCACCACCTCTTTACCAGGGCACCTAGTAAAGGTCTACTCGCTATGAGGTGTGAGAGTCCCATGCAGAATGAGCCAAAGCCAGCCTCATCGATCATATGGCGAACACCATCAAGGAGCTCCATGTACTACTCCCTCGTGGAGATGGTCCCGCACCCTCTGATGGCGCGTGAATTCCCCTATGATCAGAACAAGCAGATAAAATGTAATGTAAGTAATACAGTACAAGAGTGTGGTTTATGCCAGCCATGCAAGATACATTGGGAAAATGCAAGAATACAGTATATACCTCGGAGGCGCCATGATATAAATGAGACTCCGGCTCGCTGCAGTAAGAGGTCCTCTGGTACGCCTCGTGCAAAACCCGACGAATGCCATCGGGTGGTAGCACGTGTATCTCAGGATGGTATGTTGTCGGGTCAAAAGGTCGAACACTAAGTGGCAGTGGCTCAAGCTCCAAAATCCACCTCTATCTCTGGAGAAGCCCCGTCATGTGGGACATCGTCCGCCATCTCGAGAAAAGATGAGAAAGTGGTCGAAAATGGGAAAAATGGGTGAAGAATGCCAAGAGTCGACGAAAGTCAACTCCAAGAGGGAAAATGGCAGAAAAAGTCATAGCCCAGAAAGGGCACCAAACTCAAGGGTAACTCGAGGGAAACAACCCCAAGTGGTGAAAACCAAAAAGGAAACCCTGAAATCAACTTTTCGATCGGTTCAAAGGGCAGAGTAGACCGAGAGGGTTTAGCGAAGAATGTGTTTATGGGGCGTTAGAAAATGCGTATGAGGCTCGGATCTAAAGAGGAGGAAGGTCTAAAGGGGGAGGAGAGTGATTTTTGGGCTTGAGGTTGTGAAGAAATGAAGTTTGAAGGTGTAAATATAAAGACCTCGGGTGAAAAGCCCACTCTACCCCGAATCTGCCATCGGTGGCCGACCGACCCACCACTAGTGGCCGACAAGGCCAATTTGTGGCCGACAATGCTTAGGGGGTGGCCGATGGGTGCCCCTAGTACCCCTCCCTAGTGGTCTATCAGTTCCTAATGCTCCTATTTTGGTGTTTTCCTTACTATGTTGGGTCCCTATTCCCTCAAGGGGTGCAGGAAGAATTGTTGTCAAGCTTGAATCCACTTTGCGGAGGCTTGAAACTGTGTTCTCGGTGATCATTGTTTCCCTTTTATTGGACGAGGTGTATCTTTTTTGTATATTACAACTCTTCTGAGAGGTAGATCGAAGAGTTACTTTTGAACTCATCGCATTGGAAGGTGTTTTCATCCTTGTGTAGCTACGCCTTCCTTTATTACATATGTGAGACGTGTGTCATGCATTTGGTACTTTAATATAAAGCGTGTTTTTTTTTTATTATCAAGCATTCTGTACTTTAGTGTGGAACATGCTATTACATAAGTTGTGCATCATGTCGGTCACGTTTGCATAGAAAATGCTCGCATGTTGTGTCATATTGCATAGGTTATGCTCTCACACGTTTACATAGAAAATGTTCACATATTGCATTGTATTGCGTTGTGCATGCCTTCACATGCTCTCCTGTTTACATTAAAAAATGTTCGTATAAAAATGTTTGTATCTGTTGCATAGAACATATGTTTGTTAGTATGGCATACGATATGCGTTTTGGTGTTGCATGGAGCATGCCTCAATTTTTGTTGCATAGAATATGCTTCAGCTTTATTCCTCGCATGTTGTGCATGAAACATCTCCCTAACATTGTGTTATGGTTATTCATCTTGCCTTGAATATGTGTCTTTATCATGTTGTATCTGTTAAGTCTTTTTCTTATGCAGGTACGATATTGTATGTACGGTTCATTCAAAGCTGGTGCAATCAGACGATATTATATGTACGGTTCATTCAAAGCTAGTGCAACCAGACAATATTGTATGTACGGTTCATTCAAAGCCAGTGCGGCCAGACGTTGTTGTATATACGTTTCATTCAGAGGAAATTCCAAGTAAGATCTTTCTTGTCCCTCGAACACCTTGCTTTGGTTAGAAGCATTTCGACATGTTCCTGATGCTTATATCACCCCCCAGTTAGAAGCGTTTTGAACGTGTTCCGTTGCTTATACCACCCTGCTTTGGTTAGAAACATTAGGACGTGCTTCGATGTTTATACCACCTCCCGGTTAGAAGCATTTGGAACGTGTTCCGATACTTTTGCACCCTGCTTTGGTTAGAAACATTGGGACGTGCTCCGATGTTTATACCACCCCTCAGTTAGACGCATTTGGTCGTGTTCCGATGCTTATACCCCGCCCTTTTTGATTAGAAACATTCAGGTATGCCTGGTGTTTACACCACTGCTTATTTTGATTAGAAGCATTCAGACGAGTTCCGATGTTTACACCACTCCCTTTCTCCTCTCGCGTGTGACACGTTAGGACGCTTCGGTTAGAGACATTTGGGTGCGTCTTGGTGTTCTCGTTTCTCCCTTTTCCTTTCGCGTGTGGCGCATTGGGACGCTTTCGGTTAGAAACATTCGGGTACGCCCGGTGTTTACACCGTTCTCTTCTCCTCTTGCGTGTGGCGCATTAGGACACTTTGGTTAGATGCATTCAGACGAGTTCTGATGCTTATACCACTCTTTGTTTTGCTTACAAATATTTAGACGTGTTCCAATATTTATCACTGTTATCTTTGGTTTGGAACATTACAGTGTGTCCCTGGGTTCACCATCATCTCTCTCCTTGTGTGTGCCACGCATTAGGATCTTGTTTGATGCCTTGGGTGCGCCCGAGGGTTGTGTTGTTCTTTGCCTTTCCTACGTAATGCATAGTTAAGATTGCATAATTTTCTTACATCCTTTCTGCATGAAATGTGGTTTGGTTCTTGTTTGGTTATTTCTTTTCATATACGAGATTGTTGTAGCATTTCGTTGCATAACATTGGCATCTAGATGTTTCATTACAGCCTCATTGCATGATCATAAGTTAGGTTCCGCATAGTGCATATCATTTGCATCTTGCCCCAGAACTACGCTGGTTTGATTCCTTGCAAAGGGATACGTAGATAACCCGTGGGCGCAACCGTTCTTTGTTTTGCTTACTTGTTTGTCCAAGTCTTTGGCCTTGTCAAAAATGGGTCGTCCCTGGGCTTTGACATTCACTCCCGTCATTTCATGACTTCCGAGTTCTGTCAAAAAGGGGCAACTGTAGACACCTCATTTTTGACCGTCCTCAAGACTTGGATGTCATCGTTTAAACACTCGATAGTTTTGCATGCTTGTGTTCGTTTTGAGTGCCTGAAGTTCTCGGCCGAGTTCCTTACCTTTGAGCCTCTAAACCTGCCTGTTTTGTGCTTGGTTATGGACTCAGAGCTTGTTGTTTCAAGTCTGAAGGAAAGGGTGGCTTTTCGACCAACCCCACAGCCTATCGGCCATGGCTTGTGCCTGCCGGCCATCAGTGGTGGCCAGTGGGCCACATTGATGACCGGTCGGTCATTTTTCTCCTTTTTCAGATATTTGTTTGCCAGCTGTGCCAGCTGTTGTTCACTAAAGTGCATCTCTATACACATGTATGGTAGGATAAATTCAAGCTCTAATCTTGTTTTTCTATATATAGGGGGTGCTCTCCCCCATTTTGAGGGGTTAGAAAATTTGGATCAAATTTCTCTCTCTCTCTCTAGAATTCTCTCTCTCTCTCTCTTCTTGTTTTGTGCCTTAAAGCCTTGTTTCTCTACACCTTTGTACATCAAGCCTTAACCAAACACTCTCACCTTTGAGTTGAGGTTCTTTGGGGTCTAGTTTGAGCTTTGGAAGGAGGTTTAAGCCTAAAATTGTGGCTGATTTGTGTTGTGCTTCAAGAGGTATAAGACTCACCTTGTAAGCTTTGTTTTAACTACTTGTTTTACCATCTTTTTGTACTATTTTTGGCCTGGTTTTCAACTACAAAAGCACTATTTTTTGAGGCTTAACATGATGGTTTGAGGTCGTTTTGTGTACAAGGGTAGTCCACCTTTCTTGTTGCTTAATTGTTTAAGCTTTTGCATCATCTTTTAGCATATTCAAATCAAAATTTTTGAGCCTTTAAACCACTGAAATTCAGAGTTATTTCAGTGTCAAAAACCTTGTTTTGAAGTCTAAGATTGGACGGGATAGCCTCCCCTCATTGTGTCTTGTTTGCAAGCCTAGATAGCTTAATATGTAAGCATGTTTTTCTAGCATTTTGTACCTTAATCTCAACATGTTTTTGCTACTCTTTTGACTGGTTTCAGCTCTATTTTGAGCTGGTTTGGTCCTTTGAGGCTTGTATCGTGTGGTTATAGAGCAATTTCCCTCACTAGCTTAATGTTTTTAGGCTTTTTAACATGAGTTGCATGAGTTGCTTGCATGTTTTAATGTCATTATGCATTCCATTTCAGCACTGAAATCTCTACAATCCCCCTCTATTCTTCACTCTTTCATTGTTTTGAAAGTGGGCTTTGAACCCCTTGTTGGCTTAAGTGTGAAATTGAGACCTTCATGCTAATGGTTTAATTCCTTTAGGAGTTCATTACCAACAACATGAGGCCTCTTTCATGTTCAAGGTACTTGTGGTTTAAGCCCTCTTTCCATTAGAGGACACTCACCCTTTGGACTAATCAATTAAAGAATGGATTGGTAAAGTAAAAATGTGTAAACAAAATGAACAAAGTAAAAGAGGCAAGATTAAGCATCGTTGTGTTGCATTGCATGTGTTCGGATCGGACGTTAATTCGAACACAAGGCGAATGGGACGTTTCAGGCTCAAAGTGATAAAATGTGCCATTTTCCTTGGTCACCATCACCCTTGATCATGCATGATAGGGTGGTGGTTGTTTTGGTATTGTTTGTACATTCATTAAGCTTGTACAACTTGGTTCTTTGACCATCATGCATAAAAAATGCTTGGTTGATGGTTTGAGGCCCAAAAGCTACACTCCTTTGAACTTATGTGATGATAAGGAGGGTAAGAGTACACATTCCTTGAGAATACACTGCTTTGCCTCTGTTTACTCTCTATTGCAGCAAAAAAAGAAGTTCAGGGAAGGGGTGGCCGATCGGCCACCAGTAGTGGCTGACCATCTACCAGAAGTAGCTGACCGGCCATCAATGATAGCCGACAGCCACCATTGGTACCGACCGGCCAGAAATGAAATTTTGCACAAGTGTACTCCTAAGTTGGAGCAGAGGTGTTCTGGAAGTTAGTAGCACTGTTCGTGTTCAAGTAAGTGCAAACAGAGGTGTCTGATGGTAAGGCGGTAGATTTTCAGGAGGAAATCAACCAAGCATGCATGCGTCCCTTGCCCTCGAGGCCATTTACATGCTTTGTTTAATTAGTTAGTCATAGCTAATTCATTCATACAAGTGTTGTAATTGTTTAGTTAATTAATTTGTATTGTAATTACTTAGTTTAATTCGGTTTGTAATAATTAATTAACTAGAGTAGTTAATTAATTATGTTGTAATAGTTAGCTTAATTAGCGTAGCTAGTTAGCTAGTTTATTCGAACCCTCCTTCGCGAAAGCGCAATGTTGTAATAAGTATGCGTACGTGTGTGCATGTCTTCTAATCTCACGTCTTTCTCCCTTTTATTTACCCGCTTTCGATGGTTAGATTAGGGACATGTTTTGATTAACATACCTTATGCTCGCATCTTTGCATCCATTCATTTGTCTTGCATGCACTAAGGCTCGGCGCATCATTCAAACTATATTGCAATTTCAATACTTCTTTGAATACGTGTCTAACCGCATGTTATCAAATCGAAATCATATGCCATATTAGTAGCCGAGCCTATTAATTTCATATTGCATGTGTTGCATTAGGCATCTAACATAGTTAGGATCATGCATTTTTCTAACTAGTTTTTGTTTTGGCTTTGAGTACTAGGTGAGTTTTATGCTTTAGCGTACTTGCATGAGTGTGATTGCCATATTTCCATATTTCGCATGCTTACCATGAGGCTATGTGCTTACTTGCTAAACTGCATAAATGCCTGTAGATGAAGGCTTGGTTGTTTAAATTGGAATGATTCGACGAATGTATGTTTTAAGCCCACTTTGTTGTGGCAAAATCATGTTTTAAGCCCACTATGTTTGGTGGTAAATTCAAACCCTTTTTGAAAACAAACATGAGTTGAATTGTTCCAAGTCTTGCAACTAGTCTATACTTGTCTGTGCGCGCAACATAGTAAAGCTAGTTTAATAACCGAAATAAGAACACATAATGTTTATAAAATATCATATCATGATTAGTAAAGGCCGATCTTTGATCGGGCGAGCGGGGGTGCTCATTTCACGACCTTCCCCTCTCGTACCCAAGTTCCCGAGCCGAGGCAACTTTGGTGATTATGGACACGTAGCCTTTGGCATGAGTCAAGGTTTCCTAAATTTTCCTAAAATAAAATATTTAGGTGACGACTCTGTATCTGACAAAGCAGTCCAATTTTGGCATTATTTGATTTAAAATTGATTTTCCAAAATGATTTGCCGGATTTGGACTCTTTGGTGTTTATCAGTTTCACATTGCACTTGTGAGACTAGATTCAGAACCGCGGGAGTCCGAACTGTGAGGCCTTCTTTTCAAACCCTTTCCGAAAGGCAGGGGCACGGAAAAAGGCAAGTCTACACCACCCTTTAGCGGCGGCAGTGGTGCGCGCGTGTGTTTATTTTTGGGTCCAATGGATCTAACTCACTTTGCCCATAACCTCTCCCTTCTACAAACTTGGAGTGCCCCTTAGGACCCTTCCCAAGTTGCAAACTCAAGCCTTATAAAACCACAAAAGTTTTCCCACCAAACCAATGTGGGACAAGCCTTTAATTCAAACCTTTAAGGAATTTCCACCAAAACTCCATTTCCGTGGAGCTCACTTTGGCGTCCATTTTCTATTCACCCGATAATGGTTTTGAACAACCAAATATACTACGTGAATCACAACACAACATAGAGCGCATTACCACTTAGACCCACCAACTTTGGCACATGGGTCCCATCTAAAAACTAGGCCAAAGTTAAAGAAAAATCTGATTTTTCCAAAACCATTTCTAACAATCCCCCACATGAATGGAATTTGATGACAACGGAAATGCAACAATATGCAGAATTTGTCGAAAGAGTATAAATCGAAAATATCTTGCATCAGGATAGGTAGCTTTCGGCCTTGAACCTTCCCTAGTGATAACCTATCGGACTTACTAGCTAACCAATGGACGCGATGCCTTAAATTGTTTAGCTGTTTGTGTAAGCCAAGACAATAGATTTCACACAAAATATCTTCTGACACATCATGGTTCTCACAGTTGTGTTCATTTTGGCCTTGAACGCTCCTGGTTGTTCATGAGTGTTTCTAAAGAATTTAGCCTCTTCATTTTCATAGAACTGGCCCCAGTTCGACACTCATATAAGTGATTCTTACTGTGAGTATCTCTTATACTCGTCTTGATTTTTATGCCTAAATCAAAATATAAGTAATCATCAAAAGCAAAGCTTATCCTTAAACCCATGTATACAACACATGTTACAAATATCACTCTCACCATAGGAATGGGTAGGGAATTTTAATCACTTGGTGATTTCTGGCGAAACCACACATAACTTAGTTGTCCCTTTGAACTTAATTCTTGGGATCTCCAGTCATATAAATAGGGTTACCATTATGATGACTTTTAAGTAATAGGCTTTAATCCCATCCCCTTTAATGAACTATACACTTGTTCTTTTGTCAAACCTTTTGTTAACGGATCCGCAATATTCTCTTTAGATTTTATATAATCTATTGAGATTATTCCATTTGAGAGCAATTGTCTTACGATATTATGTCGACGACGAATATGTCGTGACTTACCATTATACATATAACTCTGTGCCTTGTCTATTGTAGATTGACTATCACAATGAATGCAGATAGCTGGCACAGGTTTTGGCCACATTGAAATGTCTTCTAAGAAGTGGCGAAGCCATTTTGCTTCTTCTCCTGCTTTGTCTAAAGCAATGAACTCAGATTGTATTGTGGATTGTGCGATGCATGTTTGTTTCATGGACTTCCAAGAAATAGTAGCGCCTCCTAGAGTAAAGACATATCCACTAGTGGATTTGGAATCTTTAGTATCCGATATCCAATTGGTGTCACAATAACCTTCTAGTACTGCAGGATATCGCATAAAGTTCAAACCATGATCATCGATAAATCTTAGATATCTAAAAACCCAAATGATCGTTTCCAATGGTCTTCTCTGGAATTACTAGTGTACCTACTCAATTTACTGACATCATAAGCTATATCAACACGAGTGCAATTCATTAGGTACATTAGGCTTCCAATGATTTGGGAGTATTTTAGCTGAGACACCGCATCACCTTTATTTTTTGATAAATAAAGACTGATGTCTACAAGTATTCTTGCTACATTCATATCATCCTTGATATATTTACCAAGAATTTTCTCAATATAATGTGATTGAGATAATGCATATCCATCAAATGTTTTAGTAATTTTCATTCCTAATATTACATCTGCGACCCCCATATCTTTCATATCAAATCTTTTGTTCAGCATTTGCTTAGTTGATTTGATCATGTTTTGACTACTTCCAATGATAAGCATGTCATCCACATAACGACAAACAATGACATAACCTTTGTCAGTGTTTTTAACATAGACGCACTTGTCACATTCGTTTATCTTAAACCCATTAGTAAGAATAACATAATCAAATTTCTCATGCCATTGCTTAGGAGGTTGTTTTAATCCATAAAGAGATTTTACAAGCCTGCAAACTTTCTTTTTTTGTCCTAGCACTACAACCCCTTCGGGTTGCTCTATATAGATCTCTTCATTTAGATCACCATTTAAGAAAGCTATCTTAACATCCATTCAATGTATTTCTAAATTATACAAGGCTACAATAGTAATAAGTATGTGGATAGATGTTATTACTGTCACAGGGGAATATGTGTCAAAATAGTGCAGGCCTTTTTTTTGTCTGTAACCTTTTATTACAAGTCTCGCTTTATACTTGTCTATTGAACCATCTGCTTTCATTTTTTTTTTTTTTTGAATATCCATTTATATCCAAGAGGTTTAGAACTAGGTGGAAGATCCACCAATTCTCAAGTATGATTTTGCATAATGGATCCAATTTCATTATTAACAGCTTCTTTCCACAAATGTGCTTTAGGTCCTGTCATTGCTTCCTTAAAGTTTTGAGGTTCATTTTCTAATAGGTATGTCAGAAAATCTGGATCACAGGATTTTGATGTTCTCGCTCTCTTACCTCGTCTTGGTTCATCATCAGTTAAATACTGTTAGTTGAGACCATTACTAGTCTCTTGTATTTGATTGTCATTAATCTCTTAACTTTGTGTACAATCATAAGTTCTTTTATGTGAACTTAATTACTGTCCTTTCTTGTAAGGAAAAACATATTCAAAAAATGCAACATTCCTTGACTCTATAATAGTGTTCACATTTATATCATATATTTCTGATTTATAAGTCAGAAATCGATATACACTACTATTCTGAGCATAACCAATAAACATGCAATCCACTGTTTTTGGTCTTATCTTAGTCTTTTTCAGAACAAGAACTTCAACTTTTGCCAAACACCCCCACACTTTTAAGTATTTGTAGGAAGGCGGTCGACCTTTCCACAATTCATAAGGAGTGCTGTTAGTTTTCTTGTGGGGTATTCTGTTAAGAACATAATTAGCAGACAATATTGCTTCCTTCACAAGTTCTGCGGTAAGCCTAAACTTAGTAACATGGCATACATCATTTCTTTAAGGGTTCTATTCTTCCTTTCAGCAATTCCATTTTACTATGGAGAATAGGGTGATGTAGTTTGGTGAATAATGCCATGTTGTGCACAAAATTTATTTAATGGTGCATCATATTTACCACCCCTATCACTTCTAACCATTTTAATGGCTTTACCAAGTTGATTTTCAACTTCAGTTTTGTAAAGTTTAAACATTTCTAAGACTTCATCTTTACTTCTAAATAAATTCACAACAATATCTTGTACAATCATCGATAAATGTTATGAAATACTTTTTGCCTCCTCTAGTTTGAAAAAATTTAAGATCACATACATATGTATGAATTAATTCTAAAGGTTCAGTTTTTCTTTCAACCGATTTAAATGGAGCCTTAGTTAGTTTTGCTTCTACACAAATCTCACATTTGTGATTAGGATCAATTTCAAACTTTGGTATATAATCCAAACCAATTAATCTACGCAAAGCATCAAAATTTACATGTCCTAATTTACAATGCCATAAATTTGACTCAAGGATATAAACAAAAGATGTGTTATTCTTATCAATAGCAAGTTTTGGTACAACTGTCATTATATTCAACTTGAAGAAACCATCACTCATATATCCCTTACCAACAAACATACCACTCTTTGTTAATACAAATTTATCAAACTCAAATACAAGCCTAAACCCATTTTTACTTAACAAAAAACTAGAAACTAAATTCTTTTGAATGTCTAGTACATGCAACACGTTGTTGAGGGTTAATTCCTTCCCCGATGTCATCTTCAAGACTACTTTCCCTTGTCCAGCCACAGCAGAAGTAGATGAATTTCCTATGAAAAGTTGCTCACTATTTGCAACCTCATTATAAGTAATGAACATCTTTCTGTTCGTGCAAATGTGCTGAGTTGCTCCTGTGTTAACCCACCATTCCTTGGGATTTCTAACCAAATTAGCCTCAGACACCACAACAAAGAGATTGATGTCATTTACCCCGTCAGGGATGTAATCTAACTCTTTCACATTGGCTTGATTTTGCTTGTACTTCCGTGATCCCTCTTAGGGCGTCAGCAATCAGAGACACGATGTCCAGTCTTGCCACAGTTATAGCATTCACCTTAGAACTTTTTATTGCCATTGTTGTTGCCTTATTTAGGATCATCTCCAGCAAATTTCCTCTTTTTGTTATGTGGTTTGGACACATGTTCAACCACATTAGCCTTGGACTCAATAGGATTTTTACCAGTCCTCTTTTCAGCCTTCCGGATATCTTCCTCAGTTCTCAGTCTTACAATAAGTTCATCCATAATCATCTCTTTGCGTTTATGTTTTAAATAATTTTTGAAATCTTTCCAAGCCGGTGGTAATTTTTCCACTAACGCAGCGACTTGGAAAGAATCGTTAAAAGATATACCTTCAGCATGAATATCATGCAAAATTAATTGAAAATTTTGAACTTGAGAAATTACCGTTTGGGAGTCTACCATAACAAAGTCTAGAAATTTACAGACAACAAATTTCTTTGTGCCAGCATCCTTTGTCTTATATTTTTTCTCCAAAGAATCCTACAATTCTTTTGCTGTTTTTAGAGGGCTGTAAACATTATACAGCATGTTGTCAAGGCCATTGAGGATGTAGTTTCTGCACAGAAAATCAGAATGTTTCCAAATGTCTACAGCGGCAACAACTTGCCGATCACTTTCATCCTCTTTCAGTATTGGAGCCTCTTCATAGAGAAACCAGGCCAGATTTAGAGTTGCCAGATAGAACAACATTTTCTACTGCATCTCTTAAACTCGGTGCCATTAAATTTTTTCAGTTTTTCTCCATGATTTATTGGAACTTGAACATGGTTCTGGATAGGGACCAGAGTCGTTGTAACAATCAGATTTGGAGTACTACTTTTAGCAGCCATAATATCTTATTAAAAAAATCAAAAAAACCAAAATACAAATTAATTTTCTAGTTACTCAAACTAGAAAATAACTTATAACACAAAATAATTTTATTTTTTTAGTTACTAAAACCAGGAAAATAAAATACTATACAATAATTTTCTGTAATACTACTACACAAATTAATATTCTGAAATTGTTAATGACATCAGTATACTACTACTAATTGTCAAAGAAAATAAATAATATATTACTACTATTTGTCAAACAATAGATGACTATTATTTGTATTTTCCAACCAGAATATCACTTTATAAAAAGCACAGAAAATAAATACAATGAAGACACCAAACAATGTTATATCTTAAGATTGTTGGACAATCTTCACTATATTTGAAGAATTAAAGAGATGAGAGAGCCTGTTTGATTACAAAAATCAAAACAGTATAAAAGATAAAATAAAATAGATTTTTATTTTGTTAAAAAAACAAAATCAAAATCAAAATCAAAATTTGATATAAATAAATAAATTGAAAGTAAAATAAATACTTACCTTATTTATTTGTCGAACAAATTTTTGATCAAGTCTAGTGTTTAACACTGTGTTCTTAAGACAGATTCGTCCTCTCCACGGTGCTTTCAGATTGTGGACATCTATCTCCCAAGATAAAATGATCAACAACGAATAATAGCAGCATTACAAATTATTTGCACAACGGACACACTTTGTGTTTACACTCTTTCTCACAAAAAAATAATGCAGCAAAATGCAAAGATTAATGGCAGCAGAGAAGAACGAAAATTGAATGCTAAATCCAAATGAGGGACTGCCTATTTGTAGATGGAAAGGTGGTTGTTCAGTTTAAATTAAACAGGTACCAAACCTATTTGAACAGGTACAAGACCTGTTCGGTTTGAATCCAACAGATATGGCACTGTTTGGGTTTTGAATTTAAACATATTTGAATCTGTGCAGACATAATTTAAATAGATATAAATCTGTTTGGAACTTGTACCAAAATTCTGAAGAGGTGCAAACAAATTTTTAAAAAAAATTCCAATCAAAATTTGAAATTAAAATTGGACAGATTTTATTTTTCCAAAGAATAAAATAAAATTCAAATATTTTTTGCCCAAAAAAAATTAGTATTGGGCTTGACAAGCCCAACCTCAAGCCCAGCCCAACCGAACGGACGGCGGCAGCGCGTGCATGTTTATTTTTTGGTCCAATGGGTCTAGCCCACTTTACCCATAACTTCTCCCTTCCACAAAATTGGGATGCCCCTTGAGGCCCTCCCCAAGTTGCAAACTCAAGCCTTATAAACCCACAAAAGTTTGCCCACCAAACCAATGTGAGACAAGCCTTTAATTCAAACCTTCAAGGAATTTTCACCAAAACTCCATTTCCATAGAGCTCACTTTGGTGTCAATTTTTCATTCACCCGATAATAGTTTTTTGAGCAACCAAATATACTATGTTAATCACAATACGGCATAGAACGCGTTACCACTTGGACCCGCCAACTTTGATATATGGGTCCCACTTAAAAAATAGACCAAAGTTGAAAAAAAATCTGATTTTTTCAAAACCATTTCTAACATTCTCCACGGTTCGTTCTAGTTTTTCATAGTCTAATTTAATATTTTTGATCTGTTTACTATTTAGGTGCACTTTAAAAGGTAATTTGTGAAAAAATATAGGGTGTATTGAAAGTAAATTATAATTTTAAATAATTTAATATAAAGTACTAAGAAATTGGACGTACTGAATATTTTTAGAGTGCAAATAGAATCTCCCATAAAGTTAGTTTGTATATATAAAGTGACTTATTTTTTGGCCCATTTTTTCCCCTAGAGTGTGTTCGATTATCCCCTTTTTCGGAGGAAGAATTCAACTTATACTATTCTTTTTGCCTATTAAAATTATTAGAAGAATTCAAATTAAAATTGGGAAAGGTTTCTCTTCAATCCCTAATTGGATTAGAGGGTGTTGTTTGCCCATGGTGGACTCTACTATGGGCTATCTCGATAATCCAAACTGTTCAATGTGTAAAACTCGTCGAATACATCATTTTTGCAAAAAAAAAAATCACGTAATTTGATTAGATTACATTTGTATCAACAATTTATTTTTAAAATTATATTTGTTGACACAAATATGAACTATTCAAGTGCTATTGATATTCTGTCAACAGGATTTTTTCCAATTGGGTCTAGCCTTATAATGCTGTTGTTAAAACTAACGAAGGGATTAAAGTGGAGGTATTAAAGTAAAATTTTGGTAAAAGTAGGGGTTGCTAAGAATTAAAGTAAAGGAACTAAAGTGTGACTTTGGTAAAGACGTAAGGGTGCTAAGTGTAATTAATATTAGAAGAAATTACCACACAAAAAAAAAGAAAGTTTCACGGCTTACCTTTTCAACAAAATAAACCTTAGTTTTTTAATTTTAACAACTTAAACTGTAATATTTTGATATATTTTCAATCTAAATCATTTTTCTATTTTCTTTAAATAAAATCAATAGGAAATTGTATTTTAGCCATTACACTCAATTTCTTGTTGAGTTTAATAATTAAAATACTCTTTTTTCTATCAATTTTACTTAACGAAAATAAACATATGATTTAAATTAAAAATAAATTTAAATATTAAAATTTAAATTGATAAAACTAAAAATTATTATTTTGTTATAATACCCAAACTTTTTTTAAAAAAAAATTCCCTTAATATTATCACTTGGCTATTCTCGTTAAGTTTTCAAAACAATGTTGTTTGAACGTGTAACGCCCTCAAAAATAAACCCATAATACATAATACTAACATACGGAATTATAAGGAAATAAAGCATCTTATTTCATTCATCAGTGTATCATAAAGTAAAAACATCATAATAAATGCCCTATGGGCTTACATCTTGCCAAGCCAATACTTGGACACAATTTCATGAGTTCTAACTCAAAACAAATAAAGCCCTAGGCTTGAAAGTTTACAAATTATTCAAATAAAACAAATAAAATAAAGCAAGTCTTCGAATCCAAATCCTCACAAGCTAAGTCCTTGGAGGTAGTGAACCACCTGAACCTGAAAATGAAGTTCCCATATAGGGTGAGCCACAGCCCAGTAGAAAAATACTAAACCAAGCATAAGAATTAACTAAAGCACTAGCATTCGATACGTGGTTACCACAAGATAATCAATTTCCAATTTCATGACACTAATGTCTACATTGTCTATGACATATTGTCTATGACACAATACACTTTCCATTTATACAGACATGGCTCAGAACCTGGCCAAACAACTCTACAAGGATAACAAATCAGGTTAAACCTTTCATATAACAAAATAAACACACATGCTGGTGTTATAACAATCTCAATCAAATCCACTTCCATACTTCCCAACTGATACACATGGTGGTGATGTATCATATCAACAACGAATAGCAATATTGCTATTATCAATAAGCACACATATGAGTGATGCTACTGGAGTCCATCCCCTATCTCCTCCCAACAAATCCGGTTTAGAGGTACATCCCCTATCTTCCCCTAAACCGTGGAGTTCATCCCCTATCTTCTCCAAACAACATGCATATGCAATGAAACACACAATTGCCATATACAACACATAATCAATACAAGTAATGTTCTGTATTAATTCAACAGTCAACATACGTGACTTAATTCCAGTTATACCTAAGCCACATGCAAGGTCTACAACAATCACGACTATCCTCCACCGATAGCCCAAAACAGTTATTTCTAAACAAGAAATAAATACAACAATGAATGTAAAGTCCACATTCTCATAGGTAAGCATTTAAACTACCCAACTATATCATTAATCTCATAATTTTCCCAACTTCATGAATTAAACCCAATTCCACATTTTTCCCTTAAATTAATTATACCAATTAATCTAAGCCAAAACCCTAAGGTTTCTCCCAAAATTACCAAACTACCCCCACATACCAAAATACCAACACTTAGGATTAAAACGTATAAATGGAGTAGGAAATCCCTACCTCGAAGCAAGAACCCAAAAAGAAGAAGACGGAGATGATAGCCCAAACTCCAAAGTGCTCCAAATCAACAACCGCTCAGATTAAATGGAAGCTCTCGACCCACTCTACCTTTTTAATGAAGGAACTAGGTTAGATACTCACCCTAAATAGATGAAACCTAGGAGAGAAGATGAGTGGAGAGAGAGAAAACTCGTAACCTAGGGTTTTATAAACTGAAAGAGGCTGAAAAACTGTTTTAAAACACGCTGCTGCGTATTTAAACTCGACAGGCCCGCTCGAGCGCACAAAACACCGCTCGAGCGTAAAGAACAAAACAATGTCCGCTCGAGCGCAATGTTAACCGCTCGAGCGTAGATTCTCCCATTCCAGAACCCACGCGAAGAACACACTACCCGCTCGAGCGTCAAAAATACCGCTCGAGCTCAACCCGCTCGAGCTCATAAATCCCGCTCGAGCGTAGATATCACACCTGCAGAAGTTTTGCAGGGTTCACAAATACTGGAAGTGTGCAATCTCCGCTCGAGCGCAATAAGGTCCGCTCGAGCGGAAAGGCCGAAACTTCAAAAATCTGGGGTTTAATCCCAGACTCAAACCACCTACTCGAAACAAGTCTAACACACCCTAAGACTCAAACAATGACGTTAAAGGATGACAACAACAATAATATGACAACAGAATCCACGGAACATAAGTCCAGATACAATGATCCAATGGGAAAAGACCGGGGTCGCTATAACCTCCCCCCCTTAAAAGAATTTCGTCCCCGAAATTAAGCATAAGTTTTCAAAACAAGTTTTCTCAATTCCCACTGATATCATAAAACAATAAACAACTTGACCCAATACCGGTCACTTCATCTCTTATCAAGAGGCATCCCACAATATGTATAAATTAACATATATTTCAACCTGCATCATTATTATGCATTATTCCTTTCAATGTTAACAATTTCCATATCATATTCAATCTTATGATATAAACAACACATTCCATGTATAAATGTTATATTCCACTTCCAAAAAGGCAAGTTCAAAATGCTAACATTAAACTCAAAACATTATCAATGTTTTCCAACTTAAGACATATATAAAATTCTCAAGTTCAACCATGTTACACAAATCTAAATACAAGATTACAAATCCACAAACAAGTCCGGATATTTCCCGCGAACTTCCAATTCACGTTCCCAAGTGGCCTCCTCCACTCCGTGATGCTTCCACAAAACCTTTACTAAAGGGATGGTCTTGCCACGCAGGACTTGATCCCGCCTATCCAAGACTCGAATCGGTCTCTCCTCATACGAAATATCCTCGTCAACAACTAAGTCGGTCCAATCCAACACATGTGATGGATCCGGCTCATACTTCCGAAGCATACTAACATGAAACACGTCATGAACTCCGGACAACTGCGGTGGCAAAGCTAAACGATAGGCAGCCTCACCAATTCTCTCAAGGATCTCAAAAGGACCAATAAATCGAGGGGACAACTTCCCGCTCTTCCCAAACCTCATCAAACCTCGCCTAGGTGATATCTTCAGAAAGACATGATCACCTACCTCAAACATCAAAGGTCTCCTCCTACGGTCGGCATAAGATTTCTGACGACTCTGGGCTGTAACAAGCCTCCTACGGATAAGCTCAACCTTCTCCGTCGTTTCCCTCACTAACTCCGGACCCAACAAAGGTGCATCACCCACCTCGGCCCAACAGACTGGAGACCTACACGGTCGGCCATACAAGGCCTCAAACGGTGCCATACCGATACTAGACTGAAAACTGTTGTTGTAGGCAAACTCCACTAAAGGCAAGTGCCTCTCCCATGACCCACTAAAGTCGAGAACACAACCCCGAAGCATATCCTCAAGGATCTGAATAGTACGCTCGGACTGCCCGTCAGTCTGAGGATGATAAGCCGTGCTAAATGTCAACTTGGTGCCTAAAGCACTCTGCAAACTCTGCCATAACCTGGCAGTGAAACGAGGATCTCTATCTGAGACGATCGTCACTGGGACCCCGTGCAACCTTACTATGTCCCGGATGTATAAATCGGCAAGATGATCTACTGAATCTCTAACGCGCATAGGAATGAAGTGCGCCGACTTAGTCAACCGGTCTACAACCACCCAAATAGCATCACTACCCCGCTGAGTTCTCGGAAGACCCACAACGAAGTCCATAGTGACATGTTCCCACTTCCACTCGGCAATAGGCAAGGGTTGCAACAAACCCGCTGGCCTCTGATGCTCGGCCTTCACTTGCTGACAAGTAAGGCACCTAGACACGAAAGCTGCCACATCTCTCTTCATACCTCGCCACCAAAATTGGCGACCCAAATCCCGATACATTTTAGTGCCTCCCGGATGCACCGCAAGGCGCGAATGATGAAACTCTCGAAGTACCTCCTCTCAGCAAGACTCCGGCACAAACAAACGGTCTCGGTATCTCACACTCAGGTCGGGATACACCGTCAAACCCTTCTCAACCTTCCCACTAGAAATCTTTTCTCGGAGCGATTCTACCTCAAGATCACCCCTCTGAGCCTCTAACACTCGAGTCACAAGTGTAGGCTGCGCAACAACAGAAAACAAGGCCGCAGCCTCAACGGATTCACCCAAAAGCAAGTCAAACTCCCCAAGTGCACCCAACATCTCCCACTCTCGGATGGCTATACTAGCTATGTCACCAACAGATTTCCTGCTAAGGGCATCGGCCACAACATTGGCCTTCCCCGGATGATAGTGCAACTCGAAGTCATAATCCTCAATAAATTCCATCCACCTCCTCTGCCTCAAATTCAAGTCTTTCTGTGTAAACAGATATTTCAGACTCTTATGATCGGAGAATACCTCAAATTTCTCACCATACAGATAATGCCTCCAAATCTTCAAGGAAAAAATCACAGCTGCTAATTCTAAATCATGCGTAGGGTAATTCTTCTCATGAATTTTCAACTGACGTGAGCCATAGGCAACCACTTTACCCTCTTGCATCAACACACAACCCAGACCCTCTCGTGAGGCGTCACAATAGACTGCATAACCCAACCCTCTCTCCGGAATAATCAAGACCGGAGCGGTGGTCAATCTAACCTTCAGCTCCTGAAACGACTTTTCACAAGTCTCACTCCAAACAAAATTGACTCCCTTCCGAGTCAGTCTAGTCAAAGGTGAAGCTAACCTGGAGAAATCTTTCACAAACCGACGGTAATACCCAGCTAATCCCAGAAAACTGCGGATCTCAAACACACTCTTAGGCTGTGCCCAATCTTGCACTGCCTCTGTCTTGGACGTATCAACAGACACCCCTTCCCCAGAAACTACATGGCCTAAGAACTTCACCTCTTTTAGCCAGAACTCACACTTCCCAAACTTAGCATAAAGCTTATGGGCTCTAAGTAACTCAAGCACCACTCTCAAGTGTTCCTCGTGCTCCTCCTCTGAAGGTGAGTAGATAAGAATGTCGTCCACAAAGACGACCACAAAACGATCTAAGAATTCCCGGAAGATCCGGTTCATCAAATCCATAAACACTGCCGGTGCATTGGTGAGCCCAAACGGCATCACCAGGAACTCATAGTGGCCATACCGCGTACGGAATGCCGTCTTCGGAATATCCTCCTCCCTAACTCTCAACTGGTGGTAACCCGATCTCAAGTCTATTTTAGAGAAACAACGGGAACCCTTCAACTGGTCAAACAGATCATCTATACGAGGCATAGGGTACTTATTCTTAACCGTAGCCCGATTCAATTTCCGATAATCGATACACAGTCTCAACGCACCACCTTTCTTCTTAGCAAAGAGGGCCGGTGCTCCCCACGGCGAAACACTAGGACGAATATAGCCCTTATCTAGCAACTCCTGGAGCTGAACTTTCAACTCAACTAACTCGGCTGGGGCAAAACGGTAAGGTGCCATAGAAATCGGCGCTGTGCCGGGCACTAGATCAATAGAGAACTCAATCTCTCGATGAGGTGGCAAACTAACAAGATCCTCGGGAAACACGTCCGAGTACTCACATACCACTCTCGGCAACACAGTCTGAGTCTCATCACACTCACTACTCTCAAGGCTAGCAAGTAGACCACTCAACTCACTCCGCCCCCGCGAATCATACCCCGGTGGTAATACACTACCAACCCGGTCCCCCAGAAAATGAAAACGTTCTCCGCTAACGGTACAACAAGTGACCCTCTGACGGTAGCAATCAATAAATGCCCGGTATGACGATAACCAGTCCATACCCAAAATAACATCGAAGCCCTTCATGGGCATAACCACAAAAGAAAAAGGGATTCTATGATCATCGACTTCTATATCACAACCCCTAACACCTTGTTTCAAGATCAATTCACCCCCAAGAGGTGACACTACACAAATAGGAGATGCTAACTGTGCTAACTCCAACTCCAAAATAGATGCAAATGCAGCAGACACAAAGGAATGAGATGCACCCGTATCAACCAAAACACTAGCAACTGAATTGCAAAACAAAAAGGTACCTCTCACAACCGACGGAGCCGGTACAGGTTCCTGCGCGGTAATAGCATACACACGCCCAGACGACCTCTGTTCAACCTGCTCACCCCTCGGAGCATAAGATTGCTGCACAGACTGGGATGATGAAGCCCCCTGATTGGCCCTCGAGGCCTGAACGGACTGAGTTGGCTGACTACTCTGAGTCTGCCTCAAACCCGATGCACCAGGTGTGCCACTCAACTGCGGGCAAAACCTCTTCAGGTGCCCCGGCTGACCGCACTGAAAACAAGAGAGTGGGCCTCTGCCCTGACTCTGGCTCTGAGATCGAGCCGAAGAAGATGCTGCTCTCTGAACTCCTCCCCTCTGAGGACAAACTGGAGACTTGTGACCCAGCTGGCCACACTTAAAACAGGTAATGTCTCCCTGACTGCCTTTCCCAGAACTAGCACTCGGCACTGGAAAAGTGGATCTAGAAAAACTACTCTGAGGCTGCTGAGGAGCGAAACCTCTCTGCCTCTTGCCATCACTCTGGCCATCCTGACTCCTCTTGGAGCCTTTCTGCTTTTCCCCCTCTTCCTGCATCATAATCTCAGTATGGGCTGCTGCATCAACCAAACGCCCAAAATCCCGAATCATAGACCCAACAACTCTCAGCATGAGGCCACGCCTCAACTTCTTCTCAAACTCAATGCAACGGCGTTCCTCAGTCGCCACCAACTCAGGTGCAAACCTGGACAAACTAGTGAATGCAGCCTCAAACTCGGCCACCGATAAACTGTTCTGCTCAAGATGGCGAAACTGATCTCTCAACTTCTCCTGAACAGCTGGAGACAAGTACTTCTCCTGAAAAGCATCAACAAAAGCCTTCCAGGTACCTCCAATACGACCCTTGGTGAACTTCCACCACTGACCCGCATCCCCCTTCAGCTGGAAAGATGCCAAGGTCACCTTCAGTGCCTCGTCTTCGATGCCTAGCATCTCAAACGTTTTCGTTGTCTGTTCGAGCCATTCGTCTGCCTTAAGCGGCTCGCTAGGATCACCTAAAAATTCGTCCGGGTGAGACCGGAAGAATTCCCTCTTCAGAAAAGAAGGTCCTGTATCTGCAGCAACAACAGCCTGGGCTGGATTCGCAGCCCTCAGAATGTCAACTGACGCCTGAAATGCCCCTGCTATCCCTTGGGCCAAAGCGCCCATAAACTGCTGTCCTACTGGCTCGGCCACATTGGCCTGGCCAACACCCTCCTGAACTGCCGGAATTTCCTCCGGTATAGGCACTTCCTGCCTGGCCCGCCTACCACGCCTACCACGACCTCGTCCTCGACCTAACATCCTAATAAAGGAAATAAAGACGTTAGCACTCTAAATAATGTGCCAAAATTATAACACTCACGTCCTAATACATTGGACAACAATAAATCACACCACGTAAGCACATAATCACATAAGCACCTACGAATTTCATTCCTGGATAATGATAGTCCCGAGGCGCCACTAAAGTTCCGGTTGGAAACAACATTGATCAAGTGCCTTTCCAACAAGACTTTCAGAGACTCAAGGGTCCAGTCAACATCCTAGAAACTACATTCCATACCCACATAGTCACATAAACATGCTATCACATAAGCATATAACATTACACTAAGTCTCTATCAAACGAGACGAACCCATTGTGATTCTAATCACTTCCCACGTACCCAAAGTATTCGAACCCGGTACGCTCTGATACCAAGTTGTAACGCCCTCAAAAATAAACCCATAATACATAATACTAACATACGGAATTATAAGGAAATAAAGCATCTTATTTCATTCATCAGTGTATCATAAAGTAAAAACATCATAATAAATGCCCTATGGGCTTACATCTTGCCAAGCCAATACTTGGACACAATTTCATGAGTTCTAACTCAAAACAAATAAAGCCCTAGGCTTGAAAGTTTACAAATTATTCAAATAAAACAAATAAAATAAAGCAAGTCTTCGAATCCAAATCCTCACAAGCTAAGTCCTTGGAGGTAGTGAACCACCTGAACCTGAAAATGAAGTTCCCATATAGGGTGAGCCACAGCCCAGTAGAAAAATACTAAACCAAGCATAAGAATTAACTAAAGCACTAGCATTCGATACGTGGTTACCACAAGATAATCAATTTCCAATTTCATGACACTAATGTCTACATTGTCTATGACATATTGTCTATGACACAATACACTTTCCATTTATACAGACATGGCTCAGAACCTGGCCAAACAACTCTACAAGGATAACAAATCAGGTTAAACCTTTCATATAACAAAATAAACACACATGCTGGTGTTATAACAATCTCAATCAAATCCACTTCCATACTTCCCAACTGATACACATGGTGGTGATGTATCATATCAACAACGAATAACAATATTGCTATTATCCATAAGCACACATATGAGTGATGCTACTGGAGTCCATCCCCTATCTCCTCCCAACAAATCCGGTTTAGAGGTACATCCCCTATCTTCCCCTAAACCGTGGAGTTCATCCCCTATCTTCTCCAAACAACATGCATATGCAATGAAACACACAATTGCCATATACAACACATAATCAATACAAGTAATGTTCTGTATTAATTCAACAGTCAACATACGTGACTTAATTCCAGTTATACCTAAGCCACATGCAAGGTCTACAACAATCACGACTATCCTCCACCGATAGCCCAAAACAGTTATTTCTAAACAAGAAATAAATACAACAATGAATGTAAAGTCCACATTCTCATAGGTAAGCATTTAAACTACCCAACTATATCATTAATCTCATAATTTTCCCAACTTCATGAATTAAACCCAATTCCACATTTTTCCCTTAAATTAATTATACCAATTAATCTAAGCCAAAACCCTAAGGTTTCTCCCAAAATTACCAAACTACCCCCACATACCAAAATACCAACACTTAGGATTAAAACGTATAAATGGAGTAGGAAATCCCTACCTCGAAGCAAGAACCCAAAAAGAAGAAGACGGAGATGATAGCCCAAACTCCAAAGTGCTCCAAATCAACAACCGCTCAGATTAAATGGAAGCCCTCGACCCACTCTACCTTTTTAATGAAGGAACTAGGTTAGATACTCACCCTAAATAGATGAAACCTAGGAGAGAAGATGAGTGGAGAGAGAGAAAACTCGTAACCTAGGGTTTTATAAACTGAAAGAGGCTGAAAAACTGTTTTAAAACACGCTGCTGCGTATTTAAACTCGACAGGCCCGCTCGAGCGCACAAAACACCGCTCGAGCGTAAAGAACAAAACAATGTCCGCTCGAGCGCAATGTTAACCGCTCGAGCGTAGATTCTCCCATTCCAGAACCCACGCGAAGAACACACTACCCGCTCGAGCGTCAAAAATACCGCTCGAGCTCAACCCGCTCGAGCTCATAAATCCCGCTCGAGCGTAGACATCACACCTGCAGAAGTTTTGCAGGGTTCACAAATACTGGAAGTGTGCAATCTCCGCTCGAGCGCAATAAGGTCCGCTCGAGCGGAAAGGCCGAAACTTCAAAAATCTGGGGTTTAATCCCAGACTCAAACCACCTACTCGAAACAAGTCTAACACACCCTAAGACTCAAACAATGACGTTAAAGGATGACAACAACAATAATATGACAACAGAATCCACGGAACATAAGTCCAGATACAATGATCCAATGGGAAAAGACCGGGGTCGCTATAGAACGGTCCAGTTACAATTTAACTCAAAATTTGAAAATTAATTAAGACAATTAAAATGTCAAATGGCAAAATAGAATTAAATGTAAAGGGTAATGCTCTAAACTAAAATTTCTCCCCATCAAATTTATTCACCCTGTTTGATTTTCAGTTTTTAAAAATAATTTTTTGAATTTTTTATTCATATTTTTATATTTTAATTAATTTTTAAAATATTTTAATATTTTTTTTTTAATTTTTAGATTCACTTAATCTTAATATACTTAAAAAGTTAAAAAAAAAAAATTGTACAAAAATCTTTCAAAAATTTATTGAATACAACAAAATACGAAAATGTATTGAATTTTCTTATTTTTATTTATATTTTAAGTATTTGGTAAATTTTTTTATAAAAAAAAATAACAAATATTATATTTTTAAGTGTATTTAAATTAGGTGTATTTAAAAAATAAAAAAAATTACGTAAACTATTAAAAAATTTCATTAAAAATAAAAAAACAAATACAAAAACCAAAAATTCAATTTTCTGTAAACTAGTATTTCATGATCAGTATGGTCCATCAGTGTTGATAATAATTAACCTAGAAAATTTAGCAAGAATTGATTTTATGAAAAAAAAATTAAAACAAGACTTAGGGTCTAGAGTTTTCTTCTTTTCTTTTTTTTTATCAACAAAATTTTAAAAAAAAATTAATGATCAATAATATTGTACTTTGCACTTTTTTTTCCCCTTCATAACCTTCAAATTCGGAAAAAAAAAAAAAAAAAAAAAAAAATTGATAACAACACTATGAGGCATAAGCCTTGAGGTCCCAGATTGCACTCTCTTCGGGACCAGTTACTTGGGCAACATCACATATAATTGGTAGAACGAACCTTTCAAGTCTGAGTGAACCGTATTCAATGCGAGGAGTGTAGGTTCGAATCCGCGCCTATGTGCAAGTCTGCGACTTACCGTTACATGATTGAGTGGCCCTGCTATGTAGCACCACCTAAGGGTAACCTCTAGGTCTCAGCTTCTTAGGGTCTAGCTCTAGAAGTCACCCCTCTGTGGCTAGGCCTTTTATACTGTGTTAAAATCATAATTTATAATGAGATTTTCTTTTAAAAAATGAGAAAAAAAAAAAATTTAACTTATATTTCATTCAGATTTCTCACTTTTTTCACATTTTCATTTCACATTTCTATATAAATTCATAACCCAAATACAGTTTAAAGAGTACTTTACACCACACACAAAAGAGGCAAATAACAATAACCAAAACCTACATGTAGCATTGAAAAATTATAAGCATCCATTGGAAATGCTTACAAGGACTTGAGGGAGAGAGTTCCAAATTAGTAATGCCTAAAATGGTGAAATGGGTCAGGTCCACCAGGACTCACTCTTTGAGGCTGCTCATACTTGGTTTTGTAATTTGTTTCCATTGTTTCGAATTGAAACTCAAATGCTTGTCTTGCAATCCCAATTGGCTTGAGAGAGCGACTCTCAATTCTTGCAGATGATAGCAAAACCAAGATGAGGCACATTAGAAACTTCAAGCATGCCATCTCCTTCCAAAGTATTGGCAGTTATAAGTTGAATGCAAGTGGTTGATGCCTAGAAGAGTTCTCTTAGGGGTGTTTGTTTAGTAGGATAGATTCATAAGATTAGACTACATATCATTTGTAGAATAACTTAATCCCGTAGGGTGTGTGGGGGCAGAAATGAGCTGATTTAGCCAACTTCTCAATTAGCTAGTTAAATGACAAAATTGACCCTCAAGTATATAAATATTTTTCTTTTTCCTTTTTTTTCAATTTAATCCAACAACCAACGTTCATTTAAAATTGGATTAAAATGCCACATTGGCAGCCACATGGCGCTACGTGGCATAAATTATATAGTAAACTACACTTTGCTTCTCAGTTTTTTTTTTTTCTCATTTTTGTCCCTGACTTTTTTAATTTTTCTCAATTTTGTCCAACATTCAATTAACGTTTATCCAAACTTGGACAAAAAATTCCATATTGGCAGTCTTGTGGCACAATGTAACATAATACAACATTATTATACAAATTTTTATTCAACCCAAACGCTGAACACATAATCCATTAGCAACCAAAAAAAAAAAAAAAAAAGCCAAAATATTTTAGCAACGAAATTGAACATTTAGTAATGAATTACTATCTTTTGGGACCAATTTTTTTTTGTCTTGATGATAAACATTTTTTGTCTCTAAAAATGTATTTATTAGTGGTGTTTTCAAAATTTTGTCGCTAACTTTTTTTTTTTTTTTTTTGACCTTTTCGAGACGACATTTTAACAAGGGCAAATTACACTAACAATCCCTATAGTTTAGGGCTTGTGTCACTTTAATCTTTGACTTTTCAATTGTGACACATTTGACCTTGAATTTTGAATCTTATTCCAAATAAGGACAATTAACATACCATTGCTTAATTTCAAGGAGCAAAATCGTCAATTTGATAAAATATAAATTAATTTGACAAAAATAAATATTAAAAAAATATTTTAAAAATTATTTCTACCCACCAAAAATAAAATTATGTAAAATTGATAAAAATTAATAAAAATTACATGATTAATTTTTAAAAATTAATTTTACACAATCATCATCCAAATACATAATAAAAATTAATTTGGTAAAAAAAAGAAATAAATGTCTAAAAGATTTATCAATTTTATATAATTTTATCTTTAGCAGGTAGAAATAATTTTTAAAAATTCAAAAATAATTTTGAACATTTATTTTTGTCAAATTAATTTATATTTTATCAAATTGACGATTTTGCTCTTGAAAAATTCAATAGTATATTCAATTGTCCTTATTTGGAACAAGATTCAAAATTCAGGTCAAATGTGTCACAATTGAAAAGTCAGGGACTAAAATGACACAAGTCTCAAACTATAGAGACCATTAGTTTAATTTATCTTTTTAACAACAATTCTCGTGACAACAAGAATTGGTCTCCAAATAGTTTTTGTAACAAAACTTCACTTTTACGGATAAAAAAGTTTAGTCACTAAAATCTTTATATGTTTATTGAATATCTAGTTTGCAAAAAAAAAAATAATAATAATAATAATAATAAATTGTCTTCATGCTAGAGGTGTGCAGTGAAGTAAAATATGATTTGTAGATAGTGGGAGAAAGCATTTACTTCATGGCAAGAATATAAGGGCTGTTTGTCAGAGTGTAATCTTTAATTGTTTTTGTAATAGTGTGGATGCATGAGACTTTTATTAATGCAATTTTTTAAAACATTATTTTAATAACACGAATCTACGTCACCGAAAAGATTATTTCTCTGAGTAGAGTCTGCATCACCAAAGCCGATATTGTAAGATTGGATAAACATTAATTCATGACATGGGTTGTAAAGTGCAGCATCAAGACATGAATGTTGACAATTTGATGATGACAACTTACATGTGTGGAAAGAAATTTACAGCAAAGAATGATGTATCTGATGATCAAAACATGAAAATCCATTGGCTTTGACAGCTTGGTTGCTCATCACCATCCCATTCATCAATATGATATATATATATATATGCTTTGTTCTGATCTGATCCATTGACATCACATCACATATGATATATATGGATAAGCTGATATAAAGTAGAAATTAAAGCTTCTTTTTAGTGTGTAATTTAATAAATTTGCAAAATAGAAAGTGATTATACTTTTAAAAACTTCCATTGACTAGCCATGAGATAAGCTCCACAAAACTGCCAGGCTATACTGAGTCATAAATCACCAATATGAAAATAAAAAACAAAAAAAAAAAATGATAGATTTTGAAACAAAGATTGATAGAAAAAAAAAAAAAGTCTATTGATTTGCTATTACATCCTCAGAGTCAGTCATGCATGGCCTTACGTATCATTGTTTTATTGGCAAGGCATCTTCCAAAAGTTAAACTTTAGGACACGAATCACGATCATGCTCATCTCATGGCATGGCTGGATAATGGGTTTTTGTCTTTTCGATATTGATAGAATTTTGATATTCTAGTTGGGATGAAAATCATATGTAATTTAGTCAATTCATAATATTTTTCGATTCATAGTCAATATAGCTAGTTTACAGACTAATTCGGTTGTTATAAAGTCTTCTTTTTTTTCTTTTTTTTTTTCACAATAAATTATTTTTAAAAAATTTACATCGCGACACTGGATTGCCAATATATATCACTCGATATTCCTATACCTTTATGCAATTATTAATATTCACTTTGTTTGGTTCTAATTTTCTAAATTCAATTTTTTGAAAATTGAATTTTTTATTTTTCGTATTTTTTTATTTTTAGTGAATTTTGTTTTATTATTTGAAGAAAATATTTTACTTTTTAGATACACTTAATATAAATGCATAAAAAGTATAATATTTGTGAAAAAAAACTTTAAACAATTCACTAAATACCAAAAATATTAAAATATATATATTCAATACATTTTTGTATTCTTGTATATTTATTGACTTTTTAAAATATTTTTTTATAAATATTTTACTTTTTAAATATATCTAGGTTAGGTGTGTCTAAAAAGTAAAAAAATTGCCTAAAATATTAAAAAAATTTACTAAAAAAAAAAAAAAATGCGATAAACAAAAAAATTACTTTTTAAAAAATTAAATTCTAAAAATTAAAATCAAACAAAGAGTAATTGGTCCTTCCAATATGTCTCTCGATATTGCTATTTGATATCATGACTCATCTTTATCCATAACTTGCAAAATTATCTTACTTTTGAGCAAAGTAGAATGTCGGGATTGAGATTGTCATAAATATTAGGTGAAAACTTATATGATAGGAAATAAATTAATTTGAGTTAAATCTCACCAAGAAAATTTGAATTCCTTAACCAAAGCCAAGTAATTACACATACAAATTAACCTCTCCAAATGAATGGAGTAATAAAAAAATAAAATTAAAATATATATGAAAAAAAAAAACCAACAAACAAACAAACAAACAGCTTTCAGGGATGCTCTCAAATTGTGAGCTGCTTGAAAATCCAGATGAGGATGTAGGCCAAACATCTCCACCATCAAACGTTGCCTGCTGCTGCTAGTTGGAAGCAAGGAAGAAGACTTCATCCTCATCTGTGATGCTGTTTGTTGAGCTTGCTGGTTGCTAGTATGTCCTGTTAGTGGGCTGCTCTGCTGGTTTGCTTTTGTTCTTTGTTCTGTGAATGGTTGCTGCTGGTGTATACCAGAGGTTGTATAGCAGCACATGGTGTTGTCCACCAGATGATGTCTAGCTGCTGGTTATTTGGTTTTCCCTTTTTCTCTTTGTTTTTGGTTTCTTTCTTCCTCGTTCGTTCCTCACCAACTTGGGGTGCTAGCAAATGATAGGATGGGCTTTTTGGTGCCAACCTAGTTGAGATCACTTAGCTCATTGTGATGCTTTTGCACTCCTCTTTTCTTTATTGGTGTAATTTATTTTGTACCTTGTACTAATTTTACATCAATAAAGTTTCTTTTTTTTTGCTGATAAAAAAAAAAACATGCAAAACAAATATAGAACAGTTCTAATTTTTTTTTTTTTTTTTTTTTGATGGGATTGTATTTCTTTTGTAATTTTTTTCATTATTGCATGATAAATTGAGGGAAAACGCCACATACAATTCAGATCAATTTTCAGAATCACTTTAGTGTTTGGTTTAATTTTGGAACAACGATTTCAATCAAAAATTTCAAAACTTATAATTAAACACTTAATTCAAAACTTTTTTCTAAATTCTAAATTCAAAACTCTATTTTTAAACCCCAAAAAAAAAAAAAAATTTCAAAAAAATATTTTTATTTTGTTCTTTAAAATTATTATTTTTTTTGAAAAAATATTTTTTAGAAAATATTTTTTACTTTTATTTTTGAAGAAAAATGTTTTTTATTTTTTTATTTTCAAAAAAAATTATTTTGTTATTTTTTTAAGTATATGCTAAATAATTTGTTATATATGGGCCATCCAAAATTTTTTAAAATATGCAAAAAAATAAAATAAAATATTTAAAATAAAAAAATAAGAAAATATTTAAAATAAAAATTATATATTTAAAAAATACAGCGCCCAAATATAATAAATACAGCGCACATTAAAAAAATAAATATTTACAATAAAAAATATTTATCCTAAAAAAATAAAATTAAGAAATTTTTTAAATATTTAAAAAAAAAGTAAACCCAAAACAATTTCATAATACAATTTCAAAACTCATTTTAAAAACTTATCTTTCAAAACACAATTCTACACTCAAATTATAATTCTAAAACTAAACCAAACGGAACCATTATCTAGGTACTACTTATTTATGACTACATCTTAACTTGATCACTGGAGCATTGAATTCATTAAAAATATGTATATATATATCTTTTTTTTTCTTTTGCTTTCTGCTTCCATAATCAATAGGCGGTGCTTTAAATTAGTAGTTATTTGTCTAAATCATAGGATCCACCACTTTTATATTAGAATTTTAGGAGATAAAGTATTAGGCCATGGCTTCTGTCCAGTCCGGGATCGGACTGGACCGTACTGTTGGGCCCGTGGGGGCCATCACGGGCCCCGTTTTGATAATTTGAACCGTTCAATGTGTAGAACTCGTCGAGTACTATATGCCTGTAAAAAATCACGTTGATCGGATATCGATAGCTATGTGAACAAAACAGTTTTTTATCAACCGTTAATTTTTTCACCGTCCATTTTTTTTATACAAAACTGATTTGATCACATAACTATCGATATCCAATTAACGTAATTTTTTACAGACATATAGTACTCGACGAGTTTTACACATTGAACGGTTTAGATTTTTAAAACGGGACCCGTGGTGAGCCCCTACGGGCCCAACAGCACGGTCCAGTCTGATCCCGGACTGGACAGAAGCCGGACCCAAAGTATTAAGTGTTGATTTATGAATGAAATAGAGAAATACTCCTGAAGTATTGAATAATTTTTCTGATTAGCATGTGTAATGGAAGTTTGAAAATCAATGAAGAAATATGTTAATTAAATGATGGGATGATTTAGATAAGAGTAGTTTTATAGTCCGAGAACAAAAAACCAAAATTTGTCTAGAATTGCACTGAATGGCCAAGATTTATTCATCCTCTGATCCCACATCAACGAGTTTAAACCTCCACCACGGATCCAAAAAATTGGGTAATTTTCTAGGTCTCATCTTGGAATGAGTCTGGCAATTTCCAATATTTTAATTTCTCATGGGTCATTAGATATTATATTACATATCAACAATACTATAAAATTAAAAAATTTATTCAAAAATACAACCAAAAAAGACCGATTGTGAATGTAATTTGTTTTAAGTGTCTGTCCCACTATATTATAATTGAATCTAAACTACACATCTCTTTTTGAGATAAAAATTTATAGAAATTACAAAAAAAAAAAATCCTAGAGGTTGATCCTAGTAACAAAATAACTTTAAACACTAGAGATTGATCTTGAGTTTTTTATTTTATCAATTTAAACCCTTATTATTTGATTTGTTTTCAATTAAAACCATTTACCTATTCTTATTAAGTAAAATCAACAAAAAAAAATTGGTGTTTGAATTTAATGACAAAAATATCAAGTTTTTTTCTTTAGTTTTATTTAATGAAAATAGGTAAATTGTTTAAATTGAAAATAAATTAAAAAAAATTAAATTTAAATTGATACAATTACAATTTTAGAGTTTATTTTATTATTGGGTCAAAACTTGAAATTTTCAAAATAATTTCTCCTAAATTTTTTTATAATTTTCGATCGTTCCTAACTTTTCTGATTATATATATGAAGTCAAAGGACTGTTTTGAGAAGATAGTTAAAAGCCAAATTTTAGTTTTTAACTTATTTTAAATCACATCACTTCTTTATTTTTTTACATATTTTTTTAAAAAAATCAAAAAATTAATTTTTAACCAACTTTCCAAACCAAGCCAAAATATGCCTGCAATGTGGGCCAGCCCGGAAGCGCACACAACGCCCCGTCTTTTTCATATTTTTGATCTATTTTTTGCCCACCGCAAAAATCGATAAAATCATATTTTTGATCTATTTTTTTAGTAGATAAATTTTAAAAATTCATGTGACTATATGTATCTGATTAATTTATTTCTATTCGTTGTACTTTGTTTCATATCAATAAAAATAAAGAAAATAAAAGAAAATTAAAAAAAAAAAAACATAAGGGCAAATTACACTTACCTTGCTTGAGGTTTCTAAAAATTATAAGGATCTCTCATGTAGTTTCAATAATTATACTACCTTCCCTTATTAGTTTTGAAACTATTATCAAGATTTTTTCAATCTGTTAAGTTCATAAAAACGGCGTTAGTTAAATGTAAAAATGACTAAATTACCCTTTAATTTGCATGCAAAAAGATGAAAATACCCATAAACCAACTCATTCATTATCAATATGGTTAAATTACACTCACCTTCTCTAAGATTTTGGATATATATATATATATTATCAAAGGCCCATACATATTTTAACATTATTTAAGAAAATTCTTAATTTTCATGCAATATAAAATAAAACTTTTAAATTGTTAAGACGTTATTAAAAACATTTGATGAAAAAAATTAATTTTCATCGATAAAATACTTAAAAATGAATAATCCATCTAAAATTAATGTTAGATAATATCCTAATAATTTAATATAAGACCTATTCCACATTACATAAATAATATAAAATTTATCATTTTAAGTAATGTATTTATTATTTGATTTTTTTTTTTTAGTTGAAATAAATAGATTTTTTTTTTCTCCCTACAACTTGCATTACTTATTTATTCATATGTAAAAAAATTATTATTTTATCTTTTTTCAATTATATATTATTCTCAAATTTTAATTTTTATCTTTGATTTAGTACTAGGAATGGCAACGGCACCCGGGGGTGGATTTTTAGGTCTCCCTTCTTGTCTCTTAATTTGGTGGGGGGCGGAGACGGGGTGAGAGATATCAAGGATAGGCAAGGATAAGGAATTGTTGGGATAATTTGTCTCATTTAAAGGGAATGATAAAATTTAACCAAAAATTTCTTGTTAATAAATGACATCAAATTAAAATTAAAATTAAAAATTTCTCGTTAATAACTAAAAATTTTAATTTGATGTCATTTATTAACAAGAAATTTTTAGTTAAATTTTATCATCCCCTTTAAATGAGACAAATTAACCCAACAATTCCTTATCCTTGCGTATCCTTGATAGCTCCCACCCCGTCTCCGTCCCCCACCAAATTAAGAGACAAGGAGGGAGACCTCAAAACCCACCCCCGGGTGCCGTTGCCATTACTAGTCATTACACTTCTAGTCGATACATATTTTTTTTAAAAAAAAAAAAACATAAGTTAATATTTTTTACATGATTGAAAAAATTAAAAAATAAATATAGAAGTAAAAAAAGTCTAGGTTTCTAACAATTAAACCAAACTCACTCATTATCAACATTAATTTTAATCTAAAATGCACTAAATTTAATTTATCCTATTAAATATTTATTTTTCATAAATTTTTCAGAGTATAAATGTAATTTCTTGACTCTATATTTTTTTCCACAACAAGTTTTTGAACTTTTATAAACAAAAAATAAAATAAAAATTCAACCATTAATGAAGATGAGAAAGTAATTTAAAGATTTAATTTAATAAAAATAGCTTAAATGAGATAAATAAAGATGGAGAAATAGATTTTAAGTATCATACACATCAAATTAATTGAGTATTTTATTGTTCTCAAACGATTTCTCCATTAATGTAAAGAATAATTTCAATTTTAGATGTAAGAAATGATAAATGTTTGAATTGTTTATTATTCTCAAATGATTTCTTAATCCTTCATTCCCTATCAACTAATTTTAATTTATTGTGAGTCAATTAGATTTTTTTTTTTACTTATATATTTATTTTTTAATTTTTTTTAATTATGTAAGAAATATTAACCTACGTTTTTTTTTTATAAATATGCATCGACTAGAAGTTTAATGACTCAAAGATAAAAATTAAAATTTGAGAATAATATATGATTGAGAAAATATAAAATAATAATTTTTTTACATATGAATAAATAAGTAATGCAAATTGCGGGGAAAAAATAAATCAATTTATTTCAACTTTAAAAAAAAATTCAATTAATAAATAGATTATTTAAAATGATTAATTTCACGTTGTTTATGGAGTGTGAAATAAGTCTTATATTAAATTATTAGGATGTTATCTAATATTAATTTTAGAAATATTGTTCAATTTTAAGCATTTTATCATTGAAAAATATTTTTTTTTCTATTAAATGATTTAATAATGTCTTAACAATTTAAGGGTTTTATTTAATATTACATTGAATTTAAGAATTTTATTAAATAATGCAAAAATATGTATGGTTCTTCAATAATATATATGCAAAACCTTAAGGTATATGAGTGAAATTTCTCATTTAAATAGATAGAGTAACTAATGGCTAATTTCGTTATTTTTGGTATTATGACGTATGTCATCAACAAATTCTATTAAATAGATTAAAAATGGTAAAATTTTGATAATAATTTCAAAAATAAGAGAAATTAATGTAATTATTGAAACTATAAAAGAGATTTCTATAATTATTAAAAATGTCAAAAGAGGTAAAGTAATTTACCCAAAACATAAAAATAACAAAATTGAGCCTCTCTCCCACTTGGAAAGAACCAAGATCCCAAATAAAATTACTCATCTTTATATATATATATATATTTTAACCCATCATATTTTAATCGTAACATTTTTTTATTGTGTTTGTCACTAATTAAAAAAATTGATGTTCTATTTTAAAATTTATTTTGTCTATTTTTAAAAAATAAATGAGATAAAATAAAAATATTCCGATTATTAAATTAACCTAATTTTTTACATAGATGATATACACTAAGAACCTTACAAAATGAACAATTTGAATGATTAAAATAACCTGTGGTGAAACTTCTGTGCCCCTAAAATTCTCTCAAATTTAAATTTAAGAAAAGATTAACCCTTTTATTATTACATGACACATCAATTAACATTTTCTAACTTTAATTTTCAAACCATGCAAGTCGTATATTTCCAATAGGAAATCCTCTTCAGTTGGGTCTCAACTAGATGGTTCGGTTCGGCTTATTTTGGACCTATTTCAAACTCAACTTAACAATTCAAATTGTTTATTTTGTGAGGCTTATTAAATAAGTTATTCATACATAAAATCAAGTTGATCGGACATTGGGAACTACTCAATCGAATCACATTTGTCTTTATTTTTTAAACAAACGTGAACTAATTAAGTTACTACTAATATCCAATCAACCTAATTTTTTATATACATGATTTGTTTAGAGAGTTCTCTAACATAAATAATTTAAATTATCGATATAGAACCTGTAGTGGCCAGAAAGCAAAATGTATACGGTGCAGTCCAACACGGAGAGTTCCAATATTAACATAAGAAAACATGTCACTTGTGCTTGCACTTAAACCACAATTAATTGGCTAATACTAAATCCATCATCAAACATGAAAACCAGCAGAAGCATTATTAGAATCATTTCAACATGTGACTCATGCAGAAAATGTTTGAGATCTCAAAAAAATTTCACAATTTTACTTATAATAATATGTCAAAATAGTATTAACTTTTAATTTGTTATACATTTAATCATTCAGGACCCAATTTCTTTACCACATCATTGTGAGTAAATTTGTAGATCAAATGTGTGAGTTTCTAACATTACTCTTATTCATACCGATCAAAGTTTTAAATATTAAATAATACATGTCAATTTTGATATTGACATTCTACAATATATTATTAATCAATATGGTACACTATTAGCATTGTTTCGTCAATACTGATACGTGTCCTTATATCATTATTTAAAACAGTGAAGATACAGAAATTGATACAGAATGATTCCTTCTTGGTCTTTTTCAGTGATGCTTTGGATCCGGTCCCCCGGGACTAACTCGCTTGGACTCGTCCTAGATTTTGCTCAATCCATCATTTCTCAACCTAAAATGGTACATTTCTTGAGCTTCTTTGAGCACTGCGTGGTACCGCACACTTAGCTCCCTTCTCTTCTTCACTAATGGATTCAGAGTCCGAGCATCAGATCTCGTCACCGAGTACAAGATCAATGCAAAGCACAACCAGAAGTTCCAGTTGGCCATTTTACTCTCAATATGTTATGAGCAATGATAGTTGCATATATATATATAGCCATCTTGGTGTTGAATTTAGGTTATATTATTGTTATTATTTTGGTCAAGTACATAGCTGAATTTAAATGAATTATGAACCACAAGTAAAACACTGTACCTAACAATTAATATTTCATAATGGGGTGTCCAATCCATTGAATCAAAAGCCTCATTTTTTTGCTCTTGGTTCTCCAATCCCTTTGTGCATGCCCTTTAGCTAATTCGGCCATATTTGTCATTTTTGTCAAGTCATGAGACTCATGACAATAAATATAGTGACAATTTTTTTTAAAAAAAAGTATACTGGATGTTCGTTTATCCTAAATAGGACCTACACTCTCAATAGGATTATATTCATTTTTTTATAAAAATAAATATAAAGTAAGTTCTCGTTTCGTAAATATTTTGAGACTAAAAAAGCACAAAAAAATAAAATAGGCTATATAAGATAATAAAACAAAGGGGTGTTGTGTTTTGGGAAGATGATAAAAAATGACTTTTTAACTTTTAACCAAGTTTTTGGCTTTTTTAGACAAGTGATTTGGGAAGTTAGTAAAAAGTTACTTTTGGTTTTTTTGATTAATATTTGTTTATAATGTCAAATCACAATAAAATGACCAAACTCCCCCTATTCAATTTAAAATATTTATAACTTCACCTATGTAGAACATTTTGACCCATGAGGTGTAAAATTGTAATTTCACCAGTGGCTGAAAACCAACGTTCCAAATGTCTTTAAATACAAAAAAACCAACTTTTAAATTTTGCTACAAACCCACAAAAATGGCTAAAAACTATGCACCCAAAAGAAGCCAAAGTGTCATATCCAAACCATAATCATTACACTTATTCTCTCACAAAAGTCAAAAAAAATCAAAAAATAAAAACCAAACGAGATTAAAAAAATCAGGATAAAAAAGTTTCAATACAAAAAAATTAGCTACCGTAGCCAATGCCAAACGAAGCTTTATGTATCATATTATTTTTTTTTATCAGCAAAGAAAAGTAACTTTATTGATGAAAAAGAAGACAATTACATCAATAAAAGAAATGAGAGGGATGAGTGCAAAAAACATCATAGCAATCCAAATCAATCCCAACTACGTTGGCACCGATAAGGTCACCCAATCATATGCTAGCACACCATTAAGGGTTTGTTTTCGATGTTATCTAAATTTGGTTTTGGGCCTAAGTGGGTAAGTTGGATGAAGGAATGTGTTGTTTGTGTGAGAACTTCAGTGTTGGTTAATGGGTTTTCAACTCGTGAATTTTGTCCTCAAAGGGGACTTCAGCAGGGAGACCCACTGTCACCTTTCTTGTTCATCACTGTGGCTGAAGCACTTAAATATATTGTTGGGTAGAGCTAAAAGTCACAAAGTTGAGGGTAGCCTCGGAACCCAGCTTGCCTCCTAAGCTATGTTCCACTTTGCAATGTAGGGTATGAAAGAGTGCGTCTCTTTTGGCTCTTCAAGAAAAGCTTATGATGTAAAACAAGAATAACCATTGTTTAGTTGCTTCATAATATAGCCAATGCAGCTGTCCACCAATAGAATCCATTGCATTATTTCATATACATAATCAAATAGGGTAAGCTCCCATATCTCCTTGAATTAGCAATGAAAATCCACTTCTTTTTTTCCGACATTGATGTAAACAAAAATGTACACAGTACAGAAAAATAAATCAATAAGAGGCAAAGGTGAGAAAAAAAATGTATCATTACTAGAGATCAATTCCCAAGTCTAGGCTAGTGGCAAGAATTTATGTACCTTACTAAGAAGTTAAAGGTTTTAACTCCCCCTCCCACTCTAATCTACTTAAAAAAATGAAAATTCACTTAATAACTTTTATCATGCATTGCCATAGCAATGGTGCAATGCGTTCTGCATAAGGCTTATTGATATTTAATAGTTGTAAATGTGCCACATCAAATGATATGAAAAAAGTGGAAAGAAAATGTGTGCGCAACATGTTACGGAAGTACAATATAAAATCATTGGAATTAGGAAAACAGGTGTAACTTTGAGGCACATTAGAGTCACTATCTTTAATTTTTCCAACTCAAAAGACTTTGCTATCGAGCTCAAAGCAATTCATCTTCAGGATACAACAAAGTTATTACAAAATTTGCATGCCACAACTCTAAAGCTTCACTTCTACAAAACTGTGGATATGATAGCACAAAAAAAATGAGAGAAAAGATAAGAATTTCAATGTGAGAAATATAAATTTAAATTAACTATTTTATCCCTGATTTCTATCTAATTTCTTGATGAATTTATCAATTAAACTAAATTGACATATTGTAAAAAATAAAAAAAAAGTTAAAATGATACAAACTACAAGAACTATACAGGGATCATATGTACAATAGCTTAACTTTTTATGACAGATAAGGTAGAAATTATCCTTTGACCTAACTAGATTTCTTATAGTGGATCCACAACATTCTACTTGGAATAAACTGTGGCAGTGTGTTAGTTCATCCCAGTTATATAAAAAAGTGCAAAAGAAAAATTTGTCTTTATCGATCTCTGTTGGCTTCCCCAAAGTAAACGCTTTCAAAACTACCTTAGTTTGTATATAATGGTGCTACATTATTTAGTACAACACAAAGGAAATATACTTTTTTAATTAACTGAGAGGGATTGAGTGGGACTAGCATGCTTTCCACGTATTTTGAATCTTGAATAGAGTTGTTGTATTTAAATTTTGAATTTTAATAGAGCTTTGTTAAAAAAAAATGTGGAGAGAAAAATCACTTATATGTCATTTACATTTCTCTCTTTCTTTTTCTTTTTTTTTTTTTTTTTTTTTCCACAAATTTGTACCAAAATCCAATATTCAAACATAGCATGAGGTCTAACCCAGTCTAGGACAAGCAAGGGACTTCATGTAACAAATAATTTTGATTCTTTATATGAACTTGATTAAAGAGACAACTGAGTTAATTAACACCAAATATTAACTTAGTTCATAGAAAAAAAACTAAAGTTTAAGGGAAGGGCAATCCTTTATAGGATTTGTCAAATTGGAATCAAGGGTTGACCTACCTAGCTAGCCAGTGAGTGCCATGATTCGTGACGCTGCGGCAGGTTAAGATAGAGACATTTTCTTGGTTTACATTGTCCTATTAGCAACACCTTTGCATAACTTCTATCGATTCGTAATTTGGTTCTTATCTATTGAATGGACTTTAATATTAGAAGAGAGAGAATTATAAATAAATTGTATTTAATCTTTAAACTATTATCATCATTGCCAACACCTTCACAATAGGAGAAAACGTAACTTTAAGACAGTTAAACACGTTTCTCAATCTATCATATTTTATATGTATCTTTTTAACATTTTATAAATCTATGATTTTATTGTTCTCTCCTTTTTGATTGTTGCATTTTTGTTAATTTCTTTGTTCCTTTTAGTTTCTACTAATTGTAATTAGTTTAACTTCCTTGACTTACGAATTTTAGTGCATACTTCTCATTAAATGTGAAATTTAAATCTAGCTTTTGATTTTCTCTTGATTGATCAAACCATTACAACACATCTTAAAGTTTTCATATCTATAGCAAAAATACTACTTTCTATTAATTATTTAATAATTTTAAAATACTCACTCATAAGCTGCTTTATAAGTTTGACTTTTTTTGTTTATTACAAAATAATAATAATAATAATAATAATAATAATAAGTACAAAAAAATAAAAAGATAATATAACTAAAATATATTGAAGATACTGAGCTAAAGCTGAATAGTAGCCCAACTGCTTCAACTGATTCTGTTATCACTGGCTCAACTACTCCAACTGATTCTGTTATCATAGCTGCAAACACTGCTACAAATTCAACTACATCTTCAAGAAGCTTCCCTAAGCTACTGCCACCTCAGCCATACAGTTGTAACTACCTAGAGTTTGCATACAAGTCTATAAATAAGCATTGTGAATCATCATCTGTTGTATCTTCAAAATTATAATAAAAAGATCTTAATTTCTTCATTTCATCATGGTATCAAAGCATCTCTCTCTTACGAGTTGATCCATGGCTCCTTCAACTTCTCTGTTATCCTCTCTCATGGCTTCAACTTCACTTCCTCCAAATCTCTCATTGCTGATTTCTAACCTTTCTTCGTTTATCACCATCAAGCTTGATGCATCAAACTTTCTGATATGGAAAAATCAAGTGCAAATTATTCTCATTGTTACTAGTCTTCTTGGCTTCGTTGATGGTACTATACCATGTCCACAAATGAGAATTACAGATTCTTCTGGTTCAGAAAAAGACAATCTTGAATACCTGCAATGGAAAATTATTGATGCACACCTGTTCAGTTGCAGTACTACAACTTTGTCACCTACAATCTATTCATCTGTTCTTCATCTTCATAGTTGTGCTGAGATCTGGACTTCTTTACATAAGCGATTCACTTCACTTTCTCGATCTCATGTTCATCAGTTAAAGAACAAATCAAACAGCATTTCTAAGAAAACAGATTCGATGGAGAATTATCTCTCCAAGATCAAAGACTTGGTCAGTCAATTGGCTCTTGTTTCTTTATTTATAGATGATGAAGATCTTGTTCTGCTTACCTTGAATGGTCTTCCTGATGAGTATGATGCCTTCAAGACTACCATTCGAGCCAGATTAGAGTCAATTTCCATGGAAAAATTGAATGCTCTTCTTCTTTCTGAAGCTGTTCATATTGAATCCAAACTTCAGAAGCTTTCTTCTGAACCTACTATGGCCTTCTCTTCTGTTCGAGGTTCTTCTAATTCTAATCTCAAAGGTCATTCTTCTGGCTTCAGAGGTCACTCTTACAGAGGCAATAGAGGTGGTTACTCTTATAGAGGCAATACTAGAAGTGGTGGTAGATCTGGATCTAATTTCACTAATTCTGGTTTTTCAAGGAATTTTCATGATCAAGGAGGTTTTTCTCGCGGCAGAGGTAGATCTATAACTTGTCAGATTTGTAGAGGTTCTGGTCACTCTGCATTGGACTATTGGTATCGGATGGATTCTCAGTATCAATCTTTCTCTAGTTCTCAGCATCCTTCTGAGTCCAGTTCCAGAGCATTTGTCGCTGCAACTCAATCAACTACTTCTACTCCTCAAACTCCTTGGTACTTGGACTCTGCTGCTACAGATCATATCACTCATGATCTTCAAAATCTTAGTTGCTCACAGCCCTATCAAGGATCAGATCAAATCACTATAGGTAATGGAACTACAGTTCCTATTCATAACACTGGTAAGGGACTGCTTCCTACACCTTATTGTTCCTTTTGATTGAATCATATTTTACATACTTCTTCAATTTCTTCTAACCTTTTGTCAGTTCACAAATTTACTAAGGCTAATAATTGTCTCATCACCTTTGATGATTCTAAATTTGTGATTCAGGACAAGGATTCGAGGAGAATTCTTCATCAGGGTTCTAGTACCAATGGCCTATACCATTTTCACTCTACTCATTTATCTATGCTGACTGCTGATCCATCTGTCCATAATGCTTACTTTAATACATCACATACATTTGTTTCTTCCTCTGTTTGGCATAATAGATTAGGCCATCCCTCCTTAGTGAAGTATAATCATCTTAAACCATTTTTGAATGTTTCATAGAATAAAATGACATCTGCTTGTACTGATTGTTGCATAGCTAAAAGTCATAGACTTCCTTTTCAATTGTCTAATACTACTGTAAATGCTCATCTTTTTCTTATCCATAGTGATGTAGGGGGGGCCATATTCTTCTACTTCTGGTTATAAATACTACTTACTTTTTGTGGATAATTCTAGTCGATTTACTTGGCTTTTTCCATTATCTTATAAAAGTGAAGTGTGTGATAGGTTCATAGAATTCAAGGCTTATATTGAAAAACAATTTCATAGTTCATTGCAAATTCTGAGAACTGATGGAGGATCTGAATATTTTACTAATAAAATGCAATCTTTCTTGCGTACCCAAGGTGTTATTCACCAACATTCTTGTCCTCACACTTCTTCTCAGAATGGCACTGTTGAGAGGAAACACAGGCATATCACTGAAACTGCTACTACTCTTCTTCATCACTCATCTGTGCCATTACAATACCGGTTTGATGCTGTTGCTATTTCTACTTTTCTTATTAATAGACTTCCCTCTTCTAAGCTTGGACATAAATCTCCTTTTGAAAAGCTTTTTCAATATACTCCAGATTACTCCTATTTTCGAGTGTTTGTTTGTCAATGCTTCCATTGGCTTAAGCCTTATCAGCCTCTCAAGCTACATCCTAAATCTGTATCTTGTGTTTTTCTAGGCTATCATCCTTTTGCTAAAGGTTATCGATGCCTTGATCCACTCACAGGTCGAGTCTATCTGTCTAGACATGTGGTCTTTAATGAGCAAGTGTTTCCCTTTGCTAGTTTGGCTTCTTCTACATCTTCTCAATCTTCTTCAACATTACCAACATTACCTGATATTCAATCTTTTTTTTTGGCCTTCTTCCTCTTATTCTATTGTTTCTCAGACCTTCTCTAATCCAGTGTCTCCTCATCTTCCCTCTTCTAATTCTTCTTTACCAGCTTCTACAATTCCTATTCAATCCATTTTTATTGAGTTACCTCCTCTACCTCATTCTCATTATAATCAACATCCTATGATTACCAGATCCAAATCTACTGCCACTTCTCACTGTTTGGTTGCTTCCATTGAAACTGCCACTGATTCTTACTCTAATTCTGAACCTTCTTCTTATAGAGAAGCTTTGCTTTCTCCTGTTTGGCATAAAGCTATGCTTGAGGAATTATCTGCTCTTCAACAACAACATACTTGGTCTTTGGTGTCTCTTCCATCTAACAAGACTGCCATAGGCGGTAAACAGGTTTTCAAAGTTAAAAGAAATTTTGATGGCACTATTGCAAGGTATAAGGTGCGATGGGTTGCCAAAGGGTACCTGCAGCAAGAGGGCATTGACTTTCATGAGACTTTCAGTCCAGTGGCTAAGCAACCCACTATTCGAATCTTACTTTGTCTTGCCCTTCACAATCAGTGGTCTCTTAAACAGTTAGACATTTCCAATGCATTTCTTCATGGGCTTCTTGAAGAAGAGGTATTCATGCTTCAGCCTCCAGGTTGTGAGGATTCTTCCTCACCTAATCAAGTGTGTAAACTACACAAGGCCTTATATGGCTTGAAATAGGCACCAAGAGCTTGGTATTCAACATTTTCTCAATACTTGTTGTATCAAGGCTTTAGTAATAGCAAATATGACTCTTCTTTGTTCATTCAAAGGACTTCCACTTCAGTCACTTATTTGTTGATTTATGTGGATGATATCTTAATCACTGGTGATAATCCTTCTCACATTCAATCTCTCATTACAAATATGCACAGTGTGTTCTCCATGAAGGAATTGGGTGACATTGCTTATTTTCTTGGTTTTTCAGTCCAACTTACCAGCTCAGGATATCTTTTATCTCAATCCAAATATGCAAAAGAAATTCTTCTTAAAGCTGGCTTGTTCTCTTGTAAGCCTTGCCCTTCACCTATCTCCGTCAAGCCTAGTGTTCCTCCAAATGCTTCTCTACCATTTTCTGATCCAGCTCTTTATAGAAGTATTGTTGGTGCTTTACAATATCTCACCATTACAAGACCAGATCTTTCTCTCTCTGTCAACCAAGCTTGTCAATATATGTATGCCTCTACTATTGGCCATTTTGCTGCAATTAAGAGAATTCTTAGATTTGTTCAAGACACCCTCACTCATGGCTTGTCCTTTTCCTCCAATACTTTTGATGTTCATGGGTACTCAGATTCCAATTGGGCAGGAGATGTTCATGATAGAAAATCAACCTCTGGTTACTGTGTTTTCTTGTGTTCCAATTTGGTCTCTTGGTTTGCAAAAAAACTGGCCACAGTGTCTCGCTCCTTCACTGAAGCTGAATATAGAGCTTTAGCCAATGCTGCTGCTGAGTTAAGTTGGATTTCCATGCTGCTTACTAAAATGGGTATTTCTTCCCCTACTACACCCATTCTCTGGTGTGATAACCTTTCTGCAATAGCTCCAGCTTCCAATCCAGTCTTCCACTCACGTTCCAAACATATCGAAATCGATTGTCATTTCGTCCGAGATAAGGTTCTGGCTAAGCAATTTCAGTTGCAATACATTCCAACCATTGATCAGCTTGCTGATCTATTTACTAAACCTTTAAGTGTCTTTCAGTTTCAATATCTCAAATCCAAGCTTATGGTTCTTGATCGCCACATCAGCTTGCAGGGGAATATTGAAGATACTGAGCTGAAGCTGAATAGCAGCCCAACTGCTTCAACTGATTCTGTTATCACTGGCTCAACTACTCCAACTGATTATGTTATCACAGCTGCAAACACTCCTACAAATTCAACTACATCTTCAAGAAGCTTCTCGAAACTACTGCCACCTCAGCCATACAGTTGTAACTATCATTCAGTTGTAACTACCTAGAGTTTATATACAAGTCTATAAATAAGCATTGTAAATCATCATTTGTTGTATCTTCAAAATTATAATAAAAAGATCTTAATTTCTTCATTTCATCAAAATAAACCAATAAACCAATAACTAGCTTATTTATGTGCTTTCCAAAAAACCCTTAATACACTAACATGATTATCTCATATCAATAAACAAGGTTGGCCTGAGGAGGCTCACATAAGCACCCACATTTTGACTAGATTCAAATTATGTTAGAATCTTGTTGAGGTAAGTTTATTTTCTTAATTATATAATAGTCTTTATTTTTGTCGCGCATTGTCTATATATCTCTTTGTCTATAAACTTATATATATAAAAAATTCTCAAATTGGAATTGGGTGTTTTAGTGCTCATATTGGCCTGTCAATTGCACCAAGCTCAAGATATATTCTAACCAACAATGACTCTTGTGTGGCCCATGAAACACGTTTCAATAATAAAATTAATAATATCATTAAGCCAACATTAAGCCCCACATCTTCATATGAAAAAATTATTTCATACCCCATGTAACATTGGCTTGGATTGATTTGTGGCATGACCACATCAATGCCTATGGAGTAATGAATAATTGCTCCTTCATATCACATAAGAGATTCTTTTTTTTTTCATGATTAAATATCTAGACCAACTTATTCTTAGAGTGACTCGAACTAAAAATCACCCTTTAGAATGATTCAAACTTAAAATTTTAAATCTTATTTTTAAACACTCTCAAGCCAATTAAACAAATTTTAACCATAAATTTTTACCCCAATCACACTGAACCATAGTTACAAAGAGCCAATAAAAATTACCAAACTACCCTTTGAATGGTCTGTATATATATATATAGATATTGATTTGAAGGGAATACACCCAATTAATGTTTACTCAATCAAAAACCCAGAAAGAAAATGAAAATACTTAAAAATTCTTAAATTGTTTAATAAAATTCAAAACCTAGAAAGAAAATGAAAATGAAAATGAAAATTACCAAACTACCCTTGGCCATTATTTAATAAAATTCTTAAATTTCATGCAATATAAAATAAAGCTCATAAATTGTTAAGACATTATTAAAACATTTAATGAAAAAAAAATTAATTTTCAATGATAAAATACTTAAAAATGAACAATCTATCTAAAATTAATGTTAGATAATATCCTAATAATTTAATATAAGACTTATTCCACACTGCATAAATAATGTAAATTTTATTATTTTAAGTAATGTATTTATTATTTGATTTTTTTTTTAGTTGAAATAAATGGATTTTTTTTTTCTCCCTACAACTTGCATTACTTATTTATTCATATGTAAAAAAATTATTATTTTATCTTTTTTCAATTACATATTATTCTCAAATTTTAATTTTTATCTTTGAGTCAATACTAGGAATGGCAACGGCACCCGGGGGCAGGTTTTTAGGTCTCCCTCCTTGTCTTTTAATTTGGTAGGGGCGGAGACGGGTGGGAGATATCAAGGATAGGCAAGGAGACAAATTTTCCTATCCTTAATAGCTCCCACATCGTCTCCGCCGCCACCTAATTAAGAGACAAGGAGGGAGACCTAAAAACCTACCCCCGGGTGCCGTTGCCATTCCTAGTCATTACACTTCTAGTCGATACATATTTAAGGGGAAAAAAAACACAAGTTAATATTTCTTATATGATTAAAAAAATTAAAAAATAAATATAGAAGTAAAAAAAGTCTTACCTCTACTGAGGTTTCTGACAATTAAACCAAACTCACTCATTATCAACATTAATCTTAACCTTAAATGCACTAAATTTAATTTATCCTATTAAATATTTATTTTTCATAAATTTTTCAAAATATAAATGTAATTTCTTGACTCTATTTTTTTCCACAAGTTTTTGAACTTTTATAAATAAAAAATTGTTAGAAATTGGGCGTCCATATGGCATGACCCTTTGAATTTTTTGAACCTGAACCTTTTGAACCTTATCCATGTAAGTTTGAATTTGAATTTAAAACTTATTTGGATAACCATTCATGATATCTATATCTATCATATCAACAGATATGGATAGATGGATAGATAGATATTGGTTGTTATATATTTGATTATATACATCTGATATGATGGGAATAATATATCGATATCAGATACGTTATGTGGTTTTTACCCATAACCTTTTTTCCCCAGACTCTCTCTCTAACTCTCTCCTATATGAGAACGATCTAGCTTCTGTACTGTGACTTGTATGGGTGATACTCATTTTGTAGTATCACTCCACTGCTGGGTTGGTTGTTCACATCCTGGAAGCACGTGATTTACCCACGAGATTCTTCGCTTCAAACTCTACTAAAAGGTATGACTATGAAATTTTTCATCCGTTGCATTTTATACTTTGATTTACAAAAATAAAATAAAAATTCAACCATTAATAAAGATGAAAAAGTAATTTAAAGATTTAATTTAATAAAAATAGTTTAAATGAGATAAATAAAGACGGAGAAATAGATTTTAAGTATCATACACGTCAAATTAATTGAGTATTTTATTGTTCTCAAATAATTTCTCCATACAAGTAAAGAATAATTTCAATTTTAGATGTAAGAAATGATAAATGTTTGAATTGTTTATTATTCTCAAAAATGATTTCTTAATCCTTCATTCCCTATCAACTAATTTTAATTTATTATGAGTCAATTAGATTTTTTTTTAATTATATATTTATTTTTTAATTATGTAAGAAATAGTAACCTACGTTTTTTAAATATGCATCGACTAGAAGTTTAATGATTCAAAGATAAAAATTAAAATTTGAGAATAATATATGATTGAGAAAATATAAAATAATAATTTTTTTACATATGAATAAATAAGTAATGCAAATTGCGGGGAAAAAGTAAATCTATTCATTTCAACTTTAAAAAAATTTAATTAATAAATAGATTATTTAAAATAATAAATTTCACGTTGTTTATGTAGTGTAAAATAAGCCTTATATTAAATTATTAGGATGTTATCTAACATTATGTAACAAGTCCGCGAGGGACCTCGCTACAGTTCGGACTCGATTTGTGCCACGGTTCTAAATCTCGAACCAAAGAGTCCAAATCCGGCAAATCGTTTTTGAAAACAGATTTTTGAAAGAAGTGCCAAACATGGACTGCTTTGCCAGATACAGAGTCGCCACCTAAATATTTTTTTTTAAATGAGAAATTTAGGAAACCCTAACTCGGTGCCAAAGGCCACGTGTCCGTCATCACCAAAGTTGGCTCGGGAACTTGGGTACGATTGGGGAAGGTCACATCGTGAGCACCCCCGCTCGCCCGGTCAAAGACCTGCCTCTACTAACCATGATATCTGTTTTTGAAAACTTTGTATGTTCTTATTCCGGTTATTAGCCTAGGTTACTATGTGATGCTCGCAGCAAACAAGTATAGACCGAGTCGCCTGAATTGGAACAAAACATTTCATGTTTGTTTGAAAGACGGTTTGCTACCCGCAGGTAGGCTTAAAATGCAGATTTTGCCACCCTCGGGTGGGCTTAGAAAATAATGATGTTGCCACTATCTAGTGGGCTTAAAACAAACAGTCAATGCATTGTCCCAATTCAAATAACTCAACCTTCACCCACAGGCATTCAAGGCAGTTATATCACATAAGCACATAGCCTCATGGCAAGCATGCTATTATGGCAACACTCACACGCATGCAAGGATGCTAAAGCATAAAACTTACCGAGTACTCCAAGCCAAAACAGAAACTGATTAGAAATCATGCATGATCCTAAGTATACAGAAATACCTAATGCAACACATGCAAAAATGCAAACTATAGTAGGCTCGGCTATTCTAAACATGACATATGGAATGCTACAACTAACACGTATTCAATTTGGAATTGAAATACAAATGCAGTTTGTATGATGCGTCGAGCCCGGTGCGTGCAAAACAGATGAATGATGCAAACATGCTGTCATACTGTATGCTAATTGAAATATGTCCTATATCTAACCATCATAAGCAGATAAATAAAAGGGAAGAAAGACGTGGGGTTGGAAGACATACATCACACACACCCACACTTATTACAGCATTGCCCTCGCGCAGAGGGTCCGAATAAATATACAGTCCGAAATAAAAGAATAATACAGTCCGAATATTACAGATTTCTAATTAATTAACAAATTAACTACGAAAAACTGTAAACTGGCATGTAAGCCAGGGACTGCCTTGCTTCTGATGAATGATGTATGCTGGGCTGCTTGGCGCGGAAATCCACTGGGATGCCCCAATTTGCCTCTGTTTGCAATGTTTCTCGAAATGCGTACCAAACTTCAGAAAGTCGCTGATTCTTCATTTTGCTGCAACAGAGAGCAGGAAAGGGGCATAGCAATGTATTTCACAAATATATGCATGCCTCGATTCTCGTGCCACCAATCACGCATCTCGATGCATGATGGCCGAGGAGCCGAATTGCACAACTCAATATCAGATGAATACACATGAATGCTACAACAAAACCTAGCTCCATCATGGGTAATCCAGAGTGTCGGTGACTGGGGAATTGAGACACATTCCGCCACTCGGAGTGCGAAACGCGCCTCGTTTCTCATGCCCGGGCTAACTCCTATCCCAAACACGATGCAACATGCATGATATGCGTGAAATGTAGCTAATATGCAATCCTAACATACACAATGTTATGAAAATGAGATGCCTCGAAATGTGTGCCCACGGGCACGCAAACCGAGAAAACGGCATGAAATATGATATACAATGAGACTAAAATGAAATGCCTCGAAATGCGTGCCCACGGGCACACAAACCGAGGAAATGACGTACAGGCATGAAATAACAAATTGGGCTTACACTAACATGAGAGGACCTCAGCCGCACTCACATAAGCTGCCGAGAGATGAGAATGAGCTGCCTCGAAATGCCTGCACACGGGCACGCAAACCAAGGCAGTGGCATACGCAATGCAAATGACACGGAAAATGCAAATTGGGCTTACACTAACATGAGAGAGCCTCAGCCACACTCACATAAGCTGCCGTCGGATAAAAAAGAAGTGCCTCGAAATGCGTGCACACGGGCACGCAAACCGAGGCAATGACATTAAGGCATGAAACGGCCTGAAATATGATATACAATGAGACTAAAATGAGATGTCTCGAAATGCGTGCCCACGGGCACGCAAACTGAGAAAATGGCATACGGAATGCAACAGGACTAAAATGGGATATGCGATGCAATATGGGCTTACACCAACATGAGAGGGCCTCAGCCGCACTCACATAGGATGCCGGCGGATAAAAAAGAAGTGCCTCGAAATGCGTGCACACGGGCACGCAAACCGAGGCATGGCCCGAAGGCATGAAATGGCATACGGAATGCGAATTGGGCTTACGCTAACATGAGAGGGCCTCAGCCGCACTCACGTAAGCCGCCGATGAGATGAAAATGAAGTGCCTCGAAATGCGTGCGCACGGGCACGCAAACCGAGGCAATGATCCTAAAGCATGGAATGGCACTCCAAATGCAATATGGGCTTACACTAACATGAGAGAGCCTCAGGCACACTCACATAAGAGGCCGTCGGATAAAAAAGAGATGTCTCGAAATGCGTGCCCGTGGGCACGCAAACCGAGAAATGGCCCGAAGGCATGGAATGACATGCAAAATGAGACATGGCATATGGAATATGGAACATGCAAATTTCAGCAGCCAAAATGATGCAAAACAGCCCCCGAATCATGGCAAAATTATACCCGATGCCCGAAATAAGTCCCGAAATGCAATGGAATGGCCTACAGCTGTGTCAAACATGCACAATATGGACATGGAGTGTAAAGACAGATGCTAGGAAGTCCCTAAACTAGCATTTTTCCAGTACAAAGCATGGCCCAACAATGATCACAAGTATGGAAAAAACAGCATGCAAAAATGGGGGAAAAAAGGAGAATTACAAAGCAAGTGGTATATACAATGCTCAAACTGAAAAACACAGTTCTACAACATTAAAGAGGGGCCAAAAATATGCACATTTACAAGAGATGACATCCCCAAATTCAGTATGTAGATAGGCTAAACATAGCATGCAAAATAATGAGCCAACAAAGGCTATAACATGAGGTACCAAAACCATGCATCAAACAACCTTGGACCCTTAACAAAACATGAAGAATGGGTCATTTTAAGACACTTTCTAAGCCTGATGAAGGCTGAAAACAGAAGCCAAGAAAGCCTAACAAAGCATGCAATTTTACGGAATCAAAGATGGTATTACATGAAGTACCAAAAGTATGCACCAAATGCCTAAGACCCTTAACAAAACATTATGAGAAGGCCAAAACAAGGCTCTTTCCAGGCCTGATGAAGACTCAAAACAGAGGCCAAATAAGCTCAAAGGGGCATGCCAAATAGGAGTAGAACATGAATTCAAAGCAAGTGGCATGTAGAGCATGAAAACCAGGTTGAGCCCTTCTTCAATGTTGAATAGGGGCTCAAAATAAGCACAATATTAGTTCATGAGATGCTCCAAATCAGACCACAAATAGGCCAAATAAATCATGCAATTTTACGGAAAATATGGAGGATTACAAGAAAGTGCATGATAGAGAGGCCAAACATGATTGAGCCCTTCTTCAAAGTTGAAGAAGGGTTCAAAATAGGCCCACTCACAGTATATATCAGGCTCGAAAATGGATCACTCAAAAGCCAAATAAAGCATGCAAAATAATGGCATAAAGAGTGATATTGAAAGAGGTGTATCAAGGGGCTCTCAAATGAGGTTGAACCCTTCTTCAATTTTGAAGAGGGGCTCAAAATAAGCCTAAAATCAGTAAGGGTCGGAGCCCAAAACTGAGAGCAAGTAGGGTAAAGAATTGATTCAAAATTGTGCTAGAAAAAGGGAATTAGAGTCTTACCCTTAGAGACAAGTCTTTTGTTGCTTCTTGGCTTCAATTTGTTGGTCCTTAGCCTTTGAAAAACCCTCCTTTGGTGCTGGAATGGAGGTGGTGATGGTGAGGCTTAGGGTTGATGAAGGAATGGCCTAGAACCTTGAAGGTTTTTGGAGCTTTTGGCTATGGAAATGGAGGTTTTGGAAGATGAAGTCTTAAGATCAATTTTTGTAACCCTAACAAAGGAGCTCCTCAGCCCCTTAAATAGACCAAAAAGGGTGTAAAAGGGGAGGGAAATGCACCCAAGCTTTCCCTCCCAAAATATCCCTCGGAGGATCAAGATATTTTGAAAAACAGCTGGACAGCTGTAAAGTGGCCAAAAGCAGGAAGCAGGCCGGCCAGGTGGCTTTCTTGAAGGTGGCCGGCCGGCCACCCCAACTGGTCGACCAGCCACTCTCCCTGGCCGGCCGGCCATGGCCAAAAATGGAACAGAACAATTACTGGCCGACCACCACATTTTGGTGTCCTCCCATGTGTGTAGAACAAGGCCCCAAGGTTGGAATTTGGCAACCCTGAAACAGGAGTCACAACATTGAACTTGAAGGAGAGGCTCAAAAGTGAAAATCACAATTACTGGCCGACCACCACTTTTTAGGGTCCTCCCATGTCCCCTCATCACAAATATGTAGTCTCGGCTCGAAGAAAATACCCCTAGGGTGTTCAACATTAGCCCGGAAGTGAGAAAAACGGGCGCCGGAGGAGTGAAACTGGTTTTCTGAAACAATTGCTGGCCTCCCACCCTCCAGTGATCTTCCTGGTGCTAAAACAGAGGTACCTGCCAAAATTGAACAAAAACTAATGCAAAACGAAAGCTCGGGGACCAAAACCGCGCGGTTCGGGGTCCCGGAAATGGGCTGCAGACACCGAAAGTGGTGTTCGGCCACGAAGCAGGTATCAGAGGCCCCAGTGTCCCTCGGTATGATAAAACAGAGGCACTCGCCGAAAATGAACAAAAATCGATGCAAAATGAATGCTCGGGGCCCAAATCACGCAGTTCGGGGTCCCGAAAATGGGCTGTAAGCACCGAAAGTGGCGTTCGGCCACGAAGTGGGTATCTGAGACGCCAGTGTCCCTCGGTATGGAGTAAATGAGATGCATGCCAAAAACCGGAGAAATCGGAGATGGTTGGGCGGTCCCGAACCGAGGCACACGGCCTGACGGTTCCGAAAACCGGGAACCGGGCTCCGAAATGGGCAAAATGGCCTACGGCCACGAAATGTAGCCCACGGCCACTGAGAGATAGTCTATGGGACCACTCCCTCCCCTCAGGAAAGAAAACAGAGAAAACCGAGTCTGGTTCGCAAACCGAGACAAGGCACAGAAGAGAGTTCAGGAGTCCGGAGGCAGGGCGCACGGCCGCGACTCTGAGACTTCTGAACGAGCACGATATGCAACATCACCGAGCGCTCAATCGGTGACGTCTGAGTCTTAAGGTCGGTCAAAAATGGGGTGTCTACAGTTGCCCCTCTTTGACAGAACTCGGAAGTCAAGAAGTGACGGGAGTGAATGTCAAAGCCCAGAGACGACCCATTTTTGACAAGGCCGAAGACTTAGACAATCATACAAGATGAACAGAGATGTGCCAGCAGGCGTGCCCGCAGGCAAAGGGGGCAAAATGCAAAATGACATGCACAGAGCCAGGTGATCACGCAAGTGCAACAAGCTGTAATGAAGCAAGTATTAACAAATAGATGCAACAGTTTTAAGCACGGATGCAAAGCAACAACTACATTTCATGCAGTTAGGAATGCGGAGAATTATTCAATTCTCGTCGCGTCTCACACGGAGAAGATACGATACCTGCGCGATTCGTCTAGTCGCACCAGCCTCAAATGAACCGTACATACAATATCGTGCCTGCAAAATAGAGAAATTCAACAAGAACAATATGCCAACAACATATATTCAATGTGATTCCTGTGATTCTGAAAGTTTGACACACTCAGTGTCGGCGAGTGGATGCATCACAATGCGAGAAAAGATAATGCGTGACAACATATGCTCAAGCATAGAAGTATTGTACACCAAGAAATCACGCATGACAATGCAAAACATTCATGAGCATGCAAATTATGAGCCAAATAATGCAAAACGAGCACAAATCAGGGTGCCTGTTTGTTGCGCAACAACGAGCTGGGAAACGCGCATTTCGGCGACGGCAACTCGATCGCGGCCTCTGATTCACCTCCCGGAGAGGTCACAACATGTTTAAAAAGGATACACTCTGATTTTGATGAATAATGATGAGACACATGTCAGAAATTGCAATTGAAGTTCCGGTGGAGCAATTCGGCGCCAAAAAGTGCACTTTTCTTGAACTTTTTCAGGTCCCGGGAACTCCGATTTTCCTCAAAATTTGCAGAGAGGTAGGGGAGGGGGTGGGGACCATGGTCGGCCAGCTCATTGCCCTAGGAGAGGCCATCGGCCAGGGGAGGAAAAGCAAATGGCCGGCCAGCCAGAAAAGGTGGCCGGCCAGCCACCTGCCAAAAGCAGGGGCATTTTGGTCATTTTGGAGATTCCTATATATACACTTGCCCACTCACTCCGAAATCACACCCACAGCCGTGAAATCTTCTTCTCTTGCTCCCTAAACCATTTTCTCCTTCAAATCTGCATTTTATATGCGTCCTCCGGCCTTCCACGCAAGTTGTTTTCGCGAAATCTTCTAGCGTTAAGCACTTTGAGCCGACTAAATTTTGATTCCGGGGCTTCTCTTCTCATTGTCATCACTTGAGGTAAGTTTGTCTCATTATTTGGAAGATTTTTCCGGGAGTTGACTTTTGTTGACTTTTCATTTCCTGAGAGTTGACTTTTGTTGACTTTTTCCAATTTTGGCTCATTTTGCTCATTTTTACTTCTCTTTGCAGATTTCTTGACATGGCGGGTCATTTCCCTCACGGTGGAGGTTTTCCGGCGCCGGAGATGATTTTGATATTATGACATTGCCCCCGAGGGTTCGCCCTTTTGTTCCCGATCGATACGCCCCAGCGGTACATAGGCTTCCGCGAGCCGTTTTCCGTCATTTCCCCGAGTTCAACGATCGGGTACCAGGGGATCTTCTTCTGCGAGAGCCGGAGCAGCACCTCTCCCACGATGCAGAGGTATTTTACTTTATTTTCTGTATCTTTCGTGCATTTTGTACCTTTGCCATGCTTAGACACACAGTTTAGCTTATGACATGGTACTTGCATCCTGAGCATGTGACTTAGCCACTTGAATTTCATGAACACAGCTCATTGACTGATTGTGAACGCACAGTACACATTAGTTAGAAATTGAACACACGGCTCAAACATTGATTCACCGAACACACAGCCCGAAGTTGAAAATGAGCACACAGCACATACTGACTAAGAGTAGAACACACAGTCCCAAACTCAGATTTTCTGAACACGCAGCCCAGATTTGAAGCGAACACACAGCCCACTGATTAAGAGTAGAACACACAGCCCTAAACTCTGATTTACTGAACACACAGCCCAGATTTGAAGTGAACATACAGCCCACTGATTAAGAGTAGAACACACAGTCCCAAACTCTGATTTACTGAACACGCAGCCCAGATTTGAAGCGAACACACAGCCCACTGATTAAGAGTAGAACACACAGTCCCAAACTCTGATTTACTGAACACGCAACCCAGATTTGAAGTGAACACACAGCCCACTGATTAAGAGTAGAACACACAGTCCTAAACTCTGATATACTGAACACGCAGCCCAGATTTGAAGTGAACACACAGCCCACTGATTAAGACAGCCCACTGATTAAGAGTAGAACACACAGTCCCAAACTCTGATTTACTGAACACGCAGCCCAGATTTGAAGCGAACACACAGCCCACTGATTAAGAGTAGAACACACAGTCCCAAACTCTGATTTACTGAACACGCAACCCAGATTTGAAGTGAACACACAGCCCACTGATTAAGAGTAGAACACACAGTCCTAAACTCTGATATACTGAACACGCAGCCCAGATTTGAAGTGAACACACAGCCCACTGATTAAGAATTGAACACGCAGCCCAAAATTCTGATTTACTGAACACACAGCCCAGATTTGAAGTGAACACACAGCCCACTGATCAGGAATTGAACACGCAGCCCAAAATTCTGATTTACTGAACACGCAGCCCAGATTTGAAGTGAACACACAGCCCACTGATTAGGAATTGAACACGCAGCCCAAAACTCTGATTTTCTGAACACACAGTCCAGATTTGAAGTGAACACACAGCCCACTAATTTAGAATTGAACACGCAGCCCAAAACTCTGATTTTCTGAACACACAGCCCAGATTTGAAGTGAACACACAGCCCACTAATTTAGAATTGAACACGCAGCCCAAAACTCTGATTTTCTGAACACACAGCCCAGATTTGAAGTGAACACACAGCCCACTAATTTAGAATTGAACACGCAGCCCAAAACTCTGATTTTCTGAACACACAGCCCAGATTTGAAGTGAACACACAGCCCACTGATTAGGAGTAGAACACGCAGCCCAAAACTCTGATTTTCTGAACACACAGCCCAGATTTGAAGTGAACGCACAGCCCACTGATTAGGAATTGAACACGCAGCCCAAAACACGGATTTACTGAACACGCAGCCCAGATTTGAAGTGAACACACAGCCCACTGATTCGTACATAGCTCATTCATTTCATTTGCACACAGCTTCTTCATTTCATTTGCGCACAGCTCGTTTTTACTGTGTACTGAACACACGTATCCATTCTGAATGCAGGTTGGTTCTCGCACCGTGCGAGGGTATGGCTCCACCGCCGCGAGGGAGTGGTATGCTGAGCTTCCGGAAGCTGTCCGAGACTTGGTTGACTTTACAGGATTCGGACCATTCTGCAGGGGGTTATCTCACTGTCTTATCAGTAGGACATTGTTTGCTGCTCTGGCGGAGAGATGGTGGGACACCACCAATTCTTTCCATTTTTCTGCGACCGGGGATATGACCATGACCCCACTGGACTTCGCTGTACTCACCGGCCTAGACATAGGCGGTGGACCCATTCCCTACGACGAGGATATGGGTCAGTGGGAGGCTGCTTGGATGCATCTATTGGGGGCACTCCCGCCTGTAGACAGAGCTTCCGGGAGGGTTCGGTATACTTGGTTCTCTTCCCATTTCCGGCGGCCACAGATGGAGCCTGAGTCTCCCGAGGAGGTCGAGCAGTATACCCGTGGTTTCCTCATGTTCCTCTTTGGCACCACTCTGTTTGCTGATAGAGGGAACATGGTCGGGCTGTATCTCTTGAGTGCCCTAGTAGACCTATCATAGGTCAATCAGTATGATTGGGGCGGCGCTGGCCTGGCTACCATTTATTGTTACATGAGCGCAGTCTCTCGCGCGCGGGGGACTTACTCGGCGGCTACTGGAGAGCTTGGGAGGTACATTCTGTCCTCTTGATTTACATTTTTGCCCCTCATTACTTGTTTACTGCACACACGGCGCACTTTGCATTCTGTATTCTGCCTTTAGCACTTTGTATTCACATTCCGCACTGCTTTTCTCAGCTATGGGTATATGCATATTTCCCCATATTAGCCCCGGAGATGGAGGTGGCAGGACCTCCTATGACTCCGTTTTCATTGATGTTTGAGGGCGAGCACCTATCGAGGCCTCGAGAGACTCTCTTCTCTCTGCGACAGTACTTCGACACCGTGCGCGCGACAGAGGTATTTCAGAACTCTCAGTTCCTTTCATTTTCATCTTTGATCTGCTTTGTATTTCTTGATTTCTGATTGATTTGTACACTGGTTATCCGCAGATCACCTGGCAACCCTGCAGTCTTTGGCGACGATCTCGAGAATCAGTACCCCGGAGGGTCGACTAGTTCCCAATATAGGTTCCTGCTCGAGGGACCAGTCGGCAGGGCTTGGTTCCTGGGGGAACGCTTTCAGCGTCAGGTGTGGGGGTATGATTCTCAGGACCCTCCTGCTGTGCCTCCACCCACTATGCGGACTGTCGACAGGCTATCTACTGAGGAGGTCACTAGGGACATGCAGGGCACCGATGCTTTATTACATCTCATTGAGGGGAACTACGCCACCTATCGCCGCATATATCTGATGCCCCCCTTGACGGGAGTACGGGCTCCACCACTGAGGCCCACTGGCGCACCATCTTCGAGTCGTGCCCGGGCTGCAGACATCCCCTCTTCTAGCAGGGCTGGTGCATCTAGAGGTAGAGGCAGTTCGATTCCTCCGATCCCTCCGACTCTCGATCATCCTGGGTGGCCAGATATGCCGACTGAGTTGACGAGTTGGCAGTATGGGACTACTTCTCCGATTCCGATCCCTATAGAGCCTCCGATGCCTGGTCACAGATATGTCAGAGACCCTGATTCACCACCGGTATGTTTTACAGCTTTGATTTATCAGTCGGACATTTGGACATCCATTCCTTTACTGATAGTTTTGCATTCGTGTCTGTAGCCTCCAGTTGAGTACATGGACGAGATGCTTGGGATGCTAGCCTCACTTGAGGGATGGTCCTACGTAGAGAGGCGCAGATGTCCGTCATGGGCTTCCAGGTTCCCTTCATCTCTCTTGCATTTATCATATTTGTGATGACATGCTGGTTTTTAACATTCTATTGCACTGATAGGCTGCGTAGAACACATCTGGCACACACCCCACTCACATACTGTACTTGTACCTGCTTTTTATGTTTGGACTGATGTATTGCACTTTTCATTTTCAGATGCCTCCCGTATATGTTCCGACGCGAGGTGGGCCACCCGGGCCTTCTCAGAGAGGTCGAGGTGTTAGACCTACTCGAGGTACTGGGCCCCGAGGAGCTGGGCCATCCAGGCCTTACCGAGGAGCTCGAGGAGCAGGGTCGTCTCGCAGACGCAGGGCACCCATTGTCGAGGATGAGGAGGAGGAGGAGGTCGCAGACCGTGTGTCAGAGACATCTCCTGGGGAAGGAGGCTCCGGTCTTGGTTCCGGGAGCGGAGGCGAGGCTGAGGGAGATCCGGAGGATGACAGCTCTGATCCGGATGGTGATGATGGTGCAGAGGTTGTTCCGCAGAAGAGGATGAGAGGGCCTCCTCATTCCCGTTCCCGATGATACTGATGTTATTTCCTGCTTTATTTTACTTTTTGGCTAGTAGTTTGTAGCACTTTGCATATTATTAGGCAGTTTTATTTCCTGTAAAACTTGTACCTTTATTTTGTTGTAAAACATGATGGAATGAAACAGCTTTTTGAAAAGATGTTTGTATTTGAAATTCTTAGCATCGCATCGCATCATTTTGCACAAAAATGGAATCGAATGGAAATGTGCCTTGTGTATTTACCGGGTCAGGTAATGAACCGACGCAACAAATCAAAACAACTCGACTCACTAAGAAATAACAGAATCTTAGCAAGTTTACAACTCGATAAGCAAAGTACAACAATGTTAACGACTCAATAGACAAGACTTAACAAAATTGTGTAACCAAAAAGTAACAATTCAAAACACAAAATGCGACAGCTCGACAAAACTTACAACTCGATAAACAAAACAACAACTCGATAAGCAAAATACAACAGAACAAACTTCGGACGGACAATCCGGATGATGGAACGCACCCGTAACTGAAAGAAATGGAGGCCTTCGACATTCCCGATGCATGAAAGTGCTTCAAACTTCCTTCCGGCGGGCAAAACGGGACCAACGCGCGGCCGAAAACATTTTGCATTTGGAGACTAGAGGGTGGCCGGCCTACTAGAATAGATGGCCGGCCGGCCACCTCCTCCGTAACCTCCAGAAATTTGACACGTGTCCTTTAAATAGTGTTTTGCCCCTCTATAAAAGCCCCACCCTTGAACCTTATTCATTTCATCACCTTTCCTCACAAAAATGGAGGCATTTCTCGCAGAAAATCTCACATCTTGGATTTCTTCTTTAGATGGCTCGGAGAAGTTGAACTTCCGGGGTTTTGGCTTGAATGCACTGTT
>CM069909.1:62778001-62820455 GCA_036172215.1 Camellia granthamiana
GAAAAAAAAATATCATGAAATGTTTCATGAATTTTTTTTATCTATTGATTAGTGTGTGGTGTTTTATTGTATTTGTAATCCGAGGGTGTAGAATCTTTCATAATCATTTTTCTTGATATTTTCTTCATAATCCCTAACATTACTCTTGCAAGTAACAATATAATGAGAAATAATGATATTGATGATAATGATAAGTTTTGGCGAGATAGATTGAAATTTTGGAATAAGAAAGAAGATAAAGAATAAATAATTAAAACTTTAAAACGAAGATGAAAGAACTTGAATAGAAAGAATACATATAAATTATTAGGATGTACCATGAGAAAAACACTAATATTTTATTTTAAAATTCAATATGTATTATTCTTATTAGGAAATTAACATTAAGTATAATATAAATTAAAATTTTAATTGAAGATACTAAGGCCTCGTTTGGAAACAGGTTTTTTTAGTAACTTTTTAATTTTTTGAGTGAAATATGATGTGTAAAAAAAATTCATATGTTTGAGATAATTTTTTAATTTTTTACGAAAAGATATACAAAAAGTAAAGAGAAAAGAGAATTTTTGATTTTTTTATATAAATTATTAATTTTTTAATTTTTTCAGTGATATTTTAACTTTTAAAACTAAAAAATGATATTGCTAAATAAGAGCTAATGTATTATTTAAGTACAAATATAATCACTTTAGAATCACCCAATTTTATGCCATACAATTAAGAAAGTTCGATAGCCCTTGTCGTTTGAGCTGGAGGGGCCCTCCCGACTCCAATTCTATTATTTTAATATTAATTTAATTTTTAATCTTATTTTATCATATTGTGACACTATTAATTTCAAAAATGATTGAGACTCTCAAATTTGAAGATTCCATAACTCCCAAAATGATTTGGGACCACTCATGTATTTGTTGTTGTTGTTGTTGGTTTTTTTTTTTTTTTTTGTTGCTTCTCTATCTCTCTCACATGAGTGATTCAAATCATTTTAGAAGTCATGAAAAATTACAAAATTAAGAATCTCAATCATTATTATTTTAATTTATACCTGATTTATTTTGTGTTCGCGCGCCACGTTAAATTTCTTTACCCATAGTTAAAAAGACAAGTGCATATGATAAAATTAAAATTTTTTGGTACAAGTTAAATTTCATGTTCTACTAGATCAAATTATTTAAACAGTTTTTTTAATTCAAAATTAATTCTATTTAGTCCTTAAAATATTATTTTACATATTTTTTTGTTTAACGAATGCACAATATTCACGTTAGAAGACAGTCAAACCTAAATTACTAATTTTATGTATGATTCGAGTCGTATTATCATGTCATGTCGAAAATACTCACCCTTAGTTCACCTAATATAAATCGTTCATTGTAAAACAATTAATTCAATAATTGTAGTAATATAATTTCATTATATTCGTTTTTAAAATTAAATGATAAGTATGATTTTAAAAATAAATGATTTATTTTATTAAACACAAATAAGAAAATTATATAAACCATCTATTTTGTTTGAGTAAATTACACCCACCTCTCCTAAAGTCTTGGAAAAATACAAGTAGCCCACACATTTAACAAAATCACATTGGCCTCCTTTAAAGCTATAATTCAAATAACAACTAGGTGATTTTTCATTAATAATTTATTAGTTGTACGAATGGAAAAAAAAAATGATATTTTCATATATTTTTAACTAAAATGTATATTTATTTTATGGATAAATTACACTGACACCCCGTGAGATTTATATTTATTATAGTTCCCCCCTCACCTTTTGGAAATTACATCTCCCCCCTAAGGTTTAAAGTTTCATTATAGATTCCCCCATCAAAAATTTAATTTTTTTTAAATACCAATTTTTTCCCTCACTGGGTAAATTTCATTGACACCCTTCACATTTTAGAAATTACAATCCACTCCCTCAGGTTTAAAATAGCATTACCAATTATTCCCTCGGTTAGTATTAATTGGGAAAAAAAATTCATTGAAAAAAAAAAATTAATTGGAAAAAAAAATAAATTGAAAAAAAAAATAAATTGAAAAAAAATTTTGTTAGTAAAATTTTTAAATTTCTGTTTAAAAACTAACATAAACTCATTTTTTGAATTTACGTTTTTTTCCTCAAATTTACGAACTGAGACAACCATTTATAAACCAAAAAAAATTATTAAACAAGTTTTTTATGACAGTTTTTTAAAATTTTTATAAATATAAATTGAAAACTAAAAACAAAAATGGTTACCAAACAGGCTTCAGATGGTAAAAATGTCGTAAAATTAACAAATAATTATATAAGTTACCAATGTAAGAAATGATTTATCAAAAGATTCTTAGGCTATATATGGTTTGATTTTTAGATTTTTTTTAAAAAAAATTAAAAATTAATCTAGTTAAGAATAAAAAAAAATAAAAAATAATTATTATTTTTAAATAATTTTTATCTTTCTAGTGGTTAGAAATAATTTTTTTACAAATTAAATTGAAACAGCCATACGTATGTATATAACGTGTCCAAAAATTAAAATGGTAATTATTTTTTTATCCTTAAATGATAATTATTTTTTATTTTTTATTTCTTAACCAAATTAATTTTTAATTTTTAAATTTTTTTTCTAAAAATCAAAACCATACATAACTTAAGAATCTTTTTATAAGTAATTTTTTTACGTTAGTAACTTATTTAATTATTTGTTAATTTTACGACATTTTTACCATCTGAAGCCTATTTGGTAACCATTTCGTTTTCAGTTTTCAATTTTATATTTACAAAAATTTAAAAAACTATCATAAAAAACTCATTTGATAATTTTTTTAGTTTATAAATGGTTGTCTCAGTTTGTAAATTTGGGAAAAAAGCGTTAATTCAAAAAATGACTTTACGTTGGTTTTTAAACCAAAAAAAAAATTCAATTAATTTTTTTTTTTCAATTAATTTTTTTTTCAAATAATTTTTTTTTTCCAATTACTTTTTTTTTTCAATGAATTTTTTTTTTCAACTAATACTAACCGAGGTGGGCAATTGGTAATGCTACTTTTAAACCTTAGGGAGGGGATTATAATTTTTAAAATGTGAGGGGTGTCAATGTAATTTATCCAATTGAGGGCAAAATTGGTATTTAAAAAAAATTAAATTGTTGCGGATGGGAATCTGTAACAAAACTTTAAATCTCAGATAGAGAAATGTAATTTCCAAAAGGTGATGGGGGGGAACTGTAATAAACATAAACCTCAGGGGGTGTCAGTGTAATTAATCCTTATTTTATTTATGTCAGCCCACCATATGCATTAATTTTAGTTGTTTTATACTGAAAAGGAAGTCAGTGTAATTATATTAAAAATAGGCTCTGGCTTCTCTCCAGTCCAAAATTGGATTAAAGTGTGCTATTGGGCCCATGTGGGCCCACTACAGAGCCTACATTAATGATCTGAATCGTTTAATATGTAGTGCCAAGTACTTCATCCCTACAAAAAAATGCATTGATTGGATATTGATAGCACTTGATCAAATTAAATTTATGACAATGGTAAGTATGATTTTAAAAATAAATTTTTGATACAAATATAATCTAATCAAGTAGTTATTGATATTCGATCAACATAAATTTTTTTAGAGAAATGAAATACTAAGCGAACTTTACACATTTAATGGCATTAAGACGGACCCAAAATGGACCGGATTGAACTGTCCAATTAAAATAACAAACGAAAGAAAGGTCAACCCCTAAAAGTATAACGCTGGTTATATTTTTTTCAGAGGTAAAGTGTAATTTATCCATTTTATTTTTTCGTTTATATAATTTGCTTTAGTGCATGAGTCAATTTTATTGTGATATGCTTCTTAAGCAATGATGTTGCTTTTGTCTTGATAATAAATTCTGTATGTACTTTTTCTCTTCTGTTTTGCATTTATAAATTTGTTTTCTATCATAAAAAATATATATTATGACATAGGTGAGCTTATAGGAGTGTTTGGTCCATCACTTAGAGCCCAATACATAATTCAAACACCAAAAATCCAACAGTGCTGGAGCTCAACGTCAGTGCTGGAGCTCAACGTGACATTAAGAACCAATGACATCCAGGCAGCTGTCAAGAGTAGAACCAGCCACATCAGCAGACAAAGATCCTGCAAAGTTATTGCACCACACATCAGCCATTAATGACGTTCCCCTGCAGCATTTATTGCGATAACCCCTCCCCATCGGAACAGAACGGCCTCACCATGAACAAGACAAGTTAGGACATAGACTTCCGACCAACGTGACAGGTCGGAAGGGACAAGGAAATGATTAGTAGAGGATATAAGCGAGTTTCGAAGACAAGAAAAAGATTAAGCTTCTCTATCACTAATCTATCCCTACACACCATCTCTCTCTCTAACTTGCTCGCCGGAGGGTTCGCTGGAGGACTCCTCGTTCCCCGTTGAACTCTTGTGCAGGTCTCTCCGTGGGCTTGGCATTCGGGCACCAGTTTGGGAAGCGTGGATCAAACCGACCCGTTCCGTCTGGAACTCACGGTATCATCATATTATATACCAGATTGAGCCGTCAAATTTTTTTTTTTTTTTAAATAAAAAAATTCTGAATGTTTAATGAAGGAAATCACTATTGGACCTCCGTAAGCACTGAGCATCTGGGCCAATCTCATTCTGTGGGTGTTCATTTTGTCTTTCCAGTTATGAATTACGTCCCTCTAGTGCTTTTGGAACTTGAAAGACATCTCTATTTGCAATTCACACCTATTTAGGTGGATAAGTTAATAATCCCCACGCACAAATAAAATGAAATTAAAATTTTAAAAAAAAAATCAATGACACTTGGAAAAACACTTTGCCATGGTCAAAATTTGGCATATCCTTAAAAAAGTGACATAATAAAACTTGGCATATCCATTTTATAGTTCTATGGTTTAAAGTGATTCTGTCCTCTTGTGTGTATTTTCTTTTAATATGTTTTAACAGTTGAAGTAAGGGTATTCTGGTAATTTCACATTCTATGTCTTACTGTTCTACTCTTTATGTATTTATAATTGATGGGGAGACGAGTATCTTTATATCTTGTAATACTTTTGATCATAGGGACAATTGCTCCAGCTGTGAACATTACTCTAGTTTGAGATTGTAATTTTGAAATAACAAATTAATTGTTTCTTATTTTATTTTCGTTTGTGTTTTGTTTCTCACTTATCCAGAATAGATATATCAAGTTCTAACATTAACTTTATCCCTTGTTATTGTTTTAGGACCATTTGAGAATGCCTAATAAGGAGGCAAGGATGATTAGACAAACAACTCCACAAAGAGGATGGAGAAAGTACAGGACCACCAAGAACATAAGTGCTTCAGTGGGGGACAAGGGACAACTAGGACTAGAGAGTGTAATTTGCTACAATGGAATTGCACCCAAAAAAAATAAAATAAAAATAAATAAAACTTTTCTTAAAATTTAAAAAAATTATATTATATATAATTATACTAACCTTTATTGAATTTGAATAGCAATTTGAATAAAGATGGATAAAGATGGGTAATATCCATATCCATAGTAAGGTGTGATGCTGTGTCACTGCCAGCATATAAATCACTAAAATTGTATTTATATCATGAATTTGAATAAGAATTTGGAAAGAAAAAGAAGAAAAGAGAGAGAGAGAGAGAGAGAGAGAGAGAGAGTATGAAATCTAATTATATTTCATTCTCATTTTATTGATATTTTTTTCTTCTCTTTTTAAATTTATATCCAAAATTTATGATTCAAATATAACCCAAGAGTTCGATCTTCGTTTCAAAATGTTTCAGTATGGCCTAGTGGCAATTTTGTCGTTAGTTTTAAGGTAAAAGTTCAATCCTTTTCTTTTGCAATTAATTACATTATCCTTTTCTTTTGGAATTAGTTAGATTAAATAATCAATTTTTATTTGTATTTGTTTATGAAAATGTTGCACATATATTTTTTTTTTTTTACCAAACATTTTTATCACTCCGCATAAAGAGAATAGATCCCATGCATATTCGTACTTTCGTCCTTCTCATGACTTAAAAGTGATTCTCTTATAAACAATGGCATTGTTGACTTTAAATATTTTAAAGTTTTTGGATAGGTTAAAAATTGGCTGGCTTCACCAAATTTCACAGGTGGTATTTGCTTCACTAAAATGATTTTGCTTCACCCAATTAAGCAGTCATTTTCTTTGTTTTTGTTTGGGGTAGAATCTGACCACTAATCTGAGAAGAATCTTCTTCTCCTTGACATATGGAAACATTGTTGATATCCTAATGAATCCATCGAGATATAAGCATTTATGCATGCAAGATTGCCCGAGATCTATTGAAGTTAATACTTGCCCTAGTTATGTCATCAATTGGGAGGACACTTCGATAATAAAGTCAATAATAATTTTTTAGGACACTCTATAGCATTGAATACTGAAAGCTAATTATGTTCTGCATCAGCGAGTTGTGAACTTTTGTATAGAAATGTCTTGCTATCTCCTTACGTGTCGTTATTGACCTAAGACTATCTCCTAGTCGAATTGGGATAAATTTCCTCAAAGTCCCCAACCTTGTTCAACCAACTAGTTGTATCCCTACTAAGAGGACTCACGATCTAGGAGTCATATCTCTGCTGACATTTGGCCTATATCACGACCTCAACCAATATCTTTTCACGACATGGCATCTTAGTCGAATGTCATGCCATGTACATGAGACCTAATCACTTGTATTTAGATTTTAGAGGTGACAACATGTGGTAAAGTTTAGATCATATTTAGCATTTTTCATATATTTTTGGACAAATTATACTAACAATTCCTACAATTTACCTCTTATGTCATTTTGGTCCTATAGTTTTAATTTGCTCAATTTTAATCCTCAATTTTTTATTTTGTATCATTTTAATCCAATTATTAACACCGGTTAAAATTGTTGATGGAAAACAAACACGTGAGATACACATGACTAGGGGTGTTCACGGTTCGGTCTTGGACGGTTTGGACCCGCCCGCATATATGCAGTTTGGGAAAAATTCAACTGGCAACCACCGGTAGTGCGAGTTGCGGTTTGTACGGATAGGGTTCGCGGATGTGCGAACGGTTACGGACGGCTTGAGTTGGATTTTTTTCAATTTCCAAATTCAATTTCAATTTCCAGATTTAATATAATATAAGATTGATTTCAATTTCAGGAGTAATTAACATATTCAATTTCCCCTCCATAAAGAAGTAGATTCAATTTCCTACAATATTCACAGAGCAAATAAAAACAAACAGAAACAAAACATTCAAAAACAATGTTCTCTATAACATTTCTTTTTGTATCATGCAATTAGGGTTTGGTGTGTTGGCCACTAATATCTAGGATAGGATGAATAAAATCAACGGTTCGGCTTTTTTTATAATAATAATAAATAAAAAAGACTAAATGCAGGCAGGTTCTTGCTGGTGCTGGTTAAATTCGCAACTCACTCGCAACTCGCAATTATGCCATATTCCAAATCATATCTGCCCGCATTATGTCTGCGAAACCGTCCATTTATATGCGAATCGATTCGAGTTTGGCAATTTAGATAACCCCTACACATGACCCTTTTTCAAGGACGATATAGACATTTCACTACCCTTTCCTTGTTTCACCATCTTCTTCCTCTTGGACTCTTTGCAACACAATCACCTACCACTATTGCCTTCATTCACCACCAAAATCATTCATCGCCAGTCCCAACATCAGCACCATCCACCTTCACTACACCAAGCCCAGTATCATCTGCCACCCAGACTACTAAACTCACCGCCCTGTCTTTTGCACATATCCTCCATATCCATCACCTCCATCTAACCTCCTTCATCTACCCCTATTATCTCACCATCACCAAACAACAAAGTGATAGTCAAAAAAATAACAAAGAGAGATGAGAACTATAACAATAACAAAGTGACAGACCACTAATTCCTCCAAATCAAATAGTAATTCAACCAAATCAAACAACAAATCATACAAATCAAATAAAAAAAATAACCGAAGAGAAGAGAAAAAATAAGAGACAAAGTATATTGGCAAAGAAGATTCTTTACGATCTATTGAATAGATCATCGTGATCTATGAGAAAATCGGCATCTCCCGACCCTGACCTCCATTTGTCAGCTCCTCTACGACTTCCATCTGTCAACCCCTTTCCCCCACCTTGCTCAGCTGCAATCGCTTCGGGCTTAGTTAGCCCCTTTGCAACCCCTATCTATCAGCACCTTCTTTGCTCTTTTTCAACCGTGATCCCCTAATTCTCTGTCAGAAATCTCCATCATTCTCGTTCAGCGATGACTCTCTCTCCCTCATCTTCCTTTCCCTCGACACTTCTTTCACCCGACACTTCTTTCTCCATTCTCCTGCCGTGTCACTCCTGCCTTATACCTCCAACCATAACCTGTCAGTCTTCTCAACCACACCATTTTTTCTTCTCAACACCGACAAGCCACCACATTCCCCTCCTCCTATTTTGTTTTGTTTCTCTCATCTTCTTCTTCCCAGTTCTCTCTTTAGAAAAATGAGATTTTATGGCAAAATTATAATTAGTGAACTTTGAGTTAACTCACTGATTTGGAGGCAAAAAAATAAATAGTATTGGTGAAGTTACTATCTTACGCCTAAGAGTATGGCATGTGCATCTCACATGTTTGTTTTCCGTCAACAATTTTAACCGGTGTTAACAATTGGACTAAAATGATACAAAATCAAACATTAAGGGTCAAAATCGAGCAAATTAAAACTACAGGGACCAAAATGACACAAGATGTGAAGTGCAGGGATTATTAGTATAATTTGTCCTATATTTTTTTGTTTTAACCGACTAAACACAAGAAGGGTATTCCAACGAAATGATAAATTTCATTTTAGTAAACCAAACACTGCGTATTGATGATGTGAGGTGAATGGATAAGAAAGCATACAAATTGGATGGATAACTGCTGAATTGATGTGGCAACAAGTTGTACAACCCCAATGCCTTGTCATTTTTGCGTCAGCATCCCCTTCAAAGCACAGACCATTCTTTGCTGTAAATTCAATCGATGGACGTGTCATCAACTAATCACCCCTCTGGTGGTGGTGTTGTTAATTTTTATCCTTCTTTGGCAGCTGATTTTATTATCATGGAATCAGAATTTTTGAGCATACTATTAGTATGATAACCCTAAAGTTCTTAAACTTTGAAGCATACAATTAACAAGATTTTGATGGGTGTCTTCTTCAAATGAGAAGTTAGTTTAATGGGGCACCTCATTCTTGAAGAATCTCACTGGTTGCAACTTTTTCTCCCCCTTTTTCATAACTGCTTTAGCCGTCAAACCTTTCCACGGTGTATTTTTTTAATTCAACCCGGATTACGTTTATTGCCTGTGGCAACCCGAATGACCTAATTTGTTAGGTCTGACTTGATTATTTGCATTTGTGTTTACTTTGATATGATTTTGGAGGTTTTTGATATTTAGAACTTCTAAAACATAGGCATACGTTGACGGCTTCTTTTTTTTTTTTTTTTTTTTATCAACAAAGAATAAAATCTTATTATTTTATTGATGAAAAACAGAATACAAGGGGTAACTTATGGTGCAGGCAATTGAATCTATTAGCAAAGCTATGCAACATATCCTCGTCCACCCCAATACCACTGATAACACTCTTTTGATAATTAATTTTTAAACCCGAGAGTAACTCAAAGCAACATAAAATTCTTTTGATATTCATCACTTCCTCCCAAGTAGCTTCACAAAACAAGATAGTGTCGTCCGCAAATTGTAAATGGGATATAGAAAATCCAAATTGACCTACTTGAGCTCCTTTTAAAAAATCCAGATGGTCCTACCTGGTTGGGATGATTGAACCCATTGTGATGTTTTTGCGCTCACCTTTCTTTATTGATGTATTTTGTCTTGTACTTTGCTCTATAATTTCATCAATAAAGCTTCTTTGTTTTGCCGATTAAAAAAAAAAAAAAAAAAAAAAAACTAGAATACAAGGAGTGCACAAAAATTATCAATAAAAGAAGACTAAGGTAAAAAACAGCATTATTGATTTGAGAATATATTCCAACTGAGAAAAGTTGGGGATCATGAAAATGATCATGAAAGAGTTATAATCCTTGAATTACCTTGATTAGTGTGTGATTCTTTATTCTAAGTGTAATCCAAAGGTCATAAAGTTTTCATGATTATTTTCATGAAAAGTTTTTCATGATACCTAGAATTGCTGATTCCAATTAGGTTGGGACTGAAACTTAATTAACTATTAGAACCCAAATACAGCAATGAATAATGATGTCTGGATCAGTAGATTAGGGAAAAAAATAATTGAGCAAACATTACTTATTAGTTGAACTTTGAATTAGAATAATTGTAAATTTTTTTTTTAGAAAGTTCTTTGAAAAGTTTTAAGCAAGCACCAGAGCGTTAAAAAAAATAAAAAAATAAAAAAAAAATAAACTAGGTTGAGAGTGTTGCCTCGTTGTATTTTTCCTACATAATGAAACTGCCTTCTTAGACTTCTACTCGGAATATGTAAATTATTTTGAGAATAATCCTATTTGAGAAAAATTGTACATAAAATAAATACCGAATAAGTGACCTTGCTTTATTGATGCAAGTGTGTTGTACGTTCGTTGTAATTCTCGACTTTACATCAATATATATATATTTATAATTGGATGTCCAGACTAGTTAACATGCATCTCGATTAATCTCAGGATTCTAAAATTAATGATCGGACAAACTTCCAATGGCCCCAAGGTTTGAGATGTTTAGCCTTCGTGAGATTCGAACTTGCGACGTCTTGGATGGTAAGTTCTTTGGTTGTCTTCTCCTCCTTGGAGTCATTAGATTAGTCGAGGTGCGTGTAAACTGGACAAACTTCCAGTGGCTCCAAGGTTTGAGATGTTTAGCCTTCATGAGATTTGAACTTGCGACGTCTTAGGTGGTAAGTTCTTTGGTTGTCTTCTCCTCCTTGGAGTCATTAGATTAGTCGAGATGCGTGTAAACTGGTCTGCACACCGATTATGATTTTTTATTTTTTTTTTGACAATTAAAAAAACAAAAACAAAAACAAAAATCCATCAATGAGATTTGAGGATAAGATCCAAAATCTCAAGTTTGATTACCCTATGAGACCATTGAAGGTTTGCCTAGTTAATTATTTGACTGTGAAATTAATCGAGGTGTGCACAAACTGATCTAGACAACCAATTTTGAAAAACAAAATATCATTCTAATCTTAAATTGCACATACCATTTTTTTTATCAGCAAAAGGAAAAACTTTATTAATAAAGAAGGCAAAATACAAGCAAAACTTACATCAATAAAGTTGGAAAGTGCATTGAATACCATAGTTTAATTAACAATGCCAATTAAATTGGTACTGAAAAACTAACTCAATCATGTGCTAGCACTTGACCCGATATTGATGAGGGACCAATCAAAAGCAGCCAAAAGAAAAACAAAAAGAAACAGAAGAACAACATGACAGATTAATCCCCAAAACTACAATATCACAGCCAAGGCCAAAAGACACTCCTGTGTTGCACCTTGCTACACACAATAGTAGACCTACTTCAGCTTAGAAACTATATCATGAACTGAGTACTTCAAATCTTTCAACTTTGATTTGGCCCACAAAGCAACTTTGACCTTCACCAATTCTTCTAATTCTGCAAAATTTGATTGTGCCTCTTTGAACAAACACTCATTCCTAAGTTTCCACACTGACCACATCAATACTAATATGACTACCTTCCAAATTTTCATCACCTATTTTTTTAAATTTTATACCTCACCACCATTACAAAATGCCTCCACTGAACCTGGAATGGTCCAATTCAAATTCCACCATTTTTTGTGCACATACCATTATTTTATGTGCTTGTGTGTTTGTTTTATTTTATCTACTCTAAATATCTAGTATTGCCATAACAAACTAGTAGTTATGAGTAGATAAAGAAAAAAATATGACCATAAAGTTATGTCTATAAATACCCTAAAACTCTAGCATATTTGATCATCACTTGCTCTCACTCTCTTATTCACTACAAGTTATTGCAGCCAACCTTGAGAGAACAATGGCTAGCTCTATCAAGTTCTTAATGTGCATAATCTTGGTCTTGCTTTCTTCTGCAACAACTACAGGTCGTTCTCTGAAGCCAATTGGGGTTGCCAGAGAAGCATTCGAAGTCCAGTTTAGGAGAGTGCTCGCAAATCAAACAAACTCCATTGATTATCCGGATAGAGAGAGTCCGGGTGGACCCGACCCGCATCACCACACTAGGCGGCTTTATTGATTTGCAGCAGAATCCGATCACTAAACCGGACACAATACTCTCATATGAGATGGGTGAACCCTACAAATGTATAGGTCCCACTTCATATTGTGTTCAGTATTGTGTTCGAATTTTATGTATTTGTAATGAATAATATAAGTATTATGAAAAAAAATATCATAAAAAATTTTATGAAGATTCTTCACTCTTGTATTACACACACAATAAAACTTCACACACTAATCAGAGGATGAAAAATCTTAATGAAATATTTTGTAATATTTATTTCATGATACCTAAAATTATGGTTTTTTTTTTTTTTTTTTTTTTTGATTTATCAGCATCTAGCATTAGTTGAGATCGAAAGTTTGTAAGTATAGATTTGTAGCATCCACACAGCATAAAAAGCTTGCGATTGTGTGCACTTAAAATTTTTCACTCTCTAATTAATGGCATTATGATTTTCCATCAATACATGCATGTTCATTTTGGTTTTGGATTCTTTTTATTTTTAAATAATTTTATTTTTTATTTTTTATTTTTTAAGCAAGGAGTATGAGTGGAAGTGGTATGGTTAGATTTATTTCCAATGGTAAAACCTAAAACCTTTGAATCAAAGTCAATCACGTGCTCCGAATTTTTCAATGATTGCAAACAATTAGGATTATAAAATAAAGCTCAAATCGTATTTAATTTGCTAAAAATCATTTAACAAATCAAATTTAAATTTACTTTAAATTTATTAATATTTAGTTAGTTAAAAATCATTTGAGATCAATTTGTTATATAAACGGGACAAGTTAAAATTCCTTAGTAATCGGCTCATTATAATTCATTTGAGATTTTCTCTTGAATTCATTAACAAAAGTTTGGAGGAATTTCTTTTTTTTTTTTTTGATCAGTCAAATAAACTTCATTGATAAGATCAAAATGTACAAACATAAGGATTACATCAACAAAGAAGAAGGATAGCAAAGAGCATCATAGAAGGTCATTCACCATCACAGCAAATGCCTAACCGATCATATGCTACACAGCCCCAAATTGGAGAGAAACCAACCAACAAATAGAAAACAACAACCAAAACTGCTGCAAAACAGAGTTGCTCTGTCTGAAGCTACTGGGCTCAACCCAACTCATTGCATCACTACTCCTCCAAGGCACAATCTAATCTGCCTTATATTACAAATGAAATCATTGATTGTGAAATTAAAATCCTTTAGATGTGGATTCAACCACACAGCAATCCTAGTCTTGATGAGCTCATACACCTCATAGCAATTTGGGTTAGTGTCACGACCCAAACCCGCCCCTATGGGTTTAGCACCGTAACCGGCCAGTAATTCGAGATTACCGAAGGCCTACTGGACAGTAATACAGTAAAACAGAGTACAGGGGCATGGCGGAAGCCAATACAGTAAATAAACGATGTCCAATGAGCTGTGACAGTCTGTATGCCAAAAGATTTTTCATACATTTATACGGAACAGTACCAAACAGTATGCACAATATTTACAATAGACAGTATACAGTACAGAGACTTAATCCCTATTAAGCAGTACGGTAACGGTCTATACAGTATCACAAAACAGTACAAGACAGTCGGGGAAGTAAAAACGCCCCTAAGCCCTAGCTTGGCAGGCTCGGAACCTCGCAGTGAGGCACATTGGTTGGCTTGACAAAACTGGGACTCTACCCCGACGCTTCTAGCTTTGATCCGGTGCCAGTACACCTACATATATATATGAGTAGTGAGCTAAAGCCTAGTGAATAATATAATGCATAAAGAGGTTTAGAATGAATGTCCTTACAGTAATGAAAACAGTTCATTTCAATCAGTATATCAGTTGCCCAGTACAGTAAACAGTCATATGTGGTACATCCATTAGCATAACAGTAAACAGTAGGTCTTAAGAGACCGAACAGTAATGATGGCCATCAGTCAGTAAACAGTAGTGGTCCCACGAGGGTACCGACAAAGATCTCTGTAACAGTAACAGTAAACAGTAGGTGCTAAGGATGCCACAATACAGTTCAGAATATAGGACATACATTCATTCGGTAAACAGTAAACAGTTTAGTAAACAGTTCAGTTCAGTATTCAGAAGATAATCATTTTGAACATATCTTTACACAATTGTTACTCACAGAGTTCTGGGCTACAGTAGGCTAGAGCGTCTCCTCGAAATGCCAACCCTAAACAGTACAGAATGAATACACGCTAAGCTACACAGTTGGGAAAGATAATAACTTAATCCCTAAATTTGCCTTGGTGTGTTTTACATCTATATCCTCCTTAAGATGCCTTAAATATGCCCTAGGAATGCCTAGGATGGAAAGAGGATGCAAAGATGCATTCAGAAAACATTTTCAGAAATTTTAGTGAATCAGGGTCCCGCTCGAGCGCAGGTTTCCCCACTCGAGCGGACATGCAAACAAAAGGACCCGCTCGAGCGTCAACTTCCCCGCTCGAGCGTGTCACCCAGTCCTCCGCTCGAGCATACATTCCTCTGCTCGAGCGGACTGATGAACAGTGCAAAGTACTGGATGCTCGATTTCCCCGCTCGAGCGTGAATCACTCTGCTCGAGCGGACTGTAAAACAGGTCAAAGTACTGGGAGCTTGATTTCCCCGCTCGAGCGCTACTTCTCCCGCTCGAGCGGGATGCAAAAATCTGGAAAATCCAGGTTTGTGTTCTAAGTTCAAAACCCAAGTTTCACTCACCAAATTCGATCCTCTTGGGCCCATTTTCTGGAAGACTCTATTAAACACATAGAATAACATGTTTCAAAACTCAATTTAAGAAATCAAAACCCAAGGGTGTTTAATCAAACTCATTTCCAAACCAATTTTTCAAGAACATGCTATAAACATGACATGCATGGATTCAAACTATTCCAAAGCTCCAATCTGATGCTCTAGTGAGCCAATTGCTCCAAAAACAAGGTAAAATCATGAACTTAACATAACCATGAGCATGCATGTACAATTCTCCATGGAATCAGCTCAAAAATCAACAATATAGGCATGCATGCATGAAATGGGCTCTAAAACATCATGTTTGACTTAAACCATGGCTTAGCTCTACAATTACACATGAATCATGCATGGATCAACTTAAACTCACAATTAGAGGGTTAAATTCCTTACCTAGAACTTCAATTACAAGGTGAGGTGACTTAATTTAGCAATTATACTTCAATCCTCTTAATTTCCAAGCAAGACCAAGCATAAAGAGGTGAAATCCAACTCTCTCCCTCAATCTCTCTCTCTCTTGGTTGGCAAAGACACTCAACAAGGCTGATGAAATGTTTTGTATGGCAAGGCTAAGGCTCAAATATGTTGAGGTAGTGGCCCACTAAGGGTGGCAATATGGTAAATAAAACAACTATTGTAATTTAACTCGTTTAAATCTAATTTAATCATACCTAATCAGTCTTCAGATAATTATACCATAAAATCACAGAAATTATAAGAATCATAAGACACTAGTCGGTTCCGGATTCGGCCGCCGATAAGGCCTTCAATTAACAGTTTAAACATATAAGCATGAACAGATAATCACACACTCAACAGATAGAAAATACATTTAGACAGATACAGTCAGTCAATCCAGTTCCAGATTTAGCCAGTCAGTTCAGTAATTCAGCCAGTTCAATTATCAATCATAATCATTCTCAGTTTAGCAGTAATCAGTGGTTATTCGGTAAACAGTAACGAGAGTTGTTACAGTTAGCTGCCATAAAAACATACTCATTTCTAAGTTTCCAAATTAACCACAGCACAGCCAAAGGAATAGCACTCCAAATCTTTCTTTCCAACCTCTTCATTCTCCTACTTGCCCACCACAACAGTAGTTGATCCACAGATTCAGGTAATGCCCCTTGAGTCCCCCACCAATTCAGCAAATCAACCCATACACTCCACACAAAAGGATAGCAAATTAAGACATTATTTACAGATTCAGTGGCAGCCTTACAGAACAAACAAAGGGATGATCCAGGCACTTGAAGCACACCAACTCTTTGTAAGAATTCAACTGTCTTGATTCTCTTTTTCCAAGCTAACCACCTAAACACTTGAACCTTAGGAGGGAGAAATCTCAGCCACACCAATTTACAAACCCTAAGAGTTGGGCCTAAATTATACACAACAACATTATACATTGCAGCCACAGAGAACTAACCTGAATTAGATGTTGACCAAACAGGCCTATCCACCTGGTCTAGACTCATTGCAGGACCTGCTGCCAACAGGTTTAATAGATTTTGCAGCTCCACCTCTTCTCACACATACAACACTCTTCTGAATGATAGATTCCAAACCCCTACTACATCTTTCCTATTATAGATATCTCTCAATGTATCATTTTTCTCTAGAGACAGCCTATAAAGGCTTAGAAACACATCTTTCAAACACAGTTGCTGACACCACTTATCATTCCAGAAGTTAATTCTTCTACCATCCCCAACCTTCAACTGGAAATTGTTCAGAAAGACTTCTAGCAGATTATTGCTCTGATCAGAAATAGTTGTGATTCATTTCCATAACACTAAGGAGTTACTACAAGATGTAACAGATGGCAACCAGCTATCCACTTTTAATTTATACCTGCTACATATAACCTTTTTCCATAGAGCTTCATTCTCACAACTAAACCTCCACCACCCTTTTACAAGTAAACAAATATTTACCACTCTCACCCTCCTAATGCCCAATCCTCCTTGATCCATCATTTTACACACATCCACCATCTAACTATATGGATTTTCCTCCTTAGTTCTGACCCACCCCACAAAAAGGTAGCTTGCAACCTCTCTATTTCTTTGGTAACCCCTGTAGGCATCCTAAACAGGGACATATAATACATTAGTAGTACAGATAACACAGCTTTCACAAGAGTTAATCTCTAGCAAATGACAGCAGCTTCCTCTTCCAACCAGCTAGCCTACATTTGACTTTATCTAGGACAGGCTTCCAAGTAGCTTTCTTCCTTGGGTTGGCTCCTAAAGGTAACCCAAGATATCTGAGGGGTAAAAACTTGACATTGCAATTTAAGACTGATGCAAAACAATCCATGGTATCATCTGAAACCCCCGCCCCACACACTACACTTTTATGATAGTTAATTCTTAATCCAGACATTAACTCAAAGCATTTTGACACCCTTTTCAAATTCCTTACCTCTTCAACCTCTACTGTACAGAATAATAGGGAGTCATCTGCGAACTGAAGATGGGAAAGTAAAACACCATTTGATCCAACCTTAACCCCTTGAATCAGACCTAACTCCTGAGCTCTAGACAACAATATGTGTAATCATTCAGCAACTAAGTTAAACAGAAAATGAGACAAAGGGTTTCCTTGCTTTAAACCCCTTTTGTGGACTGAATTCTTCTGTTGGTGACCCATTAACAAGCACTAATATCCTCACATATGTTACACATTCCTTGATCCATCTGGTCTATTTAGCCCCAAAACCAAACTTAGAAATCATACAGAATAAGGAACCCCAATTAATGGAATCATATGCCTTCTGAAAATCCAACTTGATAATAAGACCCTTCCTTTTTGTCTTCTTCCACCCATCAACCACTTCATTAGCTAGTAATACCACATCAAGGATGTTCCTCCCACTTAGAAACATTATCTGTGTTTCACTAATTATATGTTGCATCACTACTTTCAACCTATGAGACAATAACTTTGCTATAATCTTATATATTGATCCCACCAAGCTTATAGGCCTGTAGTTATTTAACCCCACAGGATTCTCCTTCTTAGATATAAGGGTAATGAAGGAACTGTTAATTCCTTTTACCAGCTTGCCATTCTTATGAAATTCATTCACAAAATTAACCACTTTAGTCCTCATCACTTTCCAAAATTTCTGAAAACATCCCATATTAAAGCCATCTGGCCCTGGTGCTTTATTCACATCACAATCCATCACTACAGCTTTGATCTCAGCTTCTAAAAACTCTGCTTCCAACCTGTCAAAATCACCACTTCCTTGTACTAAGTTGAAAGTCCCTCCTAGTTCAGGTCTCCCATTCCAATCTTCAAAAAAATGGCTCTGAAAATGTTAAAACACTTTGTTCTTCACATGACAAGGATCCTCTTATATCACCCCCCCCTCTGAGATAGAATTTATTTCATTCCTTGATTGTCTATATTTTGTCATGACATGGAAGAATCTTGTATTCCTATCTCTCATCAATGCCCAATTCATCTTTGACTTCTGGAGCCACAATTTCTCCACCATCTTGCTCAATCTCCACGCCTCTCCTCTAGCCTCTCTCTTCTTTCTTATTTCTGCCTCATCAAGTTCTCTAGCCTCGGCAACAAGCTCTAACCTGTGTAATTCAGCCTTTGCTGCTTTCAGCTTATTAGTAATGTTCCCAAACACCTCCACATTTCATTTCTTAAGGCCAACCTTCAAGTTCTTTAATTTTTTCAGCAAAATATACCCATCCCACCCCACTACAACAGTCTCTTTCCAGCTGTTTTGCCAAAAAGAGTAGAAGTTTTTGTGAAGGAACTATGCATTTTGAATCCTAAAGGGTTTTGGACCCCAGTCCCTCCCATCCTCTATCAGTAGGAGAGAGCTATGATCAGATAGCAATCTAGGCAAACCCCACAACTTCACATGGAATACCTCCAGCCACTTTGGATCAACTAACACTCTATCAATTCTACTCCACTTTTCACCTTCACTTGAGTTACACCAGGTAAACTTCCTACCAAGCAATGGCAAGTCTGACACTTCGCACCTGTCAATAAACTCATTAAACTCCCTCATTCTCCAATCTCTCCTTGAGCATCCTTTCATTTCATCAATGTTTCTTATTTTATTAAAATCCACACCTAGACACCAAGGCTTAGGGAAATCCTCCTTGAACTTCACTAGACTATCCCAAAGTTTCCCTCTCAATCCCACTTCATTAGGTGCATAGATATTTACAACAGTGCACTCAAAAGAGTTAAAGAAAGTACCTGGTAGTATTATAAACCTCCTATTGCTACAGCACTCTGAAATCTGGAAAACATTTGGATCCCAAACACACAGTAATCCTCCAGTTGCTCCTTTAGAATCTATAGCCATAAATTCCATATTTACTCTAGCCCATAGTAATCTAACTTCATCCTCAGATATGTCAGATTTTTTGGTTTCTTGGAACATTACCATGTCCACCTTCATTTCCTTCAATAGCTTCCTAATCTTACATTTCTTTTCCTTCTTACCCAACCCTCTTATGTTCCATGTGAGTATTATCATAACAAAACAAAATACTCCTTAGCTTCACCCCAGTTGGTGTTCTTTAAGCTCTAACTCTATCCCCCCTTCGAATTCTTCCTTGATCATTTAGCTCAAGTCCCACAATTTTATTTATCACTTCATCCTCTTTTCCATTATACTGCACTCCTAAAACCTCCCATATTTTCAATGTTGCTTAGGCTTCATTAAGTACACGCCTCCCTTTATCTATCCCATTCTCTATCGAGGCTGATAGTGAAATTGCTGCTACTGCTACTCTCCACACTGCGGCCTTTGGAACTGATCTACTTGTTGAAGCCCCTCTCTATCCATACTTTCTGAGTAGACTAAGTGAACCCTTCTTTGATAGTTGATTCCCATTTTTTATTGTATAACTAACCTTCTTCTTCCTCTTCCTCTTCTTGTAATTTGCAGGTCTATTGTTGTGCTCCACCTCATTGGCTTCAAAAACACTTGAGTTTTGCACAGCTAGCCCATTTCACCACTCCCCTCCTTAGTACTATTTGCCTGCCCCCTAAACCCATTTTTGCACTGTTGGGCTTGTTGTAGCTCATATCCCTGACTAAGCCCTTAGTTATGGCCTAGTACCACTTCTATATCTATTCCAGGTCTAGATGGACTTGCTCCCCCCCCCCCCTTAAGTTTCTAATATAGCCTGCTGTAAGTACATGATCATGCATACTCTGACTTTTCCAATTACCTACCGCAGACCCTAAATTGTGTTTTCCCATTCTCATCATGAGCCTGCATGCCTCTACATTAGTTGATAGCTCTACATTGTGGTTCCCTATTCCAACTACCAGTTTTGCTCCACTTCTAGACTCTACAATTACAGTGTCACTTCCACAACACACTTCCTGCTCCACATCCTCACTCTTACTTCCTCCAAGTGCCTTGAGGTCTATGGCCACATCATCCATCAATGCCAGAGCATGGTTTGAGTCATCATCCATGTCCTCTGCACTGTTGCTCCTTTCCATTCCTAGTTTGTCTATAGCATTCGAACTACCCAACTCTTCCAACTCTTGATTCTTCTAGCATTGGCACACCATATTCATCATTTTAGCCAGCACCACTTGTTCTTCACAAACTCTCATTGGGTGTATCATACCTTTGCACTCCAAGTTGACTACCTTATTAATTGGTTCCATGCAATTGGTGGAAATCTTTATCTTAGCACACACAAAGGACTTAGGTTGATTTATGTCCCCCTCAAAACACATAAACTTCCCTCACAACCCACCAATCCTCTTCACATTTGTACTATTCCACAGATTCAATGGAATCCCATAGCAGCTTAGCCAAACATTCATTTCCTGCTCCAACGCCATACCAGATTTTCCTTTAGAAATAACCTCATACCAGTCCATGATTAGTTCCTTAATGGGTTTCAGTTTTAGTATCATCTCCTCCATTGACTTAAAAGTGAACACCACATCACACCCCCACTTTCTCTTACCAACACATCCTCCACTCTTATTGCTTCAATTTCCTTCTTCAAGTTAGTGTTAGCATAGTTCTCTTTCAAGCGTACCACTATACTTTCATACAGCCACCCATTCCCTATTTCATCAGCCTTCACCGTGATGCTATCTCTTCCGTCCCACGTTTTGCCTATTACTACCTCAGCATATGACCTGTGATCTATAGACACTTCGATCCACCTTTTGTCTTCCCCTCGTTGGCCATTTTGATTTCTTTCCTGAGGACGCACTGGGCCTGTTAGTCCTTTTTTCCCCCTTGTTTCCTTACCAAACTTGGCATGCTTTACCTCTATTGCCTTATCGTCCACCCAGAGTCCATTTCTTTTTTGCACTGCAACATTCGCCGCCACTTTGCAATCAAACCTAACAAAACCAAATCTTGTGTTTGTGATCTGTCTTCTCTTATTCAGACTGAATACATCCTTCACCACACCAAACTTAAGGGTTGTTTGGGGTGTCCTAAATAAGTGCACTTTTTGGACTACAAAGTTGAAAAAAAAATATGGATGTTTGGATTAACTTTTTGTCTTTTTACAAAAAAATGTGTAATAAAAAATTGTATAATAAAGTGTATAGTGGAAGAAAGTTAAGTAGTTGTACGGCTAGCCTGCTGCCCCAGCATGTCTTACACATAAAATAATTGCCTCCTTCGGGGAAAAGTTTTTGGACAGTGATGGTCGGTCCGTAGGGGCCACCATGAGTCTCATTTTAATAATCTGAACCGTTCTATATGTACAACTTATCGACTATTATATACTTGTAAAAAATCACGTTGATCGGATATCAATAGCTATATGATCGGATTAGCTTTTTTCAACAGTTAACTATCACACCATCCGTTTTGTTTATACAAAACTGATTTGATCATATAGTTAACGATATCTGATCGATGTGATTTTTTACAGTCATATATTACTCGACGAGTTCTCCATATTGAATGGTTCGGATTATCAAAATGGAACCCTTAGTGGGCCCCCAAGGGCCCAATGTTTGAATCAAGCTTTGTGGCTTTACATATGTAATTTTTTTTTTGGCCCAAAAAGTGTATAATGGCCTTTCTGCTTCACAAGTACGGCTGACAATATCCATCAAACTTTTGTATTATAAAAATATATAAAATATTTTTTTTAATATTTGTAACTTGTGAATAGTAATGACTTTTTTACTTTTTGTATAACTTTTTGAATTTTTAGATTATTTTGGACTTGCCAAACCAAGCCTTAGTGAATAGGTTGTGGAGTCCCTTCGGATTCACTGAATCTGGTATGTTGTCCACAAAGATGGTGAAGACACTTGCACAGCCTTCATTCTTCTCTCTTCCTTGTCTGCCTGTCACGACCCAAACCCGGCCCTATGGGTTTAGCACCGTAACTGGCCAGTAATCCGAGATTACCGAAGGCCTGCTGAACAGTAATACAGTTAATCAGAGTACAGGGCCTGGCGGAAGCCAATACAGTAAGTAACTAGTGTCCATTGAGCTGTGAAAATCTGTATGCCAAAACATTTTTCATGCATTCATACAGTTCAGAACAGTACAGTCTATACAATCATTTACAAACATTCAGTACGGGGACCTAATCCCACGATAACAGTACGGTCAAGCAGTAAACAGTTTATACAATAATACAAAACAGTCAAGAGACAGGTGGGGAACACAAAAACACCCCAAGCCATAGCATGGCGTCTCGGAACCTCGCAGTGAGGCACATAGGCTGGCTTGACAAAACTGGGGACTAACCCACGCTCCTAGCTCCGGTCTGGCTGCTGAGAACCTATATATATATATAAACAGTGAGCTAAAGCCCAGTGAATAACATAATGCGTAAAGAGGTTATGAATGAATGTCCTTACAGTAATGAAAACAGTTCATTAAACAGCATTTCAGTCTTTCAGTATGTCAGTCAATCAATCATATGTGGTACATCCATTAGCTTATAAACAGTAGGTCCAAAAGGACCGGGCCTCAACAGACCCAACAGTAATGATGGCCATCAATCAATAAACAGTATGGTTCCACAAGGAAACCGACAGAGCTCTGTAACAATAACAGTAAGCAATAAGTGCTAAGGATGCCACAGTACAGTTCACAATACAAGACATACATTCATTCAATAAACAATATCAGTTCAGTAAACAGTTCTGTTCAGTATTCAAAAGATAACCATTTTGAACATATCTTTACACAATCTGTTACTCACAGAGATTGGGCTAATAGCAGCTAGAGCGCGTCCCCGAAGCCAACCCTAAACAGTTAACAAATTGAACACACTCTAAGTTTAACAGTTGGGGAAGTACAATAATTAACTTCCTATTATGCCTTGGTGTGTTCTACATCTATATCCTCATTAAGATGTCTTAAACTAGGCCTAAGAATGCCTAGGATGGGATGAGAATGCAACGATGCGCATGGAACACAATTGCAGAATTTTCAGTGAAACAGAGTCCCGCTCGAGCGCAGGTTTCCCCGCTCGAGCGGACAAGTAAACAAAGGTCCCCGCTCGAGCGCAACATCCCCGCTCGAGCGGACCAAAAAGTACTGGATAGGTGAAATCTCCGCTCGACGCCCGCTCGAGCGTGTCACCCAGTCCTCCGCTCGAGCGCCCAATTCTCCGCTCGAGCGGACTGATGCACAGTGCAAGATGCTGGGAGCTTGATTTCTCCGCTCGAGCGCTACTTCGTCCGCTCGAGCGGACAACAGAAATCTGGAAATCCCAGATTTGAGTCCCAAGCTCAAAACCAAATTCAAAAGCAATGTTTTCGATCCTCCTGGGCTATTTTCTGGAAAAACTCTTGCAAACCCATAGTATAACATGATTCAAAACTCAATTTGAGAAATCAAAGCCCAAGGGTGTTTAATCAAACTCATTTCAAACCATTTTTCAAGAGTGAACTTCAAACATGACATGCATGGATTTTGAACCAAATTAAAGCTTCAATCCCTGCTCTAAAGAGCTCAATAGTTGGAAAACATTTTGAAAACATGGCCTATAATATAAACATGGACATGCATGTACAATCCACCATGAATTCAACTTCAAAATGCAACAATTCAAGCATGCATGCAACAATCCAAGCATAATTCAACCTTTTAGCACTAAATCATGGTTTAATCCTACAATGGAGCATGAACCATGCAAGATGAAGCTCAAAGACAACAAGAAGAAGATGGGTTCTCTTACCTAAGTCTTCAATTAGGAGAATACAAGCTCAAGTTTGTAATTTATACTTCAATCCTCTCAAATTCCAAGCATGCAAGATGAATTCCTCCAATCTCCTACCCTCTCTATGGTTTGGTCGGTTTAGGCTCTCAATGGCTGAGAAGAAGTTTGGTCAAGTGTTGTATCTAGTGTAACAAGCTCCATAATATTGGTGTAGTGGCCCACTAACAAGGGCAAAGTTGTAAATAACTCGAACTCATGCAATTAAGCCTATTTTAATCTAATTTAATCATTCATAATCAATTTTCAGATAAATATACCATTAAATCACAAATATTCTACTGAGTCCAAAACACTAAACGGTTTCTAATTCGGCCGCCGATAAGGCCTTCAATTAGCAGGTTTAACACATGAATTCAAACAGATAATCAATCAATCAACAGATAGAAATACAATACAATAGATATACTTATTCAATTTCAGTTTCGATTTCAATCAGTTCATTCAGTACTTCAGTTAATCCAATTATCAGTCATTATCAGTTCAGTTTAGCAGTAATCAGTAGCTAATTCAGTAGTTTATCGGTAATCAGTACGAGGGTTGTTACACTGCCCCCTGCCTTACGACTGGGATTTATCCTCCTTGCTGAGCCTTCATTCTTGTTGCGTTTTTTGGAGGAATTACTTAATAGTTGAGTGGAAGAAAAAAAAAATTAAACATGGGGATGTTAGTGATTCTGTGGTAGAGTACAAGTGAAAAACTGTACTCCATGTTTATGTATTTTTTTTTTCTTTTTTTTGTTACACTGGTAAGTAATTCCCCTTGAAGGTTTCCTTTTTGCTTATGAAAATAAAAGTCAAATTTAAATTTAGGTGGTGTTTGATAAAGTTGAAACTTGAAAGCTAAATATTGAAAATTAAGTATTGAAAACTAAATATTAAATTTTTTAAGCTGAAAAGCTGTTTGATAAATATTTGAGTGTTGAACTAAAAGTAAATTGTTTGATATTATAAGAACAAATTTGAAATTTATTATTTTCAAACTGTATATTTCAATTAATAATCTTTTCTGTGTGGAGGTTATGCCCCTCCTTTATGAGGATTTTTTCGCCTCCTCTATAGAGGCTATACCGAAGTTTGTCATCTCTTTATGAGATCTTTTGCAACCGTTGTTCGATATTGATCCGATTTTTTATCTACTTTGCAATGAAAAATTTATTCTCGATCGAAAAAAATATATATTGTGATAGTGGTGGTGGTGGCAACATGATGATGGTAGTGGTGGTGATGGTGGTGGTGGCGGTGGTAGTGGTAATGGTGGGGGCGGCATGGTGGTAGTGGCAGAGACAGTGGCATGGTAGCAGTAGAGAAGGTAGTGGTAATAAAATGATGGTAATATTTATAATAACAATGACAATGGTAATGAATGTGATGGTAATAGTGGTAGTAGTGATGGTGGTAGCAGTAACGATAGTGATAGTGGTGGTAATGGTGGTAGTGGTGGTGGTGGTGGTGGTGGTGGTGGCATGATGGTAGTGGCTGTGGTTGTGGATGTGGTAGTGGTTGTGGGGGCGGACATCGACCCGTTGGCCCGCCAAACTTAACCCTATTTTTTTAGGGCTTGAAGAAGGTCGTTTTAGCCTATAGGGTTAAGATGGACCAACATTTTTAGCCCAAAACATTAATGGGCTGGGTTTGAGATTTATACTTTCAACCCAGCTCGACCTACTATTAATTTATTTGTTTATTTATAATACATTAAATATATATGTTTTTTTGTTAAAATTTAGACTTTATCTTTGTTAACTTTATTAAAACTCACATTTGTGGTGATGTGTGATTAAATTTATTTAAAAAAATCCTTTAATTTATACGCAAAATCTTTCAATTTATAATGATGTCTATATATTTATTTACGAAATGTAATGCGTGATTGAATTTGATTATGGAATTATTTAATTTTTTTTAAATATATAGCCTGATTGGTAGATTTAGGATTTATAATTATTTTTTAGATTGGACTTGGGCAAATTTAGAGGCCCGATATTAGGGTCGGGTCAGACTTGGACAGATACAAAATTCCTTATTATGTAATACCGATCCAGCCTGAACCCAGCCCAGTCCGACCCAGCCTGACGTTTGTCCACCCTTAGATGGTGGTGGTGAGTTTATAATAGTGTATATCAATAATTATGTTTAATATTTATAAATTAAGTCAGAATTAAGTAAGTTTCATATGACTTAATTTTTTTTTTAATTTTAATATATATTTTAAGAAGCACTTAAATTTTTAAGTGATATCAATTATAATTATCAAACGGATTTAATTGATTGTCACTAAATACATTCGATTTTAAATGCATAATCAGATTATCAAATATCCTCTTACTTTAAAACTTATTAGGTTGCTCAATTTTTATTGCTTCCCTCGACTCGACTATTTGTGCTATAAAAATTCAAATTACTAGAATTTGGCTCAATCAAAGTTCATTTGGGATCAATTCAAAATTAAACAAATTAACCTTTTAAATATTTTTTTAAAACTCGTTAAATTTTTAAATTAAACTTTAATAATTTAGTAGTAAGCTTGAATCGACTCCTTTATGATTTAGTACTGTGTTTGGTTTAATTTTTTAAATTCAATTTTTTGAAAATTGAGTTTTTTTTTTTTTTTCATTTTTTTTAGTTAATATTTTTAAAATTTTAAGCAATTTTTTTTTTTACTTTTTTAGATGCACCTTATTTAGATGTATCTAAAAAGCAAAACATTTACAAAAAATATTTTAAAAAATCAATAAATATACAAAAATATGAAAAATGTACTGAATTTTTATTTTGTTTTTTGTTTTTTATTTGTATTTTTGGTATTTAGTATTTTTTTTTAAAAAAATTCACAAATATTATACTTATTAATTGTATTTATGTTAGGTGTATTTAAAAATTAAAAAAAATGCTTAAAATATTTTAAAAATTCAGTAAAAATATAAAAAATATATAAAAAATTAATTTTTAAAAAAATGAATCATGAGTTATGAAATCAACCAAACTGAATATTGTCTAGCGAAGGAGCAACACCACATAAGGACTGTTGCTGACAATTTCATAGTTCAAAGACTTCTACATGTTCAATAACGTGAACATGAAGTACATACGTACAACCTCATTGTTTCGGCTGAGAATAATTTTCAATGAAAACATTTTTCATGATTTTTTTTTTTTTTTCACTAAAATCATTTTTTTATATTTGGTTACAATTAGTCTCGTTTGAGAATATACTATTTTAATAATTTTTTGACTTTTTTATTAAAATATAAAGTAAAAAAACTAATATATTTGAGATGACTTGTTGATTTCTTACGAAAAAAAAGTACAAAATGTAAAGAGAAAATGAATATTGACTTTTTGTGTAGTTTATTTTTTTTTTTTAAAAATTAATGACTTTTTAACTTTTAAGCTTAAATAATGAATTGCCAAAGTGGCCATCTAAATTTGCAGACTAAAATGTTTTTCATCTTCGAAAAATGAGAAACATTTTTTATGGTAGAATTATTGAAAAGTTCATGTTAATGACAATCCCATGGTATGTCAATAAGAGGTAAAAAAATGTCAAAAAAATTAGAATTGAAATAATGTTTTTTAATACATTTTCCAAAATTTTGGTAATTATTATGTACTCCCAGACCAATATCTAACATTGCCTAAGTAATAATTTAAACCAATCGTGTAGTTGAAAATCTATGAGTGAGATATGGGTCCCGTTTGGTAGAGTTATAGGAAAGTGATTATAACTTATAACTTAACAGTTTATAACTTATAATTGTGAATATAAGCTGATTTTTGACTTATAAATTAAGCTTCTTCTTCCCCACTCAAAGAATAAGTTGATTTTTTACTTACAAAAAGTTATAAACTGTATTGTTAAGCTGAACCAAACACATCAAAATAGCTTAAATTAAGCTAAAAGTTGAAATAAGCTGAAAATAAGCTCTACCAAACAGAGTCATGATGACTTATATTTGTTAGGTTGTTAGGAAATAAAGATAATCCACCTAATATGAGTTGCAATTTATTATTTATCGGGAGTACCACGTAACATAATTACATAATACTCTAAAATTATTTAACAATTTTCCAATATTATTTTTCATTATGGGTAGCCCAAGCCACTGTTTTTATTATTGGGGAAATTACTATTCGGAATGAATATTATACAATGATGAAAGAGTTTATAAATTTTAATTATTAATATTTATAATCTTTACTATTTTTTATAATTATTTTTCCTGACTATCACTGTTATTTTCCCTTTATTATTTTCCTTTCATATACCGATCCTATAAACTTTCCTAACATCGAAAAGTGATCATATACAGACAAATCCATGACTAGACATGCATATGCATATATATACCTGAATGCACGTGCGCGCATATGCATGGGCATGCGCATGCAAATCCTGTGTGCATTCACATTGTGGTGACATCTGTCTATCTTGTTCCCCTCATATAAATAAAAAAATAAGCTTGTTTGGTTTTGTTTTTCAAAAAATAGTTTTCAAAAAAAATTATTTTTTTATTTTTCATATTTTAATATTTTCATTGGTTTTTTTAATATTTTAAGTAAATTTTTTTAATTTTTAGACACACCTAAGATAAATATACTTAAAAAGTAGAATATTTGTGAAATTTTTTTTAAAAAATGCAATAAACACCAAAAAATACAAAAATAATATAAAAATTCAGCACATTTTTTTTATATTTTTGTATATTTATTAATTTTTAAAATATTTTTTCATAAATATTTCACTATTTAGATACATATAAATAAGGTACATATAAAAAAAGTTAAAAAATTGCGTAAATTTAAAAAATATTCACTAAAAATAAAAAAATACGAAAAATAAAAAACTCAATTTTCAAAAAACTAAATTCAGAAAACTGAAACCGAACACACTAAATATAATCATGAAAGAAATATAAAATATCATAAAATACATCATTAAGTTAAATATTCTTCTACTTTTTTTATTGTTTTGATTTTGTATGTGATTTCTTAATTTCAAATTCAACAACTTTATAACATAATTTTATATTTTTTTTTCTTATTCTGACAATTTTGACTTATGTATTTATACTCTATTTTATCTTATTAATATTTTTTCAAATCTTTTTGGAGTAATTATATGAAAGAATCAGAATTTTAGCCGAGTTTTTAATTTTATCAATTTAAATTCTAAATTTTTGATTTATTTTTTTATTTAAATTATTTACCTATTTTTGTTAAGTAAAGTGATTAAAAAAATAAGTATTTTAGCTATTATACTCAATGAAAAATGTATTTTAGACATTTTATGTATTTTTACATTGAATTTAATGATTAAAATATTTTTTTCATTAATTTTATTTAATAAAAATAGACTAATAGTTTAAATTGAAAACAAATCAAAAGATTTAGATTTAAATTGATAAAATTAAAAATCAATATTTATTTTGTTATAAGGCTAAAACTTTGGAAATTTTTTTCATAATTGTCCCAATCTTTTTTTATTGAAATTGAATTAGGTCAAATACAATCGAACCGGTTAATTTTTGCCATGCAGCAGTGTTGTCAAATTTGTTTATGTTTTTTGTTCCAATTTTGTCTAAAGACATAATTTGAGTAAGATTTGTCATTCCAATCCGTTTTGGCTAGCTTTGGGACATCTTTTATTATAATTATAATCTTCTCTTCATGGAGAACTTAATTTTTATAATTCAGAGCAGGGACAAATTTAAAGGGGGCAGGGTCACTTGCCCCTCTCACCTTAATTTTTTCTAAAACTAATTTTTTTATACAGAATTTATTACTAAAATAATGTGATTAGGGATGGCAACAGATTGAATTTTTCGAATTTTGAGTACAAACTTAATTTAAAACTCAACTATTTTGGTAATACGATTTCATATTTTACTTTAATCTTAATAGTTTTGACTAGGGATGATCACAGATTCAGTTTTGGGCGGGTTTATAGAAATCTACCCCCGCCCTATATTATATCGGGGGTGGGACAAATCAAGAGGTAACAGAAGCGGGGCGGGTGGAGGGCGAGAGGCGAGTTAATTTTGTAAGTTGAAAAATAAAAATATTAATAACAATTGTAGACAGCATAGTATATTTCGAATACTTTATACTGAATGAGAATTATATTATACAAGATAGAAAATAAATGAATAAAAATTAACATTAAGTATAATATTTTAGTGTGTCAACTTTATTACAATGAAAAATAAATAAATTATATATATAAATATATTTAATAAATATAATCGAGGCAAGATTCGAGTGGAATGGGGCGGGGGAAGCAAGACCTGTCCCCACCCCACTTTTTAATCGGGGCTTGAAAAATCTATGCGGGCAAGGTGGGAGATGCAGGTGTAGAGCAGGACAAGAGAAAACAACCATTCTTAATTTTGACCTTCGTACCCTTATAACTTATTCTACCCTATCAATGTTCTTCCAAATCTTATTTATTAAAATCAAAGCGAGACAAATATAATTGAGTCTGATAATGTTGTCATCCGTGCCTAATACCTTCCCCCTCAATTTTCTATTGAAATGTAGTGCGGATGATTGAAACTCTCTCTTATTGGCTCCATCTTTCCTCTAGGCTTTTTTGCATTGTCCATATTACACTCTTTAATGCTATCTCTCTAATCTCTCTCTCAAATAAAAATTATAGATATTAAAGTAATTTGTACTATAAATAATGTGTTTCATTAGCTAAAATTAGGAGTTTCAATTTGTGATTATTTGTGTTAAAAATACGTACTTTTATCAATATCATGTACTGAGTTATTCTACCTGTTATAGAATTTTGATATGTGATACTTGTAACATTTAAGTTTTTATTTTAATATTAGCTCAACATTTATTATCTTATAGTTGTTCATTAAGATAAAAAGAATTTCGAGTTTGTAATTAATAAGTGTTTCTTCTGAATTAATTTCCTGACTCCCCACTGATTCTTTTAGAGTTCAAAAAGGTCAATAAGAGTGTTAGAAGGGAGAAATTGGATACAGATTTAACATTCAATATAAACTCTGAATTACAATTGTAAGTTTGATTTGTTTGCTGGAATGTTGAGGTTTAGCCAAGATACTTGGTGTACTCTTCCTTTGTTGTTATTGTAATTTTGGTGCTTTTATCTCTGTATATTCTTTTTTTTGCTGATAAAAAAAATCCGATCATAAGTTCTCATTAATGATAATCTAACTTTTACCATTTCACTATTGCAACTCATATAAGTTTTAAAATTTATAATAATATAAATTACACTATTGAATCCTTTAATTTGAGAAAAATTTCACTTTCATTTTCATTATTTTAAATTCGTCAATTTAAACTTCACACTTTCAATTACTATTCAATATAGTCTCTCTATTAGTTGTCATTAGCATTTTTAATTGGAATGGTCCACGGGTGACTCACGTGGAAATTTCCGCATAAGAATGAAAATAATAATTTACACTGTGATCCCTAACTTTCTAGTTAAATTTCACTTTGTTTCCCTTATTTTCACATGTGTTGATTTCCTATCTAAAGAGGTCTTTTTTTTTCCTGAATAATCGGGCATTCAAGTCAACTTGTGTGCACTTCCACTAATCCCAGGTCTTAAAATTAACGATCAAGTAAACCTCGAGGGATCCCTTGGAATGATTCAAATTTGAAATCTCAAATCTTATCCTCAAATCTCTACTGCTTAGCCAATCCCTTAAAGTGAAATTACAACATGTGAGTTTTTTAATTGATGAATTAGAAATATAATAGTTTATCATAGAAAACTGATTAACTTTTTATTTTTTTAGATTGGCGAAAACTGATTAACTTGGAACACGGAGACTGTCGAGCAACTTTGAGCTCTTTAGTGTGTGATTAATCACAAGAACGAATTGATAAAGCTAAAATCATATATTGGTACCCAGTTAATTCCGATATGTTCTCAAAAAGTAAAGATGATTTTCAACTAGTTGCTTAAGGCTTTGTTTGGAAAGAATTTTTTTAATTTGACTTTTTAATTATTTTAATCTGATTAAAAGAATTTCGTTTGGAATGAACTTTTAACTTTTAAATAATTTTGTGAAAGAAAAAGTGAAAAGATTATGATTTGGATATAACATTTATCTTATTGCCTTTTTGTCCTATTTTATCTTTTAATAAACTAACTTACTTTCAACTAGCTTACCAAACATGAACTTAAGTCTAGAAATTTTAAACCACATAAAAATCATTATTTAATTGAAACTCCTATTATAATGAACAAACAGACAATGACTCTCCGATAATAAAAGTAATCTGGTATAAACAATGATGAAAATATTAGTTTTGACTAATCTGTTTTTTTTTTTCTTTTTGTGTCCTCAATTCCTTCCATATATGGAAGATATTTGGGATTAACCCATTGCCTCTAAATACAATGTTGACTCATCAAATCCACTTTATTATTATCTTAATCATTTTCTTTTATTTTTTTATTTTTTATTTTTTATTTCATCCAATGATTTCCTCTCTAGTTATTTTGGAAGATCCATTAGGATTCTGCACAAACAAACAAAACAACTGTTAGTCAGCTAAGCAAATTGATGATAAAAGAAAAAACAAAGTACGTATAGAGACAATTTAGGATTAGAAAGCAACATTTTTTTTTTTTTTTGGAAAAAAAATAATTAATGACTGTGTGGAAAAACACCTTGCAATGGTCAAAATTAGGCATGATACTTGGTTGTGGCGATTCGGATATAAAAAAAAAGGAATTATTATATGAGAAAATGACAAAATAACACTTTGGCGTTTGCATAATTTTGATCTATATGGTTTAAAGCAATTTTTTTTTTTGGGTGAATGTTTAAAGCAATCTTTATCATTATGTGTGACGTGCTTTTGTCTTATGACTTTGATTTTAATAATGTTCTATTAAAATATGCTAATGATGAGCAAAGGATGACTAGACAGGCAGGTTAAAACACCTAATTTATTGCTAATGCCAGTGACGGCTCATATGGGTTGTTTTGTAAAGAATAATACTGTATGTATTACCACCAAGGGGCCAGCCTAGTTGGTAAGGGAGTGTGCTCCTCTCCTTACTGACCAGGTTTCGAATCCCCTTCTACTCAAGTGGGAGTCCGACGGATGAGGTGGATCGGCTAGCTCCCCCCAGTTTGGCTTGTAGGGTCGGATCCAAAGGGTCCAGCCTTGGGAGTGTTCTGGGCATCAAAAAAAAAAAAAATAAAAAAAAAAAAAAAAATACTGTATGTATTAATTAATGTAATAATTAATATATTAACAGATGATGTAGTATAATTTTAAAGATTTTGAGTATTTATAATTTATATAATAGGTGAAGTCAGTGATAATGACATAATACTAATTGGTACATTAATGTATACATTAATTAATGCATGTAGTACCACCGTTTGAAAAATGATTTATAAATTGATTTTTTTATTTATTATGAAAAAATGTGTAAAAAATTAAAGAAGTTAAGTAACCTAAATAAATCAATAAACTCACTTATAAGTTTTTTTTTTTTTTTTCAAAGGAGGCCTAAAGCGGTTGCTTTAGATACCCAACTTTAGAAATAGAAATGGCAACAGATTGGATTTTTTAGATTTTGTGCATGAATTTTTATTTTTAAAGTCAACTATTTTAGTAATATAATTTTATACTTTAATTCTGATAGTTTTAACGTACACAACCCTATACTCGACTCTATCCTATATCAATACTCAGTCAAACCTTTTTTTTATTAAAATCAAATTGAGACAAAAATAATCAGGTCAGATAATTTTATCATCCCTATTTGGAAAGCTTCATATAGTTCATCTAAATTTTAGAAAAAGAATAAGAGATAATTGCCAAAATGGTAGGAATCTCAAAAAATTGCACCACACATATGAAATTTTAAAATTTTGCTTACATTTACAATTTTTCCTTAGCCCCTTTCTTTCTATCCTCCCCATCTTCTCTCTTTCCGTATCTTCCCCACCATCTACAAACCCTATTCCAATGCCTGTCACTCTCTTCTAGCATTGGCATCACCTCTCTTGCCTCTCCCACCTCTGCCAACCACTCACCTAGCCTCCTCCGTCTCTTTTTGAACTCGTCTATGTCCCCTCCTTTTAATACCTTGATGCCCCCTTTACCCTTTTTTTCTTTCCTCTCTCCTCAATTTTCCCTCTTTCTACAAACTCTAATCTAATGTTTGTCAACTCTTTTTGGCATCAGCATCTCCTAATTCCCGTCATTCTCTACTGTTGCCAACCACTCCCCCAACTTCCTTCGCACTCCCCCATCATTCCCCTCTATAACCAATTTGGTTTTTGTTTCGAGGTTTTGCAATCAGACAAAATTGATTTGGTTTTCAGTAGAGAAAAAGTGGCATAGATTGGTTTTCGCAATCAAAAAGAAAATAAGGGGTTATGGAGAGGGATAAGGTAGGGGAGGTGAGGGAAGCGTCAGAGTGCCTAGGGGCATCAAGGTGGAGAAAGAAATGAAGGGTAGAGAAGAGACGGGGGAAAGCGAAAGAGGCTAGGGTAATGGTTGGTGCCGATGAGAAGAGGTGGGAAAGGGATGCCAACCCATAAAGAGGAGACCGACATTGGATTAGGGTTTGTAGAGGGTGCAAGAAGGAGAGAAAGAGGAAGAAGAAAGAAGGAAGAAAGAAATGGACTTAGCGCCAAATTATAAATGTAACCATGTTTTCTAATTATTTTTCAAGCTTCCGTGTATGATGCAATTATTTTAGATTCTCACCATTTTTGCAATTATTTCTTCTTCTTTTTATTTGTTTTCAATTTTTTCTGTTAAAAAAATTATTGTCTTGGAATCAAAAAAGAAAAAAGCTTTATTGTTAAATGTCCCCAATCATTAGTACTGAAAATGCATATTCTATCCGAAGGCCCATAATAAACTTCTTTGTCCAAGAGCCATGACAACAACTTTTAGGTTAAAGGGCCCAGTAGTAAAGGCTATTTTTTTGTAAAGGGAAAATTATTCGTAAATCCAATTTAAAGGTTGTGTACTCTATTTAATTTCAAAATCTTTTGTTTATATTCAAAAGTCTTATGCACATTTTTTTTTTATCTTTCTTTGTGCCTTAATTCTTCTCTTTCTCTTTTTCTTCCTAACTTCCGATGACCACACCTACCTTCTTCTCTTTTTCTTTCTTTTTTTGATACACAGTTACCGACAACCACCATCGATTGGGGTTTATCAGTAACTACCAACCACCAATTCTTTACTTTACCCTCACCAACAGCAAATGAGATGAGTTTCCGGCAAATAAATAAATAAATTGTAGATCTGCTCAAATCTGAGTAAATCTATATCAGATCCGACTAGAGCTAAACCAAAAATAATTGTCAAAGTATAATTTTCTCTCTATATTTGTCTCTCTTTTGATTTCTTAGTTTTTATACATTTTCTCTACTATACATTTCTCTTTTCCTGTTTTAGTAAAGAAAATTTTCAAGTTCTTAACAAGTTGTTTTGAAATTGTAAAATTTTACAGTTTTATTTTTTTGGTGCTAGAATGAATCATACTTTAAAAATGTAAAATTTTATAGTTTCATAACATACTTTTGAACTGTAAAATTACAATTTCATAACATATTTTTCAATTTAATTAATAAGAATAAATACTTAATAGAATCACACTTTGAAACTGTAACAGCTTTACAGTTTCAAAACTTGCTTTTCAGTTTGATCAATATTTAAGATTATTTGCTTAAAACCTACAAAATTAAAAAAAATAACATATATTTTTTTATTGTTACTGTTTGTTATTGTTATGTTTTTTTTTCCTTTCTTTTTTTTAGTTTATCAATATTTAGCACATTTTGCTATGTTTTTTTTTCATTTATTCTTTTTTTTTTTTTTGGTAATATTCTAGACATTTCGATAAGTCTTCGACAATATTTTTGACATCCAGTGAATGTTCTTGATATTTCGGCGACTTCTAATTATGTTCAAAACACTCTAGCGATACTTTGGCACATTTTCAGTGATACTCCAATGACTTCTCGGTAATATTAAATATTTCGGCGAATCTCTGGTGATCGTCTGACGGAAATCCGGAAGTGATGGGATGCAGCAACGTCTTTAATTTTAAAAAAAAAATTGTTAATAATTAAAAATATGTAAGACTATAATTGTTGCAAGTATTTTGTCTTGAGACTAGATGGATTTTGAACTATATGGAACCTACTGGTAAGTTCCCCTTTTTTTAGTTATCTAAAAATTCAGGGGAAAAAAAAAAAAAATCTTCTTCTGATAGAAAGGTCAATTTATTAAAAAAATTAAATAAATAAAGGACTTGCCGCATTAGTAAATGTTGTAAATAAACTTTCAAATTTTATTTCCAATGATAGAAAAAAATAGAAAAATAAATTTTGCATATGAAAATTAAAATAAAAAAAGTTAATAAATATTAGGAAAGATATTGACACATTTAAAAAGGCTTCTCTAATTCAACATGTCAGGCATATTAAATTTTAATTAGTCAAAAATTTAATCATGTAAAATTTAATTCCCTTACTATGTCATTGTGAGCAAATTGTAAATTATGAATTGTGACACTCTAGTGTTCCTCTATTTATTTAAAAATAAAAAAATAAAAACTTCTCATTAAAATTTTACTTTAAACCTCATTAAGGGTTGGACCGCTTTGGGTGATCCAAGGAGACAAAGAGGAAGAGGAAGGAGAAGCTTTAAAAAATAACAGAAGCATATGAAAAGCAAGCCCATTTTAGAGAGAAAGACAATAGACCCTGTTGAATTCGTCAGCTTGTAAACACTAGACACCATAGCATTATCATATGTGTGTGTTTTTATATATATATTTATAACCTTTAAAATACTTTGCATTCTTGGACATTTCCCATGCATTTTCATTATATATTAGGGCATTTTACTTGCTATGCTACACTTCAACTTCATTCATCGTGATAACTTAATCCAATTTCTTCTTCTTTTGCTAGTTCCTTGAGAATATTAGCTTAACCTAGTTTCTTCCTGCTCTTTTTCAACTTCTTTTGAAAATTTTAGATGGCTAATTCAACTGCCATTCGAGTTTCAACATTCTTCTTCTTTTTCTTCTTCATTTTGTTTGTACATGTGATGGGTTCAAGAGCAACTAGTTATCGTGGGCAAGAGATGATGCGGAAAAGAATAGATAGCCGACATATTCTACTTGAATTAGGGTTTGATTTCTCGAACATGATGGATGGCAATAGGAGGAAAATGGTGGATAGCGATAGGGTTGCCCCTGGAGGCCCGGATCCTCAACATCACTAGCAACCCTAGTTCCAAATTGCCATTGATGCTATTGTGAAACAGGAAGACTACAAATCCAGAAAAATACTCAGAATTTTAGAGCAATGGACAATATTTCTTGACCATGTGTACATACACTAAGAAGGTTCTATGCCTTAGGTTCAAAATTCTGGTCCTCTTTTCTGATTACTTTTCTGGGAGGTTAGACTTTTTCGATTGTGAAAAGGATAGTTGTAATAACAGAGAATAATGTGGAGGTGTTTTTTCCATCTGAACCAATGGTGAGGTTATCATGTGTATGCCCTTCCAATGCCAAAAAATAAAAAATTATCTTTAATATTATTAGTTTCTCTTTTATTTCTTTCACAATTGTCATTACTTTTTTTTTAATTATTATATAAAATATTCAATCAGAATGATGAAATAATATGTCACATTAAGGCGGTGATTGGGAACAAATTTTTTAAGTTTTTTTTGTTTTTTTAACTAAAAGACAAATTGATTACAAAATCAAAAAAAATAAATCCAAACAAAATATCATATCAAACTCCATAATCATTTTATTTTTTTCCTCACAAACATCACATTCAACTACAAAAAAATTCAACTATCTTTCCAAATATAAAAAAAAAATTTCTCGAATAATATCTTACAACTAAAAAAACTTACAAAAAACTCACTTCCTAAACACCCACTAAATCTTTTTTTAACATGAAATAATAACGTAAATTTGTCATATTATTTTGTAAAATTTTTTATTTGATTTTTTTATTATATTATTTACATCATGGAGAACTTTTAGTAGGAAAGTGACTGAAACTTTATGAGGGATAAAAAGGCAGTCAACGGCTTCGAAATAGATTCCTACACTTTTAGTTGGAGATTTATTAATGCCATAGGTATAGCAAAGATACCAAACTTATCTTCCATTTATTCTTCTTCGGAATCATAAGTGATAATTATTTTTTGAATTTAAGGAGTTGTTTGGAATATTTTAAATAAGTGTATTTTTTAATTTTTTATAAAATATGGGTTGGATTTGAAGTGACGTGATAGATATGTGATGTGATTTAAATAAGATGATGTGACTTAAATAAGATAGTGACTTTTTCACTTTTTGGCTTTTTTAAAACACCCCAAACAAGGCCTAAGCTTAGACATGATAAATTATTCTGAGATTACAAATCCGAGATAAAGTATTCTAAGGGTTCATTTGGGAAGGGCTAATTTGGCTATTTTAGTCACAAAAGACAAAATAAGTTATTTTAGTCATAAAAAACAAAATTTCACATCCAATCCATAATCATTACACTCTTCTCTCACAAAAAAAATCAAAAAAGCCAAAAAGCTAAAAAACCCTTCCTAAACCAAGCTAAAATAGTCAAAAAAATCAAAAAGTCAAAAAATCAACTCACATTCCAAACTAACCCTAAGGCATTTTTAAGATTTTGTGACAAAAGTATTGTGTTTGAATAAGTTGTTCCACTCCGAGCCTATAACAACGTAATCTACATATATAGGATAAACAGTTTCTAAAATAGTTATCCTAAGTCAAAAATATTTGAACTAAATGCAAGATTATTTTATTTCAAAATTATTTAATTCACTCCGACCTTTATGCCTGAATCAGTGTGACTTAATATATTTCTCTTAGTAAGTACCATATGTAAGTTATGACATTTGTAGGTTTGACATTTGTAGATTTGATTATTACAAATGTTATAATTCAATCTTATGGGAGTAATAACTAATAAAAAATATAAAATATAAAATACAAAAAGTTATAATTAGACATACATTAGGTATATCACAAAAATCGTAATCAAAGGTACCATATGATACCATAGAATTTCCCATAGGTACCACCTAGAAAAGAACACGACCTTCATGAAGGCAATTAAATCAAGACATTTGGTCTAATGGTTGTATAACACTTTTTGTGGTATGAGATTTTGAGTTCAACTCCTATGGAGAGGAGTTTGATACTCTTTGTAGTGGTATTTATTTAGCTCCGATTATGGGGGTTTTGTGTAAGTAGTAATGGAGTGGTTGTTGGGCTTGGGTTTAGCATGCTATGTTGACATTCTAGCCATTGTGAGCTAGTAATCTATTTGATCATTGATGGTATAAAATTTTTCATATTTGTAATTACTCTCGTATCTATTGATACCAAAAAAAAAATTTGTGAAATGGCAATTAACTCAAATTACCCTTTCATAATCTTATTACAATGATGAAATTTCAAACCCTGAGAATGGAAATTAATTTTGTGAGACCAAAAAATCCTCTCACACAGATTGTGAAGATCCAATGAAGAGATGAACTTTGTCTCTGTAGATCTGCAAAGATGAGCATGATTGGCGCCACCCAATCGAGTTTGCCAGGCAGAGACACTCCAATGATGAAGTTAGTCACTTGATTGAAAGAATGAAGATATAGAAATAAAGGGGTGTATGTGTGTTCTGCACAGAGATCAGACATACCTTACTCTTGGGACGCCCCTCCCTTTATATAGATGGAGAGGGGTGTGATATTTATTTAGGCTGGACCCATTATAGGCCTTGTTTAGGTTAGGCCTAATAAGCTAGTATCTATTTTTTTTCTGTCTCCCACAATTGTCCAAAAACTTTCATTATCTGTGGTAGTAAGAATGAGAGTTTTTATTGCCGAGTTGCACTGTTCAAATTAAGTTTCTTGATAAAGAACACTTTGAATAAATGACTATATGAATGTATGTATGCTTAAATGTATGTATAAATATACGTATAACTATATATATTTATATATATAAGGGAGAGGGGTGAGATAAAGCCCAGTGAGTAATATAGCATAGAGGGTTAAATAAATGATGGCGATCATAGTATGAAAGCACATGAGTTCTAAACAAATCATAACGATGGGCCACGGTATTGTTACCTACGGGCAAGGGCTGTAGGCCGCAATATTATGACCCCCGGGCGAGGGTATAGATCACAGTATTATGACCCCTAGGTGAAGGAATAGGCTGCGGTATTATAACCCCCTAGTGAGGATGATGGCGCTGTATGCCGAGTGCAAAGATCGCGCTGTATTCAAAAATTTGTGCTGATTTTAAATGGTGATCAATTGCCAACATGGCAGGGATTTTGAATAATGCATCCCGTGTCATTGATTGCCTGTACCAAATGAGGTAGACTTGTTAATCATAAATAACTGAAAAGTAGAAAAAAACAAAAAACAAAAACAAAAAACAAAGAAGAAAAAAGAAGTATACCAACGGTAGAGCATTAAAAACTAGCATTGCTCCATTGTAGCACTAAAAAATAGCATTGCTCCGGTGTAAGGATTAGCCGAGTACAGTTTGGAAGCATATTGAAGTAGATTGCTGATTTATTGAAGTTAAGTTTCTTGTCCAACGTATATTTGCCCCATTGCTCTCGAAGGAAATCAGAATGGAGTCTTGCCAAAAGTACCGATCGAGGAGTTTAACCGAGAAAGCCGAGAACGGCCAAAAGTGCCGAGGAGTTAAACCGAGAAAGTCGAGAACGAATTGTTGAAGTGGATTCCTTGCCCCATTGCTGTCAAATGAAATCTATTATTCAGGAGGAATTCATAATGATTTTGGAGGTTATATAGTTGGGACGTTGCCAAATATGTTTTAGTTGTTGAAGTCGGCATCGATCAAACTTCGAGCTTCGCGGCAAAAATATTGTTTGAGCTCCAATATGTGGCATTGCATATAAAATCTACAAATTATAGGTATGGAATTTGCAAAATCAAACCATACAGATATGTTCAGAAGACTCCAAATAGTTAGAAACGACTATTGGATGGTTGGAATCGGACTCTTAAGGGCTTAATTGCAACCAAAAATGGATCGAACGGCTCAGATCGATGAAGAATTGAACTCCGCAAAGCATTGGATAATTTCTAGGCTTGGCTTGGTAGCTTTTGGAAACAAAAACGCTAGAGGTCCCAAAAATTTTACCAAAAGTTCTACCAAATGTCTCACATGGGTGTGGGACCCACATGGGACCCCCATTGTGTGGGTCCCACCCCCATGTGAGACGTTTGGTAAAACTTTTAGTAGAATTTTTGGGGTCTCTAACATTACTCTTTTGCAAAAAAATAAAAAATAAAGAAAGATTGTGCCAACAAGGTTTGAAGACTTACCTTTGAAAGAAAAAAAGAGCACTAAACCATTGTGCCAAGACAGAGCCTTGTGTCTCTATTTGACAAGATATATATTTGAATGTGATTGTTCGCCAATTATGGGATGTAACTTAGCCACAATGCACCAAATGATTTCTTTTGTTTTCCATGCCAACTCTGGTCGTCTTCTCCAGCCAAATGGGTGAATTTCTGGGTAAACTTTGACTGGCTCGTACAACTTCATTTGAGCTCTGATTTCGACGTGGTTTGTTGCGTTAGACTTGTCTCAATGAGTACTTCACGCTGGTATGGTCAAAACTTGAGTTTGATAGCTTTAGAAATTTCAGTTGTTCAAAAATGTGGTCCGTATCGCAACTTTCGGCGGACTTTGGTTACTTTTTGGCTTGTCGGGTTTGTGGGTTTGGACTCCTTGAGTCGTCGCGAATCCTTAGGTATTGTCAGATGTGGATTTCAACAAGCCGAGATGCTAGTTCTGTGCCGATGCCGAGATGCTAGTGCTGGGCAATATTGTGTACTTGGTTGCCAAGAATGTCCAATGATGTAGAGTGACGTATGTGTGGCCGAGTAGTCTTGCCGAGTAAGCAATGAGCCGAATAATGTTGCTAAAAATGTTTGCCAAATAATGTTAGCCGAATAAGGTTGCTCTACTACCAAGTAATGCGAAATAATGTTAGCCAAATAATGTTGCTCTACTGCCGAGTATTGTCGAAAGTATTACAATAGAAAGAGTTATGCAATAGAAAGATTGCCAAAAGTATTGCCGAACATATTGCAATAGC